>CM053406.1:91803077-91833657 GCA_028644305.1 Xerus rutilus | reverse complement strand
TTTACAATATATTCACAATCTCTCACATTAACATTCCCACCAAAATGGCACATTTTATCAAAATTGATGAACCTACATGAACACATCATAATCATCCAAAGTTCATAGCTTACACAGGGGTCCACTCTCAGTGGTGTAAATTCTGCAGGTTTGGATGAATGCATAATATATATCCATCATTATGGTATCATGCAAAGCACTTTTGATAACTAAACATCCTGTGGGCTCTACCTATGAATCGCTGCTTCTACCAAATTCTGGTAACTGCTGATTTTTTACTATCTCCAAAGTTTTCCCTTTTCCAGAATACAAATAGTTAGAATCAGACAATATGCAGTCAAGTTGGGTTTTCACTTAGTAATTTGCACTCAATTTCCTTCATATATTTTCATGGATTATTAATTTTTTCATGCTCATTAATTTTTTGCAGTAAATAATATTCTGGTTTCTGGATGTACCATGTTTATCTATCTGTTCACCTACTAAAGGATATCATGGTAGCTCCATATTATGGTAATTATGAATAAAGTTGTTAATAAACATCTCTGAGTGTGTATGTGTGTGTATGTGTGTGTGTAACTTAAGTTTTCAACACTTTTAGGTAAAAACCAAGGATTGCAATTGCTGGATCATATGGTAAGAGAATGTTTAGTTTGTAAGAAGCTTTGATGCTATGTCACAAAGTGATTGTACTATTTTGTATTCCCACCAGCAATGAATGAGAGTTCCTGTTGCTGCATATTCTCCTTAGCACTTAGCTATGAATGTTCTTGATTTTGGCCATCTAAAGGTGTATAGTGATATCTCATTGTTTTAACTCACATTTTACATATGATGTTGATATTCTTTTGTATGGTTATTTGCAATATGTATATTTTCTTTGGTGAAATATGTGTTTGGGGCTATTTTTAAATAGTATTCTTTTCATCTTATTGTATATTAAGAAGACTGCATATTTTAGAAAACAATCCTTTAGCAGACATGTCTTTTACAAATATTTTCTCCTAATATCTGGTTTGCATTCTCATTTTTTTGACATTGTATTTTGCAGACTAGCAGTTTTTAATTTTAACAAAGTCAATTATTTCTTCTATGGAACATGTCTTTAGTGTTGTAGCTAAATTATCACTACCATATCCAAAGTTGTCTAGGTCATCTCCCATAAGTTATCTTCTAGGAGTCTCATAGCTATGTATTGTATATTTACATCTATGACACATCTGGAGCTAATTTTTATAAAAGACATAAGGTCTGTGTCTAGATTCACCTTTTTGCATACTGATAATCACTTGTTCCAACACCTTTTGTTGGCTGTTTTTGCTGCATTATATGACCTTGGTTCCTGTCAAAGATCAGTTTACTATATTTATATAGTATATTTGAGGGCTTTTATTGTTTTCCATTCATTTACTTGTTTATCCATTTGCCAATATCACACTGTATAAAATACTGCAGCTTTATAGCAAGTCTTGAAGTCGTATAGTGTCATTTCTTCAACATTGTTCTGCTGCCTCAATATTATGTAAACTATTCTGAATCTTTGCCTCTCCATATAAGAGTTATAATAAGTCAATCTCCACAAGATAATTGGCTGGAATTTTAACTAAGATTGTATTAATATGTAGAACAACTTGGGAATAACTAATATCTTGACAATGTTTAATCTTCTTATCTATGAACATAAAATCTCTTTAGTTCATGGAGTCTCTATTTAGTTCTTTAATTTGTTCTTTACAGTTTTGTAGTTTCCCTAATATGTATTTTGTGCATATTTTTGTTAGATTTGTCCCTGTGCATTTCACTTTGGGTGGTGCTGATGTAAGTGGTATTATGTTTTTTGTTTCAAATTCTACTTGTTCATTACTCAGTAAACTGTAACTTCTCATGTCCTCCAGTTGGTCTGTCCATTGTTGGGTCAATGGTTTTTCCTGTGTTCTCATCTCTCTTATAGACACAACATCTACTGATTTTTCATTCTTTTGATTTTTTACTAGCTAGGATGGAGTGATGACTTCCAATCTCCTTATTACAGAAACAGAAACTGGAAGTCTGACAGTAGCACTGCATACTTCTCTGTGGTCTTTCTAAAAAAGAAAAGATGTTAGAGCAGCAAGAAACAAAGATGAGGTTAAAATACAGAGGTCCTATATTCTGCTTTGATCTATTTTTTACTATTCCTTAGCACCTTTTTAATAATTTAGTCTACTATATAAATAATAAAAAGGGATAGAACAAAAAATATTGATAGGTAGATGATGAATGGATGAACAGATGGATATAAGGATAGATGATGTACAGATGCAAAGAATATGCCTGATTGTTGCAGAAGAAGAAGGCAAACAGTGACCAAACCTTGCACTCAGTCTGTCTTGTTTTGTTTCTACCTTTCCTCAGATAAGGATCTATAGTCTTTCCTTTGAGTAGCAAGTATTATTTAACAGTAATTTCTGAGTATGTTCTGAGTAAGTACAATATAGATTCTTGTTTCTAGTTCTTATCATCTTGTTTCTAATATTACTTTTTTCTCTATTTACCCTGGAAAGTCCAGCCATATGACTCTCTTTCAATTTCTTTTCCGAACTCAACAACTGTACTTAAAAAGAGCAAAAAAAAAAATCTTAAAAGTTACTAAGTTATAATAAAAGCAATAGTTCCACATTAATTTTATGTATGTATGGAGCTAACAGTAAATCAAGACTGGGAAAAAATAAAAGGCAGAGTGAAACTTAATGTAAAATGTTCAATAAACCTTTGTATTTCTTGCTAGAGTCTCTCAGGTATCTACTAAGCTGCAGGATGCAACAATGAACAAGAATTAATATTGAAGTATCTGTGCACTTGTGCTTTTCATCACTAAAACTGCACATGTCATTCTTCAGAATCCATGGGTAAATTTCATACCTACCCTGTGACAGTTTGTCAACTTACCTCAATGTTAGTGAATTTTCTAGATTTTCTATTTGTCTGTCTTACCTGATAAGGAAATTCCTGGAATGAGAAATAAAAATAGATGTTCAGAGGCCAGAGTGGTTATTTCATTCATCACCTTGTCAGGAGAGGAAAATTCACATAATTTAATTCCTTACCCTCCTGTCTCTGTATTTTCTCTGCTGTCTGTCACAGGAGGGCAATGCAGATGCATATTAATGAGATTAGGCTAGGCAGCCACCCAAGGCACTTTTTTATCTCAACTTGGAAAAGTGTCTCAAAAATATTTACAAAAGTCTCTGAAAGGACAGTTGCATAAGCACTTGTCAACCTCAAAAGAATTTAGGAGACAAAAAAAGAGGCAAGGTTAGATCTAGAAGGTGGTACCAAAACTCATGGGAAATAGTATTTATCTTGTTTCTTGGTATAAAGTCATTTGATGTGATGTAGGCTTTGTACAAATGCCCTTGACTTAGGTAGCATTTTGTTCCAATAATCTTGAATCCTGAAAATAGAGAAAAAATAAATAAATGACACATTTATTCAGAATTAGGTGAATCACTTTTGCCAAATTACATACTAATGGACACTTAATAAATGAGGTAGATTAGTTGATATGTTAGATTTCCATTTCAAAAATAACTCTTTTTCCCCAGAAAAGATATTGCAAAATGTCTATGAACAGAAATTTTCACATTAGAATTCACTACAATGCATTGTTATAAAACATAATTTCCTATTTTTTAGGAAATGCATAAAATGCAAAATGTGATTAATGTGTGTAGTAAGTTACTATTTAATCTGTTTTTATTTAGCCTTTTTAATAATATTGTAATTTCTTGGGTAAAGATATAGAAGCAATAATTATCAAATTTGTGTTCATCTTAGGAATGAAACAATTCAGAATGATGGCATGAACACTATATTAAAATAGAGTTGAAATTATTTTTTAAATTGTTCTGAGGATTGAGGTGGCTTGTCAGAATGGAAAGATCTAGAAATTTAGTGTGAGAAAAAATATTTTTGCCACCTAAAGTATACTCCTAGTTTTCTATAAGGAAGGTATTCTGGTAAGGACAATGGATAACATTTTGCCCCAGTTATAAACACATGGAACATTTAGTTAGATTCTAAGAGAATTTGTTATTCTAGAGAAAGAATAACTTTGTGTCTGGAATTTACATTATATGAAGAATTGAAGACGTAGCTGATGCTCATCTTTAAAGAAAGAAAGCTAAGAACTCTGTTTCCAATGCATTTTAACATAGATCAGAGGTTTCACCCATTCAATACAAATACAGTTACATTTTCAGGGCCAGTGTGGAAGAGAAGAGAAGTAACTTGGGCTTTCTAGAATAAAGAACACTAAAAAAAAAAAATCTAGAATAAATCCAACCATGACAGCACTTTGTGAGGTCTCTGTCACAACACATGGGAACATGTAGGATTATTGTACTTGAGCTGTTGGCAGGTTTTTTTTTTTTTTTACTAAATAGTGCTTAAATAAATGATTATTGAGAGATATCTGCCCTTAATGATATATTGTTACTCCCTCCTGAAATTGTACCAGATCCTTTCCTAAAAATAGCATTTGATGTAAATATCATTGAGGAAATACAGTGTATCTTTCAAAGCCATTTTCCAACACTGGCTTTTGATTAACTCTTTGAGCCTGCCTGACTTTTTTCTTAAGACATTTCTATTCCTTTCTTACCTTGGTTATAATCAAATCTTTAGAAAGAATCTAATAAATACAGTGAACATAAGTTTTAAATAAGTAGTTTCTGGCTAAAGTAGGAATTTCCTAGAATATTATGTTTACAGATGGTGTCTATTCTGGAAAAATGCATCCCCAGTGTAAGAGAACCAGCCATACTATGTACTGAGACCAAAAAGAGGAAGACAGATCTAAGAATGCAGAGTGTAATTTGTTAAAGACAAGTGTGATCCTGGGCAGCAACAAGGCCAAGTGAATCCTGCAATTTGGGTCAGAAGATTGGGTCTTATAAAGTGATCAGGACAAAAGTATCTTCATCAAAGTCAGCTGGCATTAGAGTCAAGAATTTGCCTGGCACCAAAACCTGATCAGAAAGCTCCACATACCGCTCTAATGGTTTTGCCCCTTTGTAAAATGCTGGGGAATTATGTGGAGAAAAACAAACAGGATCAATTAAGGACAATTGGGGAAGTCATGTGCCAAGGTGGCTGCAGCGATATTAAGGTGAACCTGTACAGTGATTACCTAAGGAACTGATGTGCTAACTTAAAATATAGATCAACAGCAATCTTAACTTTTACATATAGAGAAGCATTCCCAAAGACCTAGTAATGTTTCAGAAGATCCTAGGTAATTAAGCTATTCATGGATAAAACATAAGGTTACTGGGCTTCTGGGTTGAAGATTAATGGACCCCATACAAGACCCCAAAAATGGCATTCAACAGTTCAAGAGTACCTAAGTCAGCTCCATAGCTTAGCTATTGTGAATTGAGTGGCTATAAACATTATGTGGCTGCATCAATGTAGTATGTGATTTTATGCCTTTTGATATATACTGGGGAGTAGGATATCTGGGTCAAATGCGGGTTCGATGTAGTATTTATACACAATGTGGTATTACTCAACCACTAAGAAGAATGACTTTATGACATTTGTCATAAATGGATGGATCTGGAGACATCATGCTAAGTTTAATAAACCAACAACAACAACAAAAAAGGCTGAATATTCTTTCTGATATGTGGAAGGTAACCCCTAATAAGGGAGGGGAGAATAGAAGTTCAATGGATTAGACAAGGGGAATGAAGAGAATGGAGGGGAGATAGGAAAAGGAAAGACAATGGAATGAATCTGACATAATTTTCCTACATACACATATAAATACATCACAGTGAATCTCAGCATTGTGTATATCCACAAGAAAGGGGTGCTAATTAGAATAAAATATATTCTACACTTGCATATCAAAATGGATTTTACTGTCATATATAATTAAAAAGAACCAATAAAAAATTTAAAAAATAAAAAGGCCACACTGTACCCCATAAATATGTATAAATTACTATGGTTTTTTTTTTAGGTGTAGATGGACACAATATCTTTATTTTATTTATTTTCATGTGGTGCTGAGGATCAAACCCAGTGCCTCATGCATGCGAAGCAAGCGCTCTACCACTGAGCCACAATCTCAGCCCCTAAATTACTATGTTGAATAAAAATAAAAATATATTTAAAAAATAGGAAAAAGAGGGGAATCCAAAAACTCACAAACTCATTTAACAATTTGTGTGTGTGTGTGTGATGCTGAGGATTGAACCCAGGGCCTTTTGCATGTGAGGCAAGTACTCTACCAACTGAGCTATATCCCTAGCCCTCATTTAACAGTTTTAAGTATGTCTAATTTATAATAAATGAGACTTCTGTGTTCTTGTGGGCTTTTCTTAGACTTCTTTTCCAGTTCAGTATTCTGTGCCTGACCTTTATATGTCTTCTTTGCTCCAGTCTTAAAACACATTTTCTTCAAGAACAATATGTATTTTTTTTCAAACTTATATTTCTTTTTTCTGCATGAACACTCAAATCCAACTACTTTCCTAACATATGTAGTACACATATCTTAAATACTCCTCAACTCAGCATGTCTGAAATTCCATCCATTATCTTTCCCTTAATGATTCAAGTGGTAGGTTCATAATTATGCAGCCAGAAGAAATCTAGCATGTATTCCCAATCCCTTCTAGTTCCTCACTCTCATATTCAAAACTTTTTTTTTCATTCATTATTAATACTCTCTTCTAAATAAATACCTGTAAAACCTGGCTTGTTTACTCCATCCACAGTTTTACTAATCATTATGCTTTGCTTGGACCATTATAATAGTTAACAGCTTTCACCTCTTTGATTTCTGCCTACCATTAATCTAATCTATACATCTATTCTACATATACAAACACCATGATCTTAAAAATGAAGATCTCATGACGAGGTCCAAGTCCTGACTGAGCTTAAGAGGTCCTGCTTCTTCTCATCTCCTAACACTCTCTCTCCCCAGTTCACTTTCTGCTTGGACTCTGAAATTCTTTTCATATTTTAGAATACTATACTTCCTCAAAAAAGAAGGTCTTTGCACTTGTACTTTCTTCCATCTGCCTGAACTATTCTGTTCAAACCTTTACCTATTAAACTAGTATTCAGCTGTAAACTCCCAATGCACGTGATGTTTACTTAAAATAGTAAACATGATGATTCATACTAAATTAAGTTCTTTGATGAGATTTCATAAAACCTTGCACTATTTCAACATAATATGTTAAATACTGTGTAAAAACTTCGTGTCATAAACTTAATATCCCCTTCCCCCTCTACCCTATAGGCTCTATAAGGACTGATCTCATGTGTGCATTCATTATTTCCTACATACCACATAGTTAGTGTATATATGTGCTTTGCATAAATAAAAGAATACATGCATGGATGAAATAAAATTTAAAAATTAAAAACCAGCAGAAGGAATTTCTGGAGTATTGAGGACAAATTTTACTTTGTTTTGTGTTATTGGTATTTAATTGTTAATCATCAGGTTAAGTTTAAATGTGTTAATCATCAGGTTAAATTGTGTTAATCATCAGTTTATTTAAAGAATGTTAAATACATTTTTTGAAGGTTTATGTGGGTGAATTTACTATGAAATTAATGATTTGAAGGTAATTGACGCAAAAATTGAGTAAGATATTTCTTTGAACATCCTTAAAATTTTTATTAATTTTTAATTTGAAGTGATTGCTAATCCCACTTTGAAAATATGATATGAATTGGGAAAATGTGTGGAGTCTAAAGGGACATTTTTAAATTATTTTTTATTCAAAATAATTATTTATTCAGACATTGGCTCTTAGCATTTGTTCTTTGTGTTTTTATACAAAAAGAACATCATTTCTATTTATTTTATTTCTAAAAATTAAAAAACCTTCTTCAGAATTCTTCATTTAATATATGCATGAATTTAAAATATATTTAAATTTAAAATACTTAAAATATTTAAATTTTAAAATATATTTAAATTTAATAATATGCATTTAAATTTAAAACATTTAAAATATACATGAACATGTACAAAATTTTAATTAATATAGGCTAAAATGTTTTCAATGTACAACTTGAGCCAGTTGATGTTTTCTACATAGTTTTTCCAAAATTAAAGTTTTAGTTTCTTTTATATTAACTTAAAAAGAAATTCTGATATATTAGAAACTATATTATGGCATGTTTAAAAGCATATGCAGTTAATACAAATTAATATTTGTTCAAAATATTCTGAAATCTAATGTTATTTTGAACTTTCTTCCTGAGATATTTCTTAAAGAACTTGGTAATGATTAATCTGAAGCAACTGCTCAACAGTTCAACTAAGGAGACTCAGAAGAGTTTTTATACTAATGTCAAAGCTAGTGATAAGAGGATAGGGACTTCCGTTCTGAACATGTCAACATTTTGGGTCACTGGGCGAGATGGTTAATTTTATCTGTCAACTTGGAGGGTGATTGTGGATGCAATTGCCATTTAAATAGGTGAACACTAAGTAAACAGATTGTAGGTGTAAATATAAGGCAGGTGTCCTCATTCAGTCAGTTGAAGGCCTGAGCAGAACAAAATGACCAGCTTCCCCAAATAAGAAGAGGTCAGCAGACTGCCTTTGAATTTAATGTAGATTTTCACTCCAGCAGCTCTCCTGGATCTCCAGTCTGACAGCCTACAAGGAAAATTTTAATCTTGTCTAAATTTTACACATACATAACATACATACATACACATACAGAGAGTGTATATATATAACATATATGTATGCATGTATATGTATGTATATGTATATATATGTGTGTGTATGTATAGAAAGAGAGAGAGAGCAAGAATATTTCTCTAGAGAATTCAGACTACCCTGAGCATTAATGGCTATAGGACTATTTATACTTTAAAATTTATAAAGTATTTAAACACAAAAAGATGAGAAAAGATCCACCATACAGACAGACACTAATCATATTAGACCATAGCGATCTTATTAATATGAGTCAGAGTATAATTGAATGAAGAATAGCTAATGGAAAAAAAAGATAATTTTTCAATAATGAAAACAATAGTCAATTCATCAGGAGTATAAATCAATCGTAAGCATATACTTAACTAAAGACAGAACACAACAAATATATTAAACAAAAAATGACAAAATTGAAGGGAGGAGACAATATGGTAAATCTAATTGGAAACTTTAATATTCTACTCTCAATAACTGATTGAACTACAACACAGAAAAGCAGTAATGATTAGAAAGCCCTGAGCAACACTGTCAACCAACTGGGCCTAACACCCCAACACCAGAAAACAAATTCATTGTTTAAAAAATACACATGGAACTTTCTCTAGGATACAATGTAAGTTAGTTAGTCCAAAGAATAGTTTCAATAAATTTAGAACAATTAGAATCATATAGAGTGTATTCCTTGGCCTTTTAAATGGAATGCATTGAGAAAAAAAAATCAGAGTAAAATTTTAAAAGAATACACTAATATTTGGTAATTATATAACTAATTTTTAAATAATCCTTTAGCCAAAAAATAAATCATAATAACTTTTGAAAACATTTTCAACTAAATGAAAAAGAAAATAAAACATATCAAAATTTTTACTATAGTTCTAAAGCCTTTTATAGGGACAGAGTTGTAAATGCCTATACTACAAAGGAAGAAAGAAACAATTAGTAACCTATCATCCCCATTAGGACATTAGAAAAAGAAGAGAAAACTAAGGCCAAAGCAATTAGAGGGAGGAAGAAATAAAGATTAAGAGAAATCAATGAAAGGAAAACATAAAAAGAATAAAACCCACGAACATCAAAAGTTTTATCTTTCAATAGATGTAAAATTGAGGAAACTTTAGCTAGACTGCCAAGAAAAAAGAGATGAGGCTCACGTTCCTAGAAAGACAGTGACTATTGAAATTAACTGAAGGGGAAATAGAAAATCTGAGTACAACTCAAGCAAGTAGAGAAGTTGAATTAGTATTAAATTAAAAATTAAAAAGCCCAGACCTAGATGGGTTAATTGTCAAAATCAGAGTCACTTACATAACAAATAAAACCAATGCTACAGGATCTCTTTCAAATTTTATAAAAGAAGATAATTTCCAACTCATTTTATGAAGACAGCATTACCCTAACACTAAAACATTAGAGAAAATTATCAACAGAAAAGACTAGTGTTTCTTATGATTATAGACATCAAATCTCCAAAACAAATTAGCAAACCAATCTCGACAACATAAAAACATTGTGAAAATTAAGATTAGAGGAACCAAAACCATATGATCATCTCAATAAAAAAAGAAAAAGAATTTGACAAATCTGTGCCTACTCATGATTAAAACAAAAAATCTCAACAAACTAGGACTAGAAAGGAACTTAATTTGATAAGAGTATTTAAAAATGTATAGCAAACATTATATTAATTACAAAAACCTAAATGCTCTCAAATTGAAAACTCATTTAAAACATAAAATATTTATGTCAGTATTCTTACCAAAGATGGGTGTGTATGTATGGATAACACACACATGAAAAGTGGCTCAACATTATTGATTGAAATTTGGAATAAAACCACATGAAATACTACTTTATAGACAATAGAATGACAAAAAGACCAATGACTGTTATTGAAATGAGTGAGCTTCAAAAACATGTTCCAAGGGAACAGACACACACACAAAAAAACATCTATTATGTGATTAAATTTACATAAAATATCCAGGAGAGGCGAGTATATACAGAAAGCAGACTAAAAGTTGCTTGGGATCTGATCAGAGCAGAGGTTGAATATTTTAGGAAGAATGAAAACAGTTTAAAACTAGATTGTGGCAATGTTTTTGCAAAAATGTAAAATTCACTAAATGCTACTGAATGACATATTAAAGTGATAGACTTATGATATGTAAGTTAAACATTTGCAAAGCTCTTAAAAAGAAAAAAATTAAAAAGGGAAGCTCACTATTTTAAGAAGAGCTAAGAAGGGTATCTTTATATTTCAACACGGAAAAATCATTCATTCATAGACATCACAGTAAAAATAAGCATATATAAAATATGTGAACAATTTTATAAATCATCTATCGTAATGCATATTTGTAAAGAATTTTTTTTCTTTTCTGTAGATGAATATCTATTGTATTTTATGTTTATCTTCCCAAGATTTAGAAGTGAATTTCATATATTAAGTCCTTGCTGCTTAAGGCATTTTCTAGCATAGCTAGCATTATAAAACTGGCAGAACACTTTAAAAGTGAGCAGGACTTCCAAGTTTCTAAATAATTATTTTATAGATGAGAGAATGAACCAGAATCACATTTTTTCTCCCTGAGGAATTAGGAAAAAGGAAGTGTCTCCTCTAGCTTTTACAATAATTAACAGAATTGGACTCAGCTTTGGTTTGTCTTGTTCCTCTTCTGTTTTGTTAAGTTTAATTTTGTTTCCTTATGTGTAAAATATTTCTTGAATAACAAAATATTCCAGATATGTTATGAAAAAGACTTGTACAAAACTCGTACCCCAAACCTGTATCTGTGAGAGAAAGGAAAGCAAGCAAAGTGAACGCCAAGTCCTCCATGCCAAATCCACTAGCAGCTGAGTGTCCCAGGAGTCCTTTCCCATTTCAAGGAGAGATAACTACTGTCATCCCCTAACTCCAGGTACATGCAGGACCAGATGCATACATTTTAAGATCCAGTGCAAAGTGCAGTTGTGGGTCCCATGCTCAAAACTACTAAGAATTTTCAAGACAGTAAGAGCAGACCTTTAGATCAAGAGATCAAGTGTTGAGCTCTTCTGAGCATGGGCCCCTGTGTGCCCACATAGATCACATGTCCCGTAAGCTTTCATGGGCTCCAAACTGCCACTCATTACGGGGTAGCAGATGCTCCTTTAAGTTCTGGAACGATAAAGTCTAACACTCATCCTAAGATCAGGCAGTTTGAAGAACCCTCTCAGGTGAACATTAGCATCTGGATTCAGGTCAGCAAAGCTACCCAATTTCTGCCAGGAAAAAAACTGCCTCTCAAATAAGTAGAAACACAAATAAGCCTTTTGTTGCCCAGTTAAATATAAATAACTGAAAACACTATTTGATGTGAGGCAATTTTCTAAAAGAGCAGACCTTAGATTTTTAAGAATGGAGGACAAATAACAGTGTCTGTTAAACAACTTCAGTGCCTTCCTATTTTATGATACAGTACTTAGATTAACTCTTTAGAAAACTTTTAAATGAACACATTTCTTATTTTCAAATTCCTCAGCTATTTGAAAGGAATGGGAAAAAACTAGAATTTAATAAGGAGTTTAATAAGCTTAGATAGGGGCTGTATTTTTGTTAAGATTATTCATTTTCAGCAATTTCCCAGTGACAGAAAATATACATACTGGTACATTTTGGATACAGTGGTCTTAATTTCACACTTGAGAGGTTCCCATTCACCCCTTCAGGCATTAAGGCAGCATCTACTTCTCTCGCTTAAGCCTCCTCTGTTTACTCTTTGGAACTCCTTATGACATTTTTCTTTTTCCTTTCTTTCTTTTTTTTTTTTTTTTGCAGTTTTTCTCTCTTACCTGTATGGATAAGAGATAATGTGTTTGTTAGGTCCTGAGATATTTCTGATGTCCAGGATTTTAGTCAGATAGGTTTGGGTTTGCAGAGTATCTGGTATAATTAGACTGGGAAAGTTACCATAGGGATACAAATTTTGTAACTGATGTTATATCTCTCTGCTCTAATCTATTTGATGATGTTCAAGGTATCAACTCTCAACTGTGTTGTTGTTGTTGCTGTTGTTGTTGTTGTTATGAAATCTATTTTCTTCCCTGGAATGTCTTTCTTTTTCAGAAACTTACTTGAAGGGACACTATTGCCCTATTTCCTGGCTCAGGACTTGACTTATATGAAAAATTTCCAGAAATGTGAATTGTTGGCATTTTCTAATACCAAGATTTACTGTCTTGCTTTATAACTGGTTTAAATATATCTTCCTCCTTCAAATTGACATTTTATCTTTTCCTCCATTTAATTTTAAGTAAACTTCTTATTTGAATATAACAGTGATTTCATGTGAAATTGAGAGACAAACATAGAAATTTCATATGTCCTTTACCCTGTTTCCACTAATGATTACACATTGCAAAACTATTGTACCATATCACAACCAGGACTGACATTGGTCAACTCCATTGATCTTGTGTGTGTGTGTTTAGTCCTATATAATTTTAGCATACATATTTATAAGTCTGTGTATCTACTACAACAGTCAAAATACAGAGTTATCTCCCATGTTGGACTTTTGTAACACACTGACAGCCACTAATCTGGTCTTCATTACCAAAAGGTCATTTCAAAATGTTACAAAAGTGGAATCTTACACTATGTATGTAATCTTTTGGGAATGATTTGATTTACTAAGAAAATTCCCTAGAAATCAATCCAGACAATTGCATACAATAATAATTTGTTCTTTTTTACTATCATAGTGTGTGTATATGTGTTTGTGTGTGTATTTGTGTATACATACATTTCATAGTCTAACCATTTACTCTTTGGAGGACATCTGAGGTTTTCAAAGGTTTTATCTAGTATGTATAAAGCTGCTATAACATTTGAGTACAAGTTGCTGTGTGAACATAAATTTTTATTTCTCTAGGATAAATGCCCAAGAGTGTAATTTTTAATGTTATAAGAAATCATCAAATTACTTTTCAGAGTGAATCATTTTACATTCCCACCAGCAATGTATAAGTGATTCAGTTTCTCAATGTCCTTGCCAGTATTTGGTGATTTCTTTATTATTTTATCCAATCAGTTATGTACATAGCAATATTTCATTGAGGTTAATATGCATTTTTCTAACAATCAAACATGGTTGAACATCTTTCAATATGATAATGTACCACCTATACATCCTCTGCAAGAATGATTGCTTCCTTCCTGCTTTTGGTCCATCTTTAAATTAGATATTTGTTTATTTTTTAATACTTTATATACATAAAACAAATACATATAGGTAGCAAGCATTAGTTCTCTGTTGCCCATTTTATCTTATTTGTAAATATTCTCTACTTATCTGTAGCTAATCTTTTTATCCTCCTTGTACCATCTTTATCAAAGCAAAATTTGGGTATATTAATTTTGAAGATATTCAATTTTCTTTTTTGTAATGTTTTCCCTTTGGATATTAACTATGGGAACTTTGCTTTGTACTAAATACAGATAGTTTTTCTTTTTAAAAAATAGTTTTTAGTTGTATGTTTTACATTTAAGTCCATGATTCATTTCTTTTGTTTGTTTGTTTGTATATTATTTCATTTGTTCATTATTCTGTTGGTATCTAGTTAGTCCAGTACTTGTACACACACTTTTACTTATACAACACTAATCAAAATGTAAATATTTAATCAACTGGGGTTTTTTGTTTTAGTTTTAACATTTTCATTTATTTATATATTTTGCTCAAAATGTATGTAATATATTCTAGCAATAAAATTGCTATCCATTTAAAGACTGTTGGCCATTCATAATCTAATGCTTATAAAATAAGTATCCAAAATGTTCATTTCCAAAATAACCTATCATTTTCCTAACTTTTCCTTGTTCTCTAAGGAAAAGGAGCTGTCTGGCACATTCCTCAAATTTTTCATGTACTTTTATATCACTGTGATTTTGCTCAGGTTTCTTCTTTCTGAAAAAAATAGCATTTCACTTTCTGTGCTCAGTGAATTCCTATTTCTCCTTTAGAATTAGAGATAGCCTAAGTTCTCCTTTGAGTGACTGGCTAGAGTTAAAATTCTGAGCAAGAATTTCAAGAGCAGCAACAGCTTAGGATGCTTCAATGCTGGATTAAGATTTGAACATTTTATCTTTTTGATTTCTAAATGGAAATGCCCATTAGAAAATTGAAATGCAGTTCCACAAATAAGTAGGATGTTTATAGCAAGAAATATCATATTGAGACTATTTAAATTTGTGACCACTGATGAGTCCTTTAACCTCTGGTCTAAATGTTTTTATCAGTGGGGAAGCTACACTTGGTGACCTTCTGTGGCTTCCACGCTCAGCTCTCCTGCTGTACATGTTTAGTTGCCTTACTCTGTTAGATGCCACCTCTTAGAATCCATTATGTTCATACAGAGACTACGGTTTCCTTCAGTTGCTCTGAACCTATGACTGAGCATGATGAAGTACTACCACTCATTCTGTTGCCTTGGTCATTAGAATATAATCATATGAAAGTCATAAGGGAGAAATCCTACAAGGTCGTTGATATTCACTAGCTATTGCAAACTTGCACTGACAACCTGCAAAGGAATAATGAAAACCTGAGAAGTGTTAACAAGCAATCAAAAGCTCAAAATGAAAGAAAGTAGACCTCTTGGATAATTTAAAAGAGGCCATTATCTCCTGCAGGACAACAGACATAGATGTGGTGCAGACTCAGAACTTAATATTTAGAGTTGCAGAGTTCCAGAAATGTTTAAAAATTGTCCAAGACTGTTTTACTGAAGTCAAAGTTCTTCTAAAAGATCTGGGATTCTGAAATAAGGGATAACAACTTTGGGATAGATGCTCTGAGGATATTGACTTCATAGGACCTCTGAACTTTCAGAGCTGCAGAGAAAACTCATCTCTCTCTAGTTAGACTTGGTACATCCCCACCAACCCCCCAACTCCAGAAGATACAGAATATGTCCCTTACACACAAGGAAGTTTTCCCCTAGGAGCTGACCCACTTCTTGCTATCAGAAGATATCTAAGTTAAATCCCAGCATAACCTTGCTGGGGATATTGAGACAGGAGGGTAGGGGTGGGAGGATCATATCTTAAAGCAGCTACACGAATTTGCTAGCATGTACCAATAGAAGCCAGAAGAGTCTCTCTGTGATTAAACTGACTGATCAAGAGAGTCAGAACAAAATGCAGAATAAAAAAGAATTCATTGTTCTGGTATTATGCCAAGGTTAGTATAGAGGATCAAACACCCTAGCAAGGCCCCAGAGTGTGAGGCAAACAGTGATAGCAGAGCCTTAGAAGCAGGAAGAAATCAATGGGTTATTCTCAGTTAAGGGTAAACCTCTGATTTTCCCTGAAAAGTGGGAGATCAAGAATGAGAAAGATGAAGGAGGTAGGGATGCTGGAATGAATATAAATATGACACTGTAAGAACCTCTTAAAATATAATCTATGCATAGCCTATAGCCTATATGTGTGTGCAAATATATACGTATATATGTGAAATATCATTTATAGAGGTCACAAAGAGTGCACTGGTGAGAGGAGTGCCAGTTTTATGAAATTCAGTGGTGGCTCAACTCTGCAGGTCTCCGTTGATAGTAGGAAGATGATTCCATCCATGATCCATCAATATTCATGAAGATAATGCAGCTCTGAAGTAATAGAGGCCAGATTGTGGTTTTCCACTGCCATAAACCAGGAGAACACAATTATTTTAATGACCATCAAGGTCAGAGGGGCAGCCAAGAAGTCTTGGCCTACAGGGTGAGATGCAGCTGGTTAATAGTGCATAGCTAAAGGAAATACTTTCAGAGGATGAGAAATAAACCCTAAGAAGTCATGAAGATGACTGGTGTAATAGTAATTCAAGATAACTTATACATGACAACCAGCATTAAATTGTAGCAAGGGCAAAGGGCACAGATAATCTGCATTAGCAGGTAGTTGAAAACCCCATGTTATTCCTCATAACTGCACCAACAAACCTTTTCCACCTTACTCCTATTGTCATATTGGGAGAGAGAGGATCCTGTAAAACCACTGAATTTAGAGAGAAATGATCAATTTGGTTTAACAATGATTTTGCTAATATGTGAGATACAAGATAAAGTCAACAGTGGCTATATTATAATCACATTTAAAAGTTGTCTTGCAAGAGTATAAAGGAAAATCTTCCCAATGGGAAAAGCTGAAAGCATTATAGTACACCTGACTATTTACCTTGTGTGGAAGACAGAGCCTAAAGGGATAAGAAGGTAGATGGATAATATATATATGGATGGATGGATGGATGGAAAGATAGATAGATAGATAGATAGATAGATAGATAGATAGATAGATAGATAGATAGACAGAGATACATAGCAGCCTATAAACTGGACACTGGGCTTCTGGTTAGATGCCTTAAAGGAAAAGGAGTATAAGATCAAATATTAGAAAGTCTCGTGGAGTGCATATGACTACATATGGGGGTGTGAACATGAAGTGTGAAAATTTTGGAATTGTACTTTAACACTCACCAGAACTATGTACCCCAAAAGGCGTAATGACCAGTCATGTAAATAAAATGACTTGATCAATTGAAACTAGCCAGTCTTTATTGTCAGCCATTCTGGACTTGGTACAATGTGCATGTTAAAAAGGTGTCCGTGGTGGATTAGTGAGAGGTATATACGGACCCAGCAGTGTGAACTTTTACCAACCAAGGCTGATCTAGCCGCTGCTCCCTCTGTATGTCAGAATTATGAACAAGAGATGTAAAGGGGCATCTAAAAATTCTTACAACTTATTAAAAAAACCTCTTCATTATGCCTACCTGTCTAATCAATATTTATTAGTGGGTATGGTTTTAATATCATCTCTGGGTATTTGAATATTCATAGGTTTGAGTGGTCATATTAAAACTTAGGAAAACTACCTTGCTTGATCGTTTAACAGTTAACAATGGTCACTTATCTGATATCTTTTATTTGCTTTGCATTGTGCCAAGTTCTGCTTATATTTTTTTCTAATTATAACAGAAACTTTCAAAGCAATTTTTAATTTTTGAATGAGGAAATTCAAGCTTAGTAAGGTTATACTGTCAGTTAATAACCGAACATTTTCTTTTCTTGATGTTACTCAAAATCCAGTATTTTTATATCATCCTAGGAAGAAAAAGTTTGAAGTTGCAGTCAGTCACTAAACTCACTATACAAAGGTACTTGTAATATTCATTACTTCTTCAATTTCCTTCTGAAGTTCATTCTATTGTGTTTCAAAAAAGCAATCTTCTGTAACATATGAAATGTCTTGTTTTACATAGATATAAATTTACACACTTATTGCATACAGAAAGTTTCTAGCATTAGCTAATATTCTATTAGCAACTTCCTTGGAAATCTCCAAATAAGCAATTTGCATAGGGATAACCTTATGATAAAATCAGCCTGCTGAGCTGATGATCTCTGCAGAGTAATGTACTTCCCCATGACCTGCAGCTCAATTTGGGGAATTCTTGTTACTTGTCCATTTTTTTCCTGGTCTGCCAGGCAGAGTAAGACTTGAAGATGCTGTTAAAAGCTGCTATTGCCAGACAAAGCAAGTGTCCCTGTGAATTTATTTAACAGGAAAAAAATAAATATTTTACAACAGTATAAACCTTTCATCCTTGAGTTGAAAGTTTCAAAACTTAAAGCAAAAAGGACTATCTAAAATGTAATATTATAACAAAAATATTTTATAATTTTTCCTGGCTGTCCCAAGTTCATTCTACCAAGTACTCATAATGAGCAAAGGACTTCACCTGGTGTTGATGGCAGTGACATGACCAAGGCACAGCTCTGACCTTCTTTAAATAAAATGTTGAATTTAAATGTTGAACACTGGTTTTCATTTTGACAACTGATTTCACATGCATATAGAAACATCGTGATAAACTCAAAAAACTTATTTGCTGTTCTTCCTGAGTGACTATCTCAATTTCCTCTCCCAAACTGTTTTGAATAATGTGAGGACCTGCTGTACAGTCTCTCTTTAATGCAGTATGGCTGGCAGTGAGTGTGGCACATCCAAGCTTGTTTCCTAAAATCCTTTACACTTTCCTAGACACTAGTAAAACTTTTATTCTCAATTATCTCCATTCAACTCAGAAGCAATTTTAATCTTTCTGTGCAAGGAAATATCATTTGACAAGAGATGACACTAGGAGAAATATTTTTTGAAATATACTTTGAAAACACCATCTGTTCACCATTTTTAAATGAGAAATACAGGCCACAGATTCTCCTCTTCTATCTAAATGCTTAAGGGTCAGGCGATGACAGAAAACCTAGATAAAAACACCTGTAATCATTGTTCATGCCTAAAATCTCACTACATGAAAATTTTTGAAAGTCTTGAAATGTAGGCAAAATAGCTGAGTCTTTATGTTAGGGTGAGTATATCTCAATCATAATGGCATAAGTAGCCATAAACAATGGGTATTCTCTGTGAAAATGGAGAAAACAAAATGACCCAATGCCATGGATAAGAAGTAAAGATGAGAGGGTCAGAGAGGCGGACGGAAATACAAGAAGTTAGTGGGGTTCTTCTACTGTGCTGCCTCTGTGTGAGGCAATTGCTTTTAAGCTTCACAATTGCACTAGAAACTCAGGTGCGACCTCCAGACTTACATGTAACTAAACAGATTGAAAATGTTTGCATAATTTTCCATTAATGATGGGATGAATTTTGAATCTAACTCTGACTCCAGTTTTTTGTTGTTGTTAAGTTTAACATATAGCTGACAGTATTTTTTATCAGTTCCTAATTTTATTATTGTCACGCTTACTTTCAGAACAATAGCTATATCCCTTCTAATTTTCCACCCAGAAGAAGAATGTGTTAACTATTCATTCTCTTATTTGGCAGTCTAAAGACGTTATGAAGCTGACAAGAAACTACAGCAAATTTCAAGCTATCAATATAATATCACTAAATACAAGCTGAGAAGAGATGTGTAGTAGCTTATCATTATATAACAATTACATTATATACATACAAAATATATAACAGGAAAATGAAGAAAAATGATTGGGGAGTGATGAATTTTAATTGTATATTGTTTGCAATATAAATTATTTAATTGCAATTTTATAAAACTTAGGGAAGTGCATTACTGTTGAGCAATTATAACGTTAGAGCGCCACCTATGTGTGCAACTGCAGAATTTGTCAGGTCAGATCCAATAGACATCAAAGACACTATATGAGGTAGCGTTTATTTTAGTAATAATACAGAAGTAAGAGCAAAAGCAAAAGTGATAGGTGAGAGAGAAAGAGAAGAAAATACAACACCAGATTGGGGGAAGCACCAGCACCAGAAATAATGTAGCTGGAGAATCTCAGGGCAGCTTTTCAGGGTCCTGACTGGGAAATCTGGGGCAGAGCGCCCTTTCTACACGTGAGACTCCAAAGTCTTATTCCCAGTTGTTCCCAGTGGAGTTCCTTAAATACAAGTTAGAACAAAGAAAACTCCATTCTAACAACCTGGGTGACCTAGTGATCTCATCAAGGATACTTTATCCCCCCAAAGACTGGCCAGATCCCTGAAGGGAGGAAACAATAAGCCATGAGATAAGGGAATGGCCGAGTTCTCATGAGTAACTCAAACCCAATGAGAAGTCAGAATTCTTTAGATATTCCTTCAAAGATGTGTGAAGTTCACAGCAGGCACATGGACAGGGAAGACCTTTGATATTTTCTTTAGTTCTTCAGCAATCAAACTAATTTTGTCCTAATTTAAATAACTACTGTTTACAGCCCTAGCAAAAACAATTATGATGTCATTATATATGAAAAGATTATTCATGAGCACATATTGGCAAGGCAGAATATAGATGAAAGCAGATACCAGAAAGCCTGCTTTCAAGTTCCAGCTATATTATGAGAATATGAGTAGATTCCTCATGAAAACATCTTGTATTATCAGATCATAAGAGAGTGATCCAGAAAGTGCTTTGAAAATGTACACATTTCATAATTTGTAGAATGTGTAAAAAATGAGTGGAATTTCTTTTTAATTAGTGAAATGAAGTTTCACAACTTGAATACCTTTAAGCACAAACTTAGGAACATTGTCTGTGTGGTATGCAAAGATAGAAGAATTTTTTACAACAAACTGGAGTATCTTTTTGTTGTTTGTTTAAGTCAGAGCTAAGCATTCTTCCTATACTGAAGCTCTTAACTTACTGCTAAAATCATGTATGTTCATCTGTGAGTGGTAGGTAAGTTAAAGGTGAGTTAACACACACACATACATGGTCTAATTTGTCTCTAAGCCATACCCTTGCCGGTCCTATTACTGCTGTTGGATTTTAAATCATTGAATGTGGACTTAATGTTCTGCATCATTTCCTGTTCATATAACACCTGCAGAGCAGTGGTTCTGGAGCTGGGATCAGCAAATTAAAACTTCCAACGCAGATATGGTATAATGCCTGTTCTTACACATTAATTTTCATTTGAACACATCCATACTCATTCATTTAGATATTGTCCACGGATTCTTTTGTGCTATAATGGTGAAGTTGAGTAGTTACAACTCCATAGTCGGAAAAGTCATTTTTCTTCTGATTCTTTAAAAAGAGGTTTTCTCAGCCCTGCCCTAGACAACGTGATTCCAATACTGTCTGCTACTGTTAGGATGGTTTTGGGCAAGTTTTCAATGTAGTGTGAATCCCAATAGTCAACATCATTCTAGGAGCATTAATAAGAGTATTATTTATAATCAATACCTTCAAAGATATCCAAGGTTCCACTGAATTACCTTAGGACTACCCTAAGCAAGAACATTGAAGGTCAGACAGTCTGGCCTCCATATCCAACCAAAGAAGTACAATTTTATTTTTATAATTGGTTTTCACTTAAGGTTTTGTTGAAAATGAAGCATGGGTTACTGCTAAAAATGTATATATCCATATAGAACACCAAAACTAAAAAATCAACACAATCCAAACTAAATTTGAAAACTTGTTGGACTGAAAAATAACTTGTTATAAGGAGACTTGTAAGCCAAATTGGAAGCAATCATTGAAGCAGAAATTGTGGCTAAAAATATAATGTGACATGAGTGAAAGAGGTCAATAATTAACTTCCTCTTTTAACACATTTTTCTACATTTTTTTCATATTTCTCAGAATTATTGACCACTATAATGCATGAAATTAAATATTAAGTTCGATGTCAGAAAATTAGTGACTTAAAATAGCAATAAAACTATATTTAACATTTAATTGGGATTTTGCATGTGTGAGACTTCTACTTATTAATTCATTATAATAGCATTTTGTGTCATACATAATACTTTTTCAGTCCAGGGACTGGTGGCTCCAGGTTTGTATAATCTTAACCATGATAATAATCTACTCATAGACAAAAGGATGAAATTTAAATTGCTTAAATTCCCAGAATGCCCTTAGAAAATTCTACCACTAAGGATAAGAAACATGGCCATTGACTTTTCTCTAGTTCTGATTTCATTTAGAAGATTAGACATGAGAGATTGATACCAATAATGTCCTTGGTGGTGGTGTGGGATGAAAAATACCAAATAAATAAGTTCCATTTACATAAAGGAATGGAGTGGAACCAAAATATATTGTGTAACATTTTCCATCTGGAAATCATGCTCACTTGTTTCTTCTTATCATCCCTTTTGGAGATTTAAAAGATTATCTCTCAATATCTGGGGAGAGAAGTGAACAGCTGGAGTGAAATGTCATTTGATTCCTTCATCTTATTACAAAGGAGGAAGTTGGTTGATCCTTTATTCCTGACCAAAAAGCTGGACAGCTCTTTACTCAATTGTTTTTAAGGAAAATGTCCGTACTACTCAGAAAACAGGAACACAGAATAGAACACCCAGTGGAGGGCTAGCTAAGAAATCACAGAAAATGCTATATATATTCATTACTTAACATAGCTTAAGTCAAAGATAAAAGGAACTTTTCATTTAAAAATAAAAAAATACACAATAGAAAATAACTAATATATGTCTTTAAAATTTCAAAGCTTTTATTTCTGCCTTATATTTTAAAAACTAGATAAAACATAAAGACTAAGGAGAAAAGAATATCCAAAATTTTAAGGTGAAAGTTCACAAAATACCATTTATTTATAATATTTTAAGCTATACCAGGCTTTATCTGTTTTAGAGCCTAAAGCAGCCCTACAGTCAGAGCGTAGCCAGGCAAGTGCAAAAACACATCTGAGAGGCTAAGAGGTATTCAGAAGACTTTAGTGAATGAGAATTTGCATAAATGTCCAAGGCATTATATTTTTCTAATGTTTGTAAAAATACACCCAAGTGAATAAATTGAAAGGTGACATTAACATCTCTTTTTCAGAATTAAGACTTAACAATGCCCTGAAGATTGTTACAATAGTTAATTTGTTTTATAGAGAAATAACAATGTAATTTCACCTTAAAAAATCTCTGGTTATGTATACTGCAAATTAATAAAGTTCTCAGGTATTTTCTTCTTTGAAGCTTCAGAAAAAAGTGTGTTACTTTTCTTTAACTCCTGTTTTACCTCCTAAATTCATTAGGGCAATGTTTCATGGAGTTTTAATTATAGTCCTTATTCTTCAATTACTCAGTTACCTATTCAATAAATTCCCACTCTTTCTACATCCAGCCCCTGGTAACACCTTTCTGCTCAGTTTCTTTGAGTAGATCCCACATGTCAGTAAGATCATGCAACATTTGTCTGAGTCTGCTTTATTCCATTTTGCCATGTTGCCTGAAATGATAGAATTTTCTTCTTTTTTTAAGACTGAATACTATTCCACTGTGAATGCTTATATTATTAATAATGTATTGCATACTTGAAAATAGCCAAGAGAATAGATGTTAAATCTTCTCACCACATATACACAAAAATCCTTTGTGATTTGATAAATTCAGTCTATCAATTCTAAAACTACTTGCTTTCAAATCTCAAAGGAAAAATGAATTCCTTTATTGTTTAAGCAGTATTTTGCTATTTGCTGGCAAATGCATTCTAACAAATATTCTTTCTATTATTTGTTTCATCTGCCACAGAACAGATGTTTAACATTTCTACAGATCATACTACTCTTTGTGTTATGTGTGTGTTGCCTGGTAAAGCAGATACTATTCTTATTCATTTTGTGAGGCAGAAAAAGAAAATCTCAGGGCACTGAAGAAATATTATCCAGGGTATATGATAATATGCATAGCTAAATCCCACAGGCCTAAGACCTGAAGTAAATAAGATTAAAATAGAAAGAAGACAGGCTTTAAACAAGAAAAGAAAATTCTGACATGCTAACTCTAGAGCACAATTTTACAATGTCTACTTTGCAGACTGGCAAACAAAGTTTCATAGCTTTATACCTAACAGTTCTCTGCTCCCTTAATCATAGTTACTACTCAGATTTTCTCTCATCTTTTTTGTCCCATCTTGACATTTTTTTCTTCTACTTGAAAGGTCAACAGTTAACAAATGTAAAGATTCTGGCCCATAGTGAATTTAATTCACAAATATTGATCAGAAATGTTCCAATATATAGGTAATATTTTCTAGGAGATGAATCCTTAGATAATCTCAATTCTATTACTATAATCTGAGTCATATATATCAGGTCATCACGAGCAATTCAGAAATTGTTTTTTTGGCTTTGATCATAATGTAACTGCAACAAATAAATTTTACCAGGTGAGCAGTTAAGATTGTTGAAGTATTACTCTCCAGTTCTATCTTAGCCAGCAATTTAGCTCTCAGCAAGAAGAAACAATATTTCTTGAGTGACTAATAAACCTTCTTCTGAAGATTAGAGGATGTTGGATGCATTACTGGTAGGAAAGCTGGCTGATTGTCTAGTGGATGAAATGGTTCTGTGATTTGCCAAATTGATGAGGAGCATAACAATTCTCCATAGTCACAGACAAAAGCTCTATTTGCAGTCACAGCTGGAGCTCCTGGAAACCAAGTTCTAGATGTCAGAGCAGAGAAACCTTCTTTGCAGAGCAGCAGTAGAAGTGATAAGTAGAACTGCAGACAGTGTAGGCATTTGCCATGTTGATTTTTTTCTCTTCATCATACCTCTACCTAATTCAAAGATATTATCCCTTAGGCTTCCAGTTGTAGTTTCCCAAGCTCTACTTGAAATATTATTGTATTTCAAGGGCTATGTAGACTTGCAATGTAACTCAGTGGTAGAGCACTTGCCTAGCATGTGCAAGCCTATGGGTTCAATCCTCAGTACTGCAAAAAAAGAAAAAAAAAGTCAAAGAATACAATGGATCTCCTAAATACAATTCTCAATTTTATTAGTGCATAAAAATTACTCATGGTACTTATTAAAATGCAGATTTCTAGATTCAGCCTTTTGAGAGTCAATCTCAGAATTCAAACACAATTCAAGGTACATTTTTTAACCATTATTCCTCCTACAGATGATTCTTTGTACATATTCTGACCCTCTTTGAAAAATATATCTGACTGATAAAAGAATTATATTATATAGAAATATCAGTACAATTAAAAAAGGACTATGGTTGCCCAACCTGAGGATATGCATTTTAAAGATATAATACAAATTATAACAAATGTACTGGATAGAAGATTATTAGATTTAACAAATAATTTTAGAGGATATACAGTTAAATTTGAGTTTCTGAACACAAGGAATTTTTAAAGTATATGTATGTGCCATGCAATATTTGGAGAATACTTATGTTAAAAATATTAATTGAAAATATTAAAAATATTGATCATTATTTATCTAAAATCCATATTTAACTGAGAACTTTATATTTTATCTGGTAAATCTGTCTAGGCAGGAGAACCTAGCCATAGTTTAGAATAAATTTGAAGCATAGTATAAGAATAAAGTTACACAGGCTATTAGTAGAATTCCTTAAAGTTATGACAGGGATTTATCTTCCACTAATATTTTCTCAGTCAGAAATCAAACTCAAGCTTACATAATCTTCAGGGAGTTGGATTTTTGCTAATCTGTCTTTACTAAATAGATGTATGAATTTAGGTATTTAGAATACATTTATCATATATTGCAGTTTATATATTCCAAGAGGTTAGTGGCAATTTGTTGTTGTTGTTGTTGGTACTGGAGATTGAACTCAGGGGCACTCGACCACTGAGCCACATCCCCAGCCCTATTTTGTGTTTTATGTAGAGACAGGGTCTCACTGAGTTGCTTAGCGCCTCGCCGTTGCTGAGGCTGACTTTGAAATTACGATTCTCCTGTCTCAGCCTCCCTAAGTGCTGGAATTACAGGCTTGTGCCACTGTGCCTGGCTAGTGCCAATTTAATATCCTCATGGCAATTTCCTACCTTCTTTTTCACCACCTTGCAACTGTGTGGATAAAAATAAGTACATCAGCATACTATAGTGATGCAGCCACATCATGTTTATACAACCCAATTCACAATAGCTAAGCTATGGAACCCACCTAGGTGCACTTCAACAGATGAAAAGATAAAGAAAATATGGTACACACACACACACACACACACACACACAAAATGGAGTATTATTCAACCATAAAGAAGAGTGAAATTATGGAATTTGCTGGTAAATGGATGGAACTAGAGACTACCATGCTAACTGAAATAAGCCAATGCCAAAAAACCAAAGGCTAAATGTTTTCTCTGATATGTGAATGCTAACATAAAATGGCAGGCAGGGAGATAGCAGTTCATGGATTAGACAAAGGGAAATGAAGGGAAGGGAGAGGGGCTGTGAATAGGAAAGACAGTGGAATGAATCAGACATAACTTTCCTGTGTTTGTATATGAATACATGACCAGTGTAACTCCAAATCATATACAACCACAAGAATGGGAAGTTATAGTCCATGTATGGATAATGTGTCAAAATGTGACACTCTACTGTCATGTGTATCTAAAAAGAAAAATAAAAAATGTAAAAAAATTAAGGCAAGGTGCTTTATGCATGTTTTTACTCTAATACTTTATTTGTATTAATAAAACAATATAATTTATTGATGCTCAATGACACTATCAGTTTTATCCAGTTTTAGACTCTCTTTTAAACTCTTGTCTAAAATGTGCCTGCAGCCTGCTTTAAATCTTAGTTTGTCTTCTTCATTCTCAATATCACAGAAGTGAGTCTTGTGTTAGACTCCAGAACTCAAAGGGAGAGAACAGAACAGTATCTTCTCCTTAAGCATCAAGAGCAATAATACTGTGAGTCCAGAACTATGGCTAGACAAGGGAAAGGAACACAGAGAAGGCCACATCTGCAAGTCTTGAGACATGATTGCCTAAGATTTAGGACTATTAATACTAGAGTATTGTCTCCTCTCTTGTGCTCTCTATACAACAAACAAAGTATTAGTTCCTAATAGTGCAGTTCTGCTTAGAGACTTGCAATAGCATATCACCAGACCCCTCTGTCAGGCAAAATGCAAAAGAAAGACCTAATGTTGAATGTGAAGCAGATGTCGAAAAAACAACAAAAGAAAGTCATTGACAAACTAGCTCCTACACACAACATATTGGTGATACATAGTGAGTATTCACAGTGCTTACACTCAGTCCAGTTCCTGCCCAGATTAATTCAAACCCCAAACTAGTTTTAGAAGGAAAAAAGTTGTTTTCATATCCAGAAATGACATGACGTATATTTAACTGAGTCTGCTGTCTTACACAAGATATCTAAATTTCAACAACAAAAAAATTAGAGGCATCCAAAAAACAATAAGAAAAAAATCATGCCATATGGAAAGAAACAAAACCAGATTCAGATATGACTTAGATATCAGAATAGAATTTAAAATAACTGTGAGGCAATGAGATAACAAATAACCAGAAATAATGGTAACTATTAAAATACATCCATTTCATTAAAGAGATGACAACTAAAAGAAAAAAATGGATTGGCAATGCCACATAGTTTTAAAAATTGACAGGACAGAAGAGCCTTCAGTGAGCTCTTCAGCAGAGTTGACACAACAAATCCACTCTAGGCATATCCCCAAGAGAAAGGTCCATGAAAGAATATGTACAATTTAACAAATGGTATGGTATGGAAATGGCATTTCAATGAGTGCTTTTAAAAGGAAATAAGTGACTTAAGAGGATGACCTAAGCACGATGTTAGTATTGGAGGTCCCTTGCTTATATCCCTCCACAGCAATTAAGAGTTTGGCATAGAGGCAAAAGATTAAAAAAAAAAAAAAAAGAGTTTGGCAGGCATCCACAGACAAGCATGCTATTGTGAGAGTTTGACAAAAAAGAGCTCTTCTGAAAGGTCAGATCTGAACTCCAGTGGCAGACTTGCTGGCCATGGTACAAGCTACAGACCCCGAAATGGGTTTGCCCTTTTATCCCTATTTGGCTTTGGAACTATCCCTGGAATCATCCACTGAGATACTTGAGTCACACCCTCTTGTGCCTTGGATAACAAAGGTTTACTCACATAGTTCCCAATAGTGGACCATGAAGCAACCATAAAACTTAGCTCTACACTTTCTTAGCTGTGGTGTGACAGCAGTCATGCCTTCCCAGGGATCACCAAGGCCATGCTCATCTTCCCCAGAAGGTAGTTTTGCTGATCTTGGCAGCACTGTAGATTGTGAAGTGGTCTTCTAAACTAGGCTTTGGTCCATCTCAGCTATCACCTGAGAATATATTTGCCTGTTCAGAGACCCTGTAGGAACAAAGTCCATCCATGCTTATAAGGCCAGCTTGTTGACCTTGATCCTACAGCAGAGCCTAAAATGGCCTCAGCCTTGGTCCAGTATGATCAAGGGCTAATACTGCCCATATAAGATTCAGAAGAAGTCACACTTATTCATGTCCTCTTGGCAGTCCTGGTGACCTCAATCTCAGTTGTGACTCTTGTAGCAACCTGTAATTAAGTTCCAGCCCTTTTTAGCTATTGTCCAAAGATAATCCTCACTGCTCAGGGACCCAGTGAGTGACATAATTGGGGTTCTACCATACAGCCAGAGAGAACTGTATTTGTTCATGCACTTGATCACAGACCTACAATCTGTAGACCTAATAGTGGACTCTTATCTCATCACTGAACCTACTGACCAGTCACTGTAAAGAATCCAAGAACCCTATAACAGATCTGCCAACCACTATTGAACCAACAGCAGAATGTGACATAGTTTTAATCCCAATCAACTGAGTTCCCATAAGCAATCTAATTAGCCTGGGGATGCAGCAGTAAAAAAAAAAAATCTATAAAGAATAGAAGAGCTGTTTACTTCTTCTAATGCACAGACATCAACACAAGGCTATGTAAATCGCATAAAAACAAGCAAACATGACACTATGAAAACCATCCATGATCTAGTAATTGGTCTAAGGGTATGGAGTTCTACAAATTGCCTGACAAAGAGTTTAAAATAGTCATTCAAAAGAATCCCAATGAGAGGCAAGAGAAAATAAATACCTAAATGAATTCAGAAAAACAATGAGCAAAAGTGAGAAGTTTCAAAGAAAACCCAAAAATACCAAACAGAAATCCTAGAGCAGAATACAAGGATATAAGTAAAAAATAGGGTATAGCACTTAACAGCAGACACAAACAGAAGAAACTCCCAACCAAGAATTATTATATCTGGAAAAACTGTCCTTCAAAAATGAAGGAAAAATAAAAACATTTCCAGTCAAAACAAAGTTGAAGGAGTTCATCACCACTAGACAAAAACTACAGGAAGGTATTTAAGTTAAAACAAAAATATGCTAAGTACCAACATGAAAATATATCAAACTATAAAACTCACTGGTAGAGGTAAGTATACAAATTCAGAATGGTCTAAATGGTGGTGTGTAAACCAATTTTATGTCTAATGTAAAGGTTAAAAGGCAAAGTATTAAGCTATCTACAATAACTTATAAACGTTTACACAGTACAAAAAGTGTAAAGTGTGACGTGAACAGCATGAAATGCCAGGAGTGAAGGAAGCAAAAGTGTACTTTTAAAAATAAATTTCTTTTTATAGTTTTTTTGTTTGTTTTTTATTTTTTGTTTTGCTTTGTGTGTGTGTATGTATGTATGTGTGGGATATGGTATCCCTATGCTTCCCTGCCTATCCTTGAAATAGTGGTTCTTCTGCCTCTGCCTCCAGGTAGCTAGGTTTGCAGGTGTGCAACTCCATACCCACTCAAAAGTATATTTTCTATTGAACTGAAATTAAATTGCTATCAGCTTTTAAAACATTGTTATGGCTATACAATATTGTAGATAAGTCCCTTAACACCTCCCTCAAAATGCTTCTAGGAGATGTATAAAAGATAAAGGAAAACATACTGTTATTTTAAAAATCATATCATAAAAAAAAGATAGCAAGGGAGAGAGAAATGAACAGAGAAACTATAAAAACAACTAGAAATAGTTAACAAAATGGCAATAGTTACATCCTATCAGCAATTACTGAGATGTGGATGGATTAAATTCTACAATCAAAAAACTCAAATTAGCAGAATAGATAAAAAATATTTAGCAATATGCTGCCTGCTCAAAGTTTACTTTAATCTTAAGGGCATGTATAAGCTGAAATAAAAGGATAGAAAAGATATTTATGAAAATGGTAACCTTAAATCAGAAAAAATAAGACTTTCTGTGATAGGAGACAAGCAATGTCATTATGTAATAATGAGTGAATCCATCAAGAGGCTATTATAAATACATGTGCATCTAATATTGGAGCTCATAAATATATAAAGCAAATATTAACAGAATTGAATGAATGATATACAATGAAACAATAACAACACAGAACTTCAATAACCTAATTTATACAATGCATAGATCCTCCAGACATAAATTTATATATACAAAACATTCCAT
>CM053406.1:91735470-91802577 GCA_028644305.1 Xerus rutilus | reverse complement strand
TTTCTTCCTAATAAATATTTTCCTCAACAAACACAGCACACAAAATACCCCTATTTCCTGAGTAGATCACACACAAATTAAATCAGAAACAAATCCAGGGAAGTTAAAAAATAAAGGAAGAGGAAGAATGAAGGACAGACTTCACTATGACCCTCTATACATTTTCTTTTGCTAAGTTCTTATAAAGAAGGGGCTTAGGAAATGTCTTATTGTTTAAATCTTCAGGGCCCTTGAATTTTTCTGTTTCTTGTCCCAGATACCTCAAAGGCAATATTGCTTCTCATGTAGATGCATGCATCTTAAAGACAATTTTAAAGACAATTTTCCCAGGGCACATCTGTAAATAACTGGAGACAATTTGCTAGTAGCTATTTGAGAGGTTTCTACTGGCATCTAGTGGGTGGATGCTATGGATATTGCTAACATTCTACTGGGCACTAGAGGATGCCCAACAATGAAGAATAATCCTAGGCTGGGATGTAGTTCAGTTGTAGCACACTTGCCTAGCATAGGTGAGGTTCTTGATTCAAGTCTCAGCACAAAAAAAGGGAGGAAGGAACGAATGAATGAACGAACAGATGGAGGGAAGGAGGAATGAAAAGAAAAGACAGTCAGTCCACTCCAAAATGTCAATTGTGCTAAGGATAAGAAACCTTGGGCTAAATAATCTTGCAGATTTATAGTTGGTTCTGATTAGTTCTTTCTAAAGTCCCAACTAAAATAAACCAATGGAAACTTCACCTCTTTTGCCAGAGTTGTCTCTTCTACATCATCCTGGCTGATGCTTCCCATAATCAATCAAGGATCAGCACCTTCTTACCATGTTGTCTTCTGGGTTTGATTTAGTCATTGTGCATGTCACATACAGTTGACCCTCTGTATTCAAAGGTTCTGCATCTGTGGAATCCACCAAATACAAAAGTATTTGTGAAAACAATTGCATCTGTATTAAACATTTACAGACATTATTGTCATTCTCTAAACAATACAACAACTATTTACATATCATCTACATTATATTAGATATTACAAATAATCTAAAGATTATTTAAAATATAGAGGAGTATGTGCATAGGTTATATGCAAATACACCACCATTATAATAGTGACTTACCTTGAGCATCATCAGGCTGGTATCTCCAATAATCTGAAGACAATCTGTGAATACTAAGGGACAACTGTATTTGATTATTTTTTTTTTAGAGAGAAACTGGGTAGGCTGGTATAACTTAGTCAAGAAAGAGTCTCTCTAATATTAAATCATAAGTACTGACCTACCAAAGTTATATTAAAGACATATTTTGATGGTCCCTTTTAAGTTATTTTTATTTCTATATGACATCATAAAGCTGCCCATAAAATATCTTTCTTTACCACAATTATAATGACGTTTTGTTATTTGTATTGCCAGATTTATTTTTTTATATGATGCTACTGATAATGCATAATGAATGGTCCTCCTTCCACCATTAACATTACTGTATTTTAGAATTCTCTTCCTATTTGCAATCATCTGGCTTATGGGGTTTATTTAGGTTCTTGTTCTTTGCATTATGAAGTGTAGTTGAGTCTTTATGTGGGACATGGCCACTTGCCACATTTGTCATGTCCTTCAATTATGAAGAAACATGTTGATAGGCTGACTTATTGACCAAAACTGACAACTTCAGGAAACATTCCACAGCACTCAAATTCTGAGAAAAAATTGAGTCAGGAATCTTTACAAAGATAAATTTCAGGAAAGTTTGTTGTTGTGTTTTGTTTGACTTCTCTTCTGAATCCTAAGACTCTGTAGTTAAATCAACCTTTGCAACACCTAAGATGTTTTGTCAGACTCTCTTCCTCTACAGTGGGCTAGGGTGAATCTATTCCAGGCTTACTGTCTCTTCCTGTTTTTAAAAAAAAAATTTCTTCACTTTAGATTTTTTAATTTGGTGATATAACATTCAACACTAAAAAACAATGCCTTCAATTAGCATAGTTTGAATATGAGGCATCCTCCAAAAGCTCATGTGCAAGACAATGCAAGAAGATTCAAAGGCAATATGATTAGATTATGAGCACTTTAACCTAATTAGTGGATTAATCCACTGATATGGATTAACTCAGTGGTCACTGTAGGAAGGCTGAGTGTGGCTGGAGGAGGTCGGTCACTGGGGATTATATTCCAAAATATTTTATCCATGGTGCGTGGGGTTCTCTGTGTTTCCTAGTAGCCATGTCCAGAGCTGCTTTCTTTCTCCTTGCCTTTCCACCAGATGTTTTGCCTGCCTCATCTCGTGCCCAGAGCTACTGTGTGATCCAACCATGGACTGAACCTCTGAAATCGTAAACCAAAATAAACTTTTCCTTCTTGGTGTTGTTCTTGTCAGTCCTGCTGGTCACAGTGATAAAAAGCTGGATAAAACAGCATAATTCAACACTAATTTTTAAAGATTCTTTCCTCTTAGCTTATGTTCTGACAATTTGCTTTCTACTTCACTGAGTTTTGTTTTTTCATTTTTCAGGTTCTTCCTCTTTTTCTCATTTATTATAAAGTTTTTCAATGTTGAATCCCTAGGTCCTCTTCTCTTTCCAGAAAATTCTCCCTGAGCATTCTTATCAATACCCATAATTCCAAATGTTTTCTGTATACATATGACTTCCTAATATGTATCACTAACTGAGCTCCCATTTCAACTCAAGACCTGTATTGGTGCTTTACTCCATAGACTTTGAAAGTAATTCTAATACCACCCACTCAAAATAGGATCCATACTTGGTTTTTTAGTTTGCCATCTTCTCTCTTTTGCTATCTCAGTAAAGGGAACACCCCTTCATCTAGTTTCACAAGCCTCAAAAATAGAATATTATTCTGCACTTTCGTGCATTTAAGACTCATCAAATCTGTCTTGCAACTCACCTTAAATGTCACTTGAATGTTTTCACTCCTCCTCATCTCCATCACTAATTCCAAATACCAACTGACCATCATCTTTTACCCAAATCATTGAAATAACCCTAGAAAGGGAAGGAATGAGTTGTAGAACCTACACCAACCCTTTCCATCCCATCATCTTACAAAACAATCTTTGTTGCATGACTTCCTCTCACCTCCAGCTCTTTCAAGACTGTCCCTCCCTGGCAGCTACACTTGCTAACACTCGCAGTCTTCATGTAAGTTCCCACACTGGTGCTTTTGCACAGGCTGTTCTATTGGCCTCTAATGCTCTTTCCTCTCCGTCATTACCTGGCTAATTTCTACTCTTCCAAAATATCTCAGCTTATATAACACCTCCTTTGGGAACCTTCTCTGACCTCTGTCTCTGGGTTAAACTCCATTATTATCTTTCTCACAGAAGTAAACATGTCCTTTTCCAGCCTTACTATAATAATTAGTGTAGTTTTTTGATGGAATTTGTTTCTTTTACATTAGTAGGATTATATGGAATAAGAAGAAATAAGTCTAAAATTTTCCTGACACACAATATGTGCTCACTAAATATTTGTTGAATGAATGAATGAAGTCATGAGCCAGTATTAACATTTAATTGTTGTAGTACAGTATTATTAGTAGCACTGTAGCACAGTAGTATTTTTTATTTCACAGAATTTTGATTTTGAGATATATTAACTTTATGATATACTTTAATTGTAGTTTATAATAACTACACTTTATGACAGAGAGTTATAATTTATACAGTTAATACCATGAAAGTTGAAACACATGGAAACATTTCCTCAGAAATCATATCATTTATCCCATTCAAGATTATTAATATTTGTAGTGGTTTTCTATTTTTATTTTTATTTTTTTTGCAGTATTGGGAACTGAACCCAGAGCTCATATATGCCAGCAAGTGCTCTGCCACTGACCTACATCCCCAGCGTTTTTCATTGTTTTTGTTTTAAGATTGGGTCTTAATACATTGCTCAAGCTGGGTTCAAATCTGTAATTTTCGTACCTGAGCCTCTCATGTCATTGGGATTAGAAGCTTGTGCCACCATGCCTGGCAATATACTCATTTTATACATTGTTAACAAAGGACAATACATAATTGCCCAATAGAAAACAAAATATACTGAATATGTACTTTTATATACTTCTCATTTGTGCTGGGTTATACTTGTACAATATTTCCAGAAACCTAGAAATCACCATTACATCTTATGTTTCCTTTCTTTTTACTTCCACTGATAAATAATGGACACATTAACAAAATGATGAGGTACAACTTAGTTCAATATACCATACAACAAAAATGTTATCTATGCACGTCTTGTCAAATTAACAGAATATAATGACTTATTCTAATGTGTATATTTGATTTAAGGTTGAAAAATATTATTAATTCTTTTTATTAATGTTGCAGCAATTTTAAAGTTTCTATTTGTTAATACTCATTCTATGAAGATACTTATGTCAATCATGTCAACTGTGAAATATGATAAATCAAATTAATTTCCTGTTCCTTCATTTTTTTATTTTCAAAGTAAGAAATATGGCAATTTGTATGATCAGTCTAGCTCCTGCACTGAATTTCATAATTATGTCTATTTAAGATTGATCTGACATGGAGCAAGAGAAAACATAATTGTCCTCATTATTAATCCAAGTTTATTTTTCCAAATGACTATATGTGGGAGATCAGTTAAGGGAATGAAAGTTTACTGAGTTTACTGATTACTGAGGATTACTGATATGCTTCCTCTTACGGAAGAGGCACAGAACTGATTGTGATTGTAAATGTTCTGAGAAGTCTTGCAATAAAAGCAGTCTGTTTGACTTTGTTTAAACCACTGTTTCCTAAAAGTATTTGTTCTTATGACCCCATTTTATGTACCATAACATGTTATGTAACACAGTGTATTATGTAACAACACATTTTATGTAATATATCTCTAGCTGGGAAATGACAGCTATGTCATGGGACTGCAGCTCTTTGGACCTTAAACAGTTGAATTATGTAATTTTCCTTTTGCTTTTATAAGCTCGGTTGTTTCAACAAGTATAACCTGTGTCTGTGGGGCCAACCATAAGCAGTTTCACAGCATGGCCATCTGTTCCAAATTCTTGATATAAAATTTTCCATTAATTCAACTCAGAAGTATTTTCCTTACAGCAAATTAATAGACTGGAAATTTAGAGTCAGTAAATTCAGGATCATTCTGCTCAGCAAATCAGCTTTCTTTCCAGGGACACTGGCAGGGCATGGGAGAGTTCTGTTGTCCTGTGGTCATCTTAATCTTAACTCCTGTAATGAGATATCTGGAGCCCAAAGACCAACATCCTTGGTACTATTATTTTCAGTTGCAAATTCTCCTGATACTGCAATAAGTATCAAAATAGTGTTGATCTGGGGCTGGGATTGTAGCTCAGTGGTAGAGCGCTTGCCTCGCATGCGTGAGGCCCTGGGTTCGATCCTCAGCACCACGTACAAAGCAATAAAATAAAGACATTGTGTCCATCCACAACTAAAAAATATTTAAAAAAAAAATAGTGTTGATCTCAAAATATTGCTTCTGTTCAAGGGCTAGCATTGAATTAAAAACTCAAGAAAAGAAAATCTATCCTTTTACATTTCATAAAAGTGATTATCCTTAACTTTTACTGTACATTTTCTATTATATAAGTTATATTTTAATGTATGGTGCTCACTTTGGCAACATACAGTAAAATTGGAATGATACAGAAAAGATTAGCACGGCCCCTGCACAAACACACACAAATTTGTGAAGCATTCCGTACTAAAATTAAAAAAAAATGAAATATATTACATAGCATTTTTTATTTAAAGTAGATTTAAATGTTTCTATATCTGGAAGTATCACGTGACTTTACAACATGAAAAATAAAAGCTGCAAATCTATTATAAAGGGTTTTATTTTCTAGTAATGTACTTGCAGATTTTATTTCTCAAAGGAAAAAAGAGTAGTACCAACCATCAGAATCTTGTGGCCAATGCTATTTACTTTTCCTCAGTATGATACAGTGTGCTGCTTGCCCTCAGCGTGTGCAACCAACACTACTGGGGACACACCCACCTTTCCAGAGTCTTAATGTCTTGTTTTCCTTTCTTTCCAAGTCAGGTGATTTTATTTGGGGTTATTTAATAGCTGGCTAATAGTTGCTGAAAACCTCAAGATAAATATACTGGCAGCAAGTTTTGCCGACATGCTCTAATACAGAGAAGCGTACTAGTTTTTAACATAGGAGAGAAGATCAAAAACGATAATGAAAATATTTGCTTTCTCAATAATCTAGGAAGCCAGAATCTAAAATGTTAAATATAGTAGATTGGAAATTTTGCAAAAAGACTAAGAGATGCTCCAAGACCTTATTATATACCCATTTTCTGTGAATGTCTGACATTTTCTAAGGACTCAATAAATGAGTGCTGATGAAATGAATGATTAATTACTAGCTGCACTTTATAAGAAAAGATTCATTATCCTTTAAATTTTCTTAATTTTTTTTAGTTGTAGATGGACACAATATCTTTATTTATTTATTTTTATGTGGTGCTGAGGATCAAACCCAGTACCTCACATATGCAAGGCAAGCACTCTACCACTGAGCTAAAATCCCAGCCTGATTACCCTTTAAATTTTATGAAATACTTTCTAAGTAATTGAGCATAGAAGTCAACTGAGGAACCCAGGACTGAGTCTTAGGAAAGTCTATCATGATCCAAGCCTAAAGTCTAAGGCTTAACTCAAAGCCATTATGGAACATCAAGAAAGTACAGACAAAGGTCACAAGCCATATATTGGTAGATATCTTTTTTATTTCTTTATAGTTCTATTTCTTATATTTTTTGAACTTAACATTTTACCATGCAAGTTTAACACATTTAAATCCCTATCTTAACCCCATCCAAAATATTTAACTTAGATTTAATTGATAATCATTACATTATATAAACAAGGTTTAGTTAGATTGATCCCAAATATTTACCAATTGAAGTCCATTTAAAAGGAAGTTAAAAGTGTGACCTACTATTCATAGTTACAGAAAAGTATATAGAGTTGTACTAATGAAATGTTATAGTGACTCCAAGTATTGACCAAGATTTTAATTTTCTTAGACCCAAGAAGAAGTGTTGAGGTTAAATTATTGAAGATGTTCACAATAACAAAATCATGATATTATTTATCTCATGTTGTTAACAAAAATTGCTCCTGATTATGAGAAAGATTTCCCAATCCTCACTCCTAATTATGGGATTTTGAAATCTATTTTATTGTCTTATAGAGAAGTGACCTAATTGCAAGTGCCAGAAATGGATTTCAAGGACTCAGAAAAACGAGATAAGTTTTGTTTTTCTCACCAGTCTAGAAGTAAACAGCCAGTAGAGTGACTCAGTGCAGCTGTCAAGGACCCATTCTCCCTTCTATGCTTGGAAATACTTAGCATGGTCTCTTCATGCTCCTGACCTTCTGTTGTAGAATGAGTTCTGAATCTTCCAACTAGAAAAAATTACACATGGAAGGGAAAAAATGGTTAGAAGGAAAACAGGGAGGAGTAGGACCCAAATTACAATTTCTGATTAACTATCAACCCATATCTCATTTGCCAAGAACTGGATGAGATGCTCCTCTAGATGTAAGCTCATCAGAAGGAAAGAATTCTCAACTGAGTACATTATTATAAGAAATTTGTGACATTCCTTGAAATGAAGGATGTGAACAGGAGACAGAAGAGGCAACTGGCAATGGATGTTAAAGTTAAAAAGTAAGTTTATGCTGGGTGCAGTGGTACATCCTGTAATACCAATGACTCAGGAAACTGAGGCAGGAGGATCTCAAGTTCAAGTTCAAGGCCAGCCTCAGCAACTTAGCAAGTCCCTAAGCAACTTAGTGAGAATCCATCTCAATAAAAGAAATAAAAAGGGCTAGTTAAGCACCTCTGAGTTCAATCCCTGGTCCAAAAACAAAAGGTAAACTTATAAGAAAAGAATACAAGTATGACTGCAAAGGCCTCAGAAACTATCTCCTAAATAACCCTGAAAGTGTTAATTGTTTCCATGCACTGTTTACTTCACAGCAGTGTAATTTGAAATTGCATAACTGTTTATATTATTACCCAATATATAGTTAATTTTATATGCCCCTATTCAGGTCTCACAATTTTGGTCAGGTTAAATCAATGGTTCAAATTAAACTTCCTTTGTCTACATGTTTATTTTTAGTTTAAATGTTGAAACATAGATTTTATTGGCAAAATCACCAACATTTAACAGAAGCACATTTAAGTAATACCAAGGAAAAATGAATAAATTCTACAAGTCATCTTCACTTGTCTGATATATGAAACCCAAGAAAGCCCACTGGATTACCTGGTCTGTCTGGCATGCTGCCCTTACCTGCCATTGCCTTTGGCCAATATTTCCTGAACATAACTACTCAAGCACTTACATTCCTAATGACAGAACCAATTCTCAGAGCACTAAGATCCAGATGGTGGGCAGGTGTGTATTAAGGTAGACCAAAGAATTAGCTTGAGATGCTATTTCAAGTGGGGAAAAAGGATGGAAAATAGTTCAGCCTCAAATCACTAAGAGACCTCATTAAGATGAACCTCATCTCTTTGTTTCTGTCATAAATACACATGAGCTATCTTTCTGTAGGTAGCATTATACAACAAATTATTCACTTAATAATTATATGTCACTTCATGCCTACACACATAGAAATAGTAGGCAATCTCATTTTTTCTAGGCTGGTGCCATGCAGATTGAAAGAATTTTGTCAACTATTTTATAATAAATCAGACTTTCTGCAACAGGGGTTGGCACTACGCTGGGTGGATCTATGATTTCTGTAAAAACTAAGACATTTAGGCAAATCTTGTCATATTTATAATGCATTTTTTTCAAAAACTAATATTCATAGTTAATGCCAACTTATTTATCATTTTAATTAATTTAAATACACACACATACATATATCTCTAGAACTTTTAGCATCTTATTGTACATTTATATATATTTCTGCAAATTAATGTATAGAATGTCTTTGTGTTTCAATACAAATAAAATAGTCAGTTATTTATGACTATCCATTCTGCAAGAATGTAGTCAGGAGAATGGAAGAAGAAACGAGCCATTGTCCACCATCAAAAAACTTACTATAACATAAAATTTTTGCACATTATGGTTTTATCAGATAGTATTGGTGATCTGCTGCTTTAATTAAAATCTAATAACAATATTTCATCCAAATAAGGGTTTATTTTTTCCTGATAAGATGAAATCCAAAAATAGAATAGTGCTGGTCAGCAGCTCCACAAAACCTTCAATATTATAAACACTTTCCATCTTACTGATCCACCATCCTTTGCACAAAATTCTTATGCCCATGATTCTCATGGCCACAAGATGACTGCTCAACCACTAGCTCCTGCATGTTTTGCTACAAGCAGAGGAACATGTCAAAAAGGTTCTAATAGCTCATTATCAGGGAAGGAATACCGGCAACTTGAAATTTTATCTTGTTTGTAATGGATAACTAGTATGTTGTTTTACCAGATCACAAACTGTGAGTAAAAGTAGATCTTTTTATAAAGAAAAATAAAGAGAGTGAATATTGTGAAATCAACTAATAGAATCTCATAATTATTTTGTCTTCATTATATTAATGTTTATCCACCAAAGAATTAAATTTTAGCAGTTAGTTTAATGGTTTAATTAGCTTTTATTAGCAATTCATGAATTGGGCAGCATCCCATCTATAAAATAGGAAGGGATTCCAATGAATCAGAGGAGATGGGCTAATAGGGAAAAGCACTGAAGAAAGGAGAAACAAGGTAAAGGAAATGAATTAGTCATTTCAAAGTTACTTCACCAACAAGGATTAGGCAGAGGAGACTTATAAGGTCAGTACTGGTTGACTGAGCCCCTTCGAATTTGTTATTGTGATTCTCTTGTTTTTAGAAAACTGGCCAAGTGGCACTTAGCATGAGTGACTCCAATCTGATTTTCTTCTACGTGTTAGGACACAATATAGAAGTTTACTTCAAAATAATGGTCTCTCCTAAATTTTATTTAGTATTGGGGCAATTTTGATTACTCTCTCAGTTAGGCCTGTCTCCTTCACTGGAGGTGAAGCTCCTCTCTCACTGAAGGTGAAGCCCCCTCTTGTCTTTTCCAGATTAAAGCTTTTCCTGTAAATTTGTGCCCTTTGACCTCAAACTCATTTTTGTCAACACCAAATTAAAAGTACTGTCTCTGGTATAATTTGGTGACTGTACTAGGACATGTGAGACAAACTCAAGGTAAAACATTTAGGGTAGAGTCTGAGATATGATCCTTACCAGTGACTATGCAGCTACCTGGATCCTCTTTCCTCCAGTGTTTCTGTGTTGGATAATCTTCCCCTATCCCCAGATAACTAGTGTTTTCTTTTTTCCTCTTCTTGCCCTTCAGTCAAAGCTCTCTCTCTCTTCCCCACCTTCTTCCTTTTACTTTCACTCCTCTCTAACATCTTTCTCTCTCTCATCTCATACAAATTGAAAGAACAAAGGATATAACCTTATTCCACACAACTTGCCACAACTCCCTTCTTGGATAGCTAGAGAACAACCTGAACTGTGTGAATACACATGATGATGGTTGACATAGTCTTGGGGATCTGGTTGAGTCTTTGAACTCTAAAGGAGTCCACTGGTCTTTCTCCTCCCACTCTTCCTCCTCCTCCACCTCTTCCTCCTCTTCCTTTTTTTCTTTTGTGGTGGTGATACTGGGGATTAAACCAAGGGTTCTTTACCATTGAGCTACATCTCTCTCCCTTTTTATTTTTTATTTTGAGACAAAGTCTCATTCACTAAGTTACCCAGACTGACCTCAAACCTGCAGTTCTACTGCCAGCCTTCTACATTGTTGAGATTGCAAGTATGTACCAGAGTATGCAGCTGTCCTCTTCTTGAAGTTCTTTCATTTCCTTCCTTTTGTTATCCGAGTCCTAGGGAAGAGGCTTGACTTTGGAGATCCAATAAATCATGTCTAGCCACTTGCCCCAAAATGTAAACAGAAAAGATAACATAGGAAAGCATGAAAGGAACTTTAATTAGTGTAGCTGCACTGAAAAGAAAAGGAGACCCATGTTCTTGGCCCCATCCATGACAGACTAACAATGACTTCAAGGTTTTATAGAAAGAAGAGTGAGGGCAAGGGTTAGAGGGCTTACATAGCCCAAGAGTTTTCACAATTGCCAAAACAGATGATCTCCATCTGGTGTGGTCTGTCCATCAATTTTTCAGGATTAGTCAGTCAGGTCTTGTCCCTGATAATGTTAGGCAGATTAGTTAGCCATGAACAGATGGGTATAGGAAAGGCTGATAAAAGGCAGGTATTAGGCATATACATTAGGAAAAATCCATGAATCTTAAAACTGAAACCAATGGGAGACTTACTAGAAGAGGCAAGTATTTGGAAAATGAGAGCTGGAATATTCAACCTCCCCCAAAATGTAAATAAGTACAATCCTTTGAGGGAGCTATTAACTTAAAACCATGGAGAACCTTATAGAAGCAGTTAAGCTTCAGGAAAGTTGGGCCTGGAATGCAGGAATCTCCAAAATATAGTTAATTATAATGCCTTAAGGAAATTGCCATTTCCAAATCAAGTCTTGTTATCAGGTGACCAGGACCCTTCCTTATTGCCAAAACTAAGTCACAATCAAACCAAATACTCCCTTGTGACCAGGATATCAGGACCCTTACAAAGAAAGTTTGTTGAGGGTAATCCAAAAGACAATAAACCAATTGCATAATGATAGAAATTGAGGTAAGCACAAGAAGACTCAAAAATCCTTAAAAGCTCCAATGTTGCCAGATGCAGTGGCCCATGCCTGTAATCCCAGCATCTCCAAAGACTGAAGCAGGAGGATTGCAAAGTCAAAACCAACCTCAGGAGATGCCCTAGGTAATTTACCAAAACCTTGTCTCAAAATAAAAAATAAAAATAAAATAAAATTTTAAAAAAGGGCTGGGAATGTGGCTCAATGTTTTAGAGTCTCTGGGTTCACTCTCAACTATAAAAAAAATGTTCCAATTTCATGAAGGACATATATGTCAAACTCCTCAAGGTGATCCATTCAGCCTATCTTAAATATCTATACCCTCTTTCTTTCTAATAAACTCCTGCCTACTGTTCTGAGCTACTTCTTTGAAATGCTTCTGGCATATTCACAAAAACAAACAAAAAAAATGATGACCAAGAACTTCTCTGGTCAATTTGCCTCCACAGATGGCCTTGTACTGCAATAATAAGAAGGTTGTTAATGGGAGGTAGCTTCAACTCATTATAAGATATTTACTGGATCAAACCTAATTCCTGAAATCCAAAGTGACTTGTAGCAAAGGAAACAAATGTAAAATGGAGGCAGATATGACAAGTCTTTAATCCTGTGTTATGCACCCATTAGACATTTGCAAACAATAGCAAAGAGGGTTAGTCTTTGTTACCATCTGTCCATTACTATCTCAGGATTGGTCAAGTAGATCTTGTCCCTGATTGGAAAGTTGATGTTGCTTGGAGGTAGCTTAGACTCACCATGATATATTTATTAGATTAAACTTTATTCCTGGAATACAGGTGACTCTGAAGCAAAGATGATGGATACAAAGTGAAAGCAGAGATGCCAAGTTTTTAATTTGGCTTTTAGCCACCCAGTGCTGCAACCTGCATGGCCAAACCCTAGAAACCGGTGAGGAGTGATGGGGGATTAAGAAAGACACACACATTTAGAAAGAAAGGTGAGATCAGGTGGGACACTGATCTCTGATAGAGAAAATAGTAACACAGAGCTGGCTCTGAACGTTTATTATATACGGTCTCACAATCAGGAAATTAAAGACTATAGAGGCATTTTGTGCACTAGAAAGTTATAGGACTAGAAACACTTTTATAGCTATTCCACTGTTGGGATACTAGGAACTTCTTGTGGCACTCAGGAAGCCCACTGTCCATAGTTTATACTAAGTGAGCAGGCTTGGAGGTCACAGCACTGGTGAAACATTGTGGTTATTTTCCTATGCTCAGAATCCTCTATCCCTGGAAGCTGGTGTCTGAGATCAAACTCAAGATGGATACAGCTTCCATACTTGCACAGAGCCTTCACAGGCAGGGTGTCACCATAGAAACTGGGCAATCTTGACCCATTTGCACAGGAAGTTCTCAGCATTTGCAAGAGCACCACAATCACAAGACAATCAATAACCCTGACCCAGATCACTGCACTCCACAACCCAGCAGACATTTGCAAGTAGAAGTGAAAAGTCTAAGTTCCTGTTAAACTTTCTTCTCTCTTTTAGTCCCCATTCAAGTTAGGGTCCTAGAGTCCCAGATGTTCATTGTAGAACAAGACCTCCTTAGTTGTATCCATTCGAGTCAGGCACACAAGCGATCCTTATCAGGATCTCTTGAAGTCACGAACAAAAAAAAAAAAAAAAAGAGGATTGATCCCCTGAAGTAATTGTCAAGCTTACATAGAAAGTGGTATTAAAGTATGAGTGCTTTAACCTAATCAGTCTGTTCTAGTTTGATTGGACTGACTGGATGGTTACTGTAAGCAGGTGGGTCATGGCTGGAGGAGGAAAATCACTGGGGGCATGCCCTAGTAGGGTGCATTCTCCCAGTCGCCTCTTCCCCCTCCATGCTTCTGACCGTGCCATGAATGAATAGCTTTCCTCTTCCAAGTCCTTTCCCCATGATGTGCTCTGTCGCCTTTGGCCCAAAACAATGGAGTCAGCTGTCTATGGATTGAGATCTCTGAATATGTGAGCCCAACATAATCTTTCCTTCTTCTAAGTTGTTCTTGTCAGGTATTTTCGTCCAGATGATAAAAAGCTAACTAAAATAGTGGTTTACTCTTTTTTTTCCCTATCCTTTCTCTTTGCCAAATCTAGTCCCCATCTCTTCCCTACATATCTGAAAGTGCATTCTGATGTAATGTAGTTGCTTTTATGTGATTTTCTTTTTGTTAATCTGACTGTTGGTCTATACTTATAAACTTAAAAAGCTCAAGGGAAACTATCACAAGTGGGATGGGCATTAAAAAATGCTCTTTTCCCTAGGACAGGGACCAACAGATATGAGCAGTGAGAATGAGAAATTTAGGTAGCAATTCTATAAACTGGGCTCACTGTGCTGACCCCCATGTTTTCTTTTTTTAAAATTAATTTGCTTGCAGTCTTGCCTGGCTAAAGTCAATAGACTATGTTATATTCCTCAACAAACTCCCTATTATCTGCAGGAAAAATGATGGCCCAAAATGCTGAAAAAGAGACAAGTTACTCTGAATTGAAGAAGTTTTGTGACTTACACAGACCAGATCCCAGAACTCAGAGATAAGGATAATTCAGTATAATCATAAAATCTGTAGAACAGGCTCCAATTAGAACTAATCAGCATGAACCAAAGTGACCCAAAATTCTCATGTATAGTGGGGACTTGAAAGTCTGACTCATTCTGCTGTCAGTCAATGGTCAAGAGGTGGACGTGTGCAGGACTCTCTGAAGACTCATCTATGACCCCCAATAAAACTGGAGGGCAGGAGAGGCACACCTTCATTCACCTGAGAGGACTCACTCTCTCCCTTGAGAGAGTCCCTTTTTTCCCTTTTCCTATCCCTTCTAATAAACTCATGACTATTACTCTGAGCAACTAATCTGAAATCATCATGGCATAACTGCAAGAATCAAGGTCTTAATGGGGAGGCAGTTATGTGGCTGCCTCAGCTTCCCAGCGGGCCTCTGCCCTTGTACACCTACTCTTTGAAGGACTGCATCTGATAAAAATCAAATTAGATTAAAAGGATTTATCAATCAGGTAGTTTTCCAAAGTATGGCTTCTTGACCCTTATAAGAGGAATTTCCACGTGTAAAAGTATCTCTTTTTGGCTGACTAGAAAGAAAAAAAAAGAAAAGAAATTAACTTAAATCGGCGCAAGTTTTACCTTTAAAACCTTTCTGCTTTCACTAGACCATTGTTCACGCTCTTCTCAATAATGTTTAAGTTTAATCCTATGTCAGATTTTTACACCTAAAGACTTGCAAATAAGAATTTTTAATTTAGACTTAGCTATCGGTTTATAAAATCTATATTAGTATGTTACTCTGTCTTTTAACTGAAAATTTAAGATGAATTATATGTGATCTTGGTTCATGTGAGTATACTTTTCTATGTGCCAGCTTTGGGTACACATTATATGATGTATTCACTTGATAAAAATGTCCTAAGAAGCTTTATAAATTGGTTCATAAGTAAGTGAGCACTCATAAATTAAGAAAATATTAGCCCAAATGCCTTTTGTTTCATGAGACTTAAGCAAACTTTTGAAAGATTAAAGTTATGATTGGTAAATGAAAATATGTTTTTAAAATTGTTAAAACGTACATTTTGCCAAGGTTGAGGAAGGATAGAAGAAATGGAAAATAGGCAGAGAGGAGACATAGGGATAGAACAAGGAAAAAACATTTTTATTTTGAAGTTCTGCATACTTAGGCCTGAAATCCACTAAGTCTGTCTCCCTTTCAGGCCTGTTACCACCAAATTCTTGGGAAATCTGTAAAAAACACTTGTGCACTGTTAATTAACTCCCCAATAAATCAATTAAACTGGGAGATATGATATCCTGAGGAACTTCTAATTTAGGGGACTTTACATTCTATTTATTAGATAATGAAGACCACATCAGCCTGAGGATCCTGAGACTGACCAGACCACCGTATCTTTCCTTCATGCATTTCTATACCCAACTCTCACTCATTTGTTTTTAAAAGAGGATCTGGGAACCCCCAAAGCACATCTCTCACTCTCCAGATGGTCTTCAATTTCCTCTAAATATGTATTCCTTACCCTACCTCAAAGGCATCTCTCTTGAGATGGCTCCCATTCTCCTTCAGTATGTATCTACTTTCTTAAATAAACCTCTATGCCATTGACTGGCATGTACTAATATTTTTTCCCAACATGTATGCCAAAAACTCTCCTGGTCCTAGGTCGAGTTCCCTGTTCTGACTGGGAACTCTTCAGACATTTTTTTGGAGATACTTCTCCCATGAGAGGTCACTGGCCTATTAACCAATCAGGATAATCTTTGTCTCTATTCGATGTTTAAAGTATAATGTTCACTGCTTTTATTATGTACAGCAACTTTTAGTGTTTTGGCAAAGAAATAAATTATTAACTATGCTTGATTTTCAATGATATTCTAAAAACAGCTGTTTAAGTTAAATAAATTAGTTAAATATAAATGGATTACATGTTTTATAAGTGTGTATGTTAAAATCATCTAAGTCATTTGTGAGTTAAAATACTGAAACATCATTTGTTACCTGCAGTATAAACTCAGGTATTCTCAGAATTTTTTAGGTCTATGAAAGACAATATGTTCATTTAAATGTGCTTTTGTAAATTACACACACACGTATATAGATGTATATATACATATATAGTTTAAGATTGCATTTTTCCTGGGTCTTCATTAAAATGTAAGATTACCAAGAATTAAAATTCTAATTAGTGCATATAATTCTTTTATATGCAAAATTACAAAAAGAGTAAATCATATATAAATCAAAACCAAAAAAAACATTAAATACATTAGGAGTGATATTCCTAAATTCAAAAATGTCTTAAAGAATGTTTCCAAATGTAAATTTTAAAATGTTAAGGCAAAATAATAACATTGATAAATAAAAATAAATATAAGAAAGTTATAGATATGGAGATATATTTTGGTAAGGAAGGTTAAAAGAATATGGAATGATTTTGAATAAGAAGGAATTTTGTACAGTAAGGCAAGATTTTATCCTAAACTAAATGAATTTATTGACCTAGGATGGAAAGAAGATAGATGGAGACTGGGGATGTAAATACATTTTAGAGGGTCTGAGTAAGTTGCATAGTATTTGTGAGGGTTGGATGTTATGGAGAGAGTTTTGTGTGATGAAGTTAGCTATAATTTAAATTTTTGTGTGAGGAATTGTCTACAATCAAAAATTTTGGTGCACTAATATGTGGCCCAAGTCTGATTGTCTATGTTTTGAACAACAAGAGTTTCCTGAGTTATTAATCTGCTCTGGGTAACATTTTCTGGGAGCTACCTTGAAAACAGAGATTTTGTGTTTTATCAAGACAATTTCATGTATTTTTCTGGTTGCTGGACTTGGGAAACTAAGTCTTGATAAAATTAATATTTAAGTATCTGTTTTAAAGTCTTCCAAATAATCACCTTAAAACTCTGATTAAACAACTATTATTTTAGATAATTACACATATCTGTGATTGAAAATGTGTAAACATCTGAGAGACAAACATTGTGCATTTGAGCTTTATCTAAATTTTTTTTTTGGTACTAGGGATTGAACTCAGGGGCACTCAACCACTGAGCCACATCCTCAGTCCCATTTTGTGTTTTATGTAGAGACAGGGCCTAACTGAGTTGCTTAGAGCCTCGCCATTGCTGAGGCTGGCTTTGAACTCACGATTCTCCTGTCTCAGCCTCCCTAAGTGCTGGGATTACAGGCTTGTGCCACCGCGCCTAGCTAAGCTTTATCTAAATGTTACACAAAAGTTAGTAGAATTAATACTATGTATGTTTAATATACAAAATGCAAGTTCTCTCTTTTATATGGTATATATTATCTATGAACCTTAAACATATAAGCAATTCAAAAAACTTTGATATTTCTACCTGTTTGCTTTTGACAAGAATTTTGTCATCATATATGTAGGATATAATTGAACATCAAGTAATAAATCTATTTATGGTTGTTAGTACTGTTTTCTAAAGGTACTTTTAAATTTTTGTTGCTGCTGTTAACCAATGTAGATATGTTAAAGACAAACCCACATAATTACAGTTATTATAGTTATTATTCATAGATAATACTTAGCTATAAATTCAAATTTTTGCTTCAAATTAAAAGCTAAACTAATATAGACAAAGTTTTCTATGTAGTTGTGGTGCTAATTACTACTGAGTTTTTTGAATGTTAAGCATATTTCTATTCCTCACATGTACAAATCTTCTAAAATACAAAACTTAGGAGGACACTTTACCAACATGGTGTCCTCCAAACTAAATTTGTTTATAGGGATAACCTTTTTTTAGATTTATGTTTGTGTGTTCCTAATTGCATTTTGATTATCTTCTCTAAGCAAACACTGTATTCCAAACAGTGCCACTTTAAGGGACTGGGCATTTTTCACCAAGGAAATACATATGTGAAATGTGAATTCTACTTTATTTTTGAAATGTTTCATTTAATTTATATTTAATACAAAAATTAATGCCAGACATGGTGGCACACACATGTAATGTTAGTGACTAGGGTGGTTGAGGCAAGAGTATCACAAGTTCAGGGCTTCTTTAAGAGGGTAGTGAGATTCTGTTTCAAAATATGAAATAAAATGGGCTGTGCATGTAGCTCAATGGTAAAGTAACCCTGGGTTCAATCCTCAGTACCAAAACAAACAAACAAAAAAGGCAACTTAGATGGTGATTTATTGACATCACTTAATATTTTATAATTAGATATAGATAACCTATTACTGATAAGTTACATATTAAAATCATGTTATTTTTGACACTAAAATTGAAAATTCAAATGTATTTCTGGAGAGAAAAAGAACTCAATGATCATGATATAATTCTATCATGGATGATCATTCTAAAATGATCATAAGATAAAAGTAAGAAAATAAAATAAAATAAAAAGTAAATAAAATAAGATAAAAAGTAATTTTTATCTTATTTTAATAAGATAAAAATAAGTAGATTACTTTGTCAATTGCTTAATTTTCCTCTAAATTACAATCATAGCTCTTCTAAGTTTTTTTCCTACACAATTTTGATTCTTTAAAGCATTCATAATCAGATTCATAAAAAAGAAACTCAAATACTTCTTTAAGTACTCTTAAATGCAGTTTTCTGACAAAACTAGACTTATTTTGAAACAAATTGTCTTTTCTTAGATATCATTGCTAAAGATTCATATCATAAAAATTTCTTCTTGGTTCAGAACTATTATTTTTTTGCTGCTGTTAATTGTTTTTGTATTTTCCTTGTAAAATATTATATTGTTGCCTGCTAACATTTTCAGATGTATGACTTCTAACAGAACAATCTAAGCAATATTTTGAGATGCTAAACATAACTTATAGAACAGATAGAGTATGACACAGACTCTCAACACCAACACTTACCCAATTTGAAGAAGAGGTAAATATAAAATTACAGAAGTTAAAATTAAAACCTACTACTTCACTTCAAGACAGATAGAACTGGCCTTTTGGGTGTTCAACAACCAAGACATAGGATGGCCCATATTTTGACTCTTGCCCTCCATGGTGAGCTACGACCCAGGTCACTATGTGACTGCTCTTAAGGTCCCTGAGACTCTGGTAAGTCATGCAACCTCCCAATCAGGCAGATTTTTAGGACCCTAGTGAGACAAAGATAAGGATCATTAGAGAGGGAAATTTCCCTAAGGCTTCCAGAGGAAGCCCCTGGTCAGCAAGATTCTGCCCCATTCTAGCAGATGGCACAATTGGTAGATATTCAAACCGTAACAGTTTGAATATGAGACCCTTCCCAAACTCCTGTGTTAATACAGAAATGTTCAGGGGTAAAACAATTGGATTATGAGAACTAAACCTAAAAAGTCCATGTTAGCTTGAATGGACTGACTACAGGGTAACTATAGGCAGGTAGGGCAGAGCTAAAGGATGTGGACCATTGGAGGTATGCCATGGAAGGGTGAGTCTTCCCTGGGACCCCTTCTCCTCTCTCTCTTTCTCTACTTCTTGACACTACAATGAGGTGAGAAACTTTTCTCCTCTGGGCCCTCCCCTAAAAGCATGCTGCCTTGCCTTTCGCCCAAAGTGAAGGAGTCAGAAATTTATTGACTGAGACCTTTAAAACGCGATTGCCAATTAAACTTTCTCTCCTCCAAGTTGTTCTTTTGGGTATTTTGGTCACAGCAATGCCTAAACTGACTAAACCAAGAACCAAGAGTCTCCTTCTGAGGCCCTAAAACATAATCCCTGAGACCCTCACCTGATCTCAACAGTAAGAAACAAAAAAAGAAAAGAAAAAAAGAAATATCTACTCAGTCTTGAACACCCAGCAGGGAAGTATAACTAAAAATAAATGTTCTATTATGGGGGTAAAAGAAAAGTCAGACCATGACATAAGCACACCCATTGGCCCAGGAGTGACCAAGCTGTTTACAAGTAGTGGCAGCGATAGCTCTACTAGTTAATGTCGAACTTGACCTTGGGACAACATATGGAGTTGATGCTGCCAAGCCCAGACTACATGAAAAATTAATGTCCACCTCTGGTTCCCAGGGAGAAGAAGAGCAGAATACCAAGCTTTCCTGCTATGCACTCCTGCAATCACACTGCCAACGTCTAATTTTAAATACAGCTACCCTACTCCCAAACTTGGCACCTCTAAAACATCAAAGTGTAAAGATTAATGAAGAAATGTATGCCAGCTGGCTATAGTTAAGAGAGATGCCTTTTGATAATCCTGAGGCTATAATGGTTTACAAATAAAACCAGTTTTATAAAAGGCAGGATACACAGAAATCAGTTAGTATGATGCCACAGAAGCAAAGCCTTTTGCCCTCATGCTTCTTCCACAAAAGCAATTACTGATCTAATTTTGGCCCTACAATGAAGACAAAAACTTTCTAAACATCTACACAGATTATGTTCATATGAGTTGTTCGTTTATTTTATTTTAACACAGTATGTTCTCTACAAATGTCTATTGATTCATTTAGGCTATTTTTTCTCCTTTTTAAAAATTTTTTATTTGTTCTTCTTAGGTATACTTGACAGTAGAGTGTTGTTTAGCATGCTATATGTACATGGACTATAATTTATTCTAATTAGGTTCTTATTCTTGTGGTTGCACATGATGTGGAGTTACCCTAGTCGTGTATTCAAACACAAGGATAGGAAACTTACGTTCATTTAATTCTACTGTCTTTCCTATTGCCCTCCCCTCCTTTCATTTCCTTTCCTTTGTCTAATCCAATGGACTTGTATTCTTCTCCTACACACCCTCTCTTTTTGTGGGTTATCATCTACATACTGGAGAGAACATTCGGCCTTTGTTTTTTTGGGATTGGTTTATTTCACTTGGCATGATATTCTTCAGTTCCATCCATTTACTGGCAAATGCTATGATTTCAGTCCTCTTTAAGGATGAGTAATACTCCGTTGTGTATATATACCACATTTTCTTTATCCATTCATCTTTTGAAGGACACCTAGGTTGGTTCCATAGCTTAGCTATTGTGAATTGAGTTGCTATAAACATTGATGTGAGTCATTGTAGTATGCTGTCTTTAAGTCCTTTGGATATAGACTGAAAGGTGAGATAATTGGATCAAATGGTGGTTCTATTCCAAGTTTTCTAAGGAATTTTCATACTGCTTTTACAGTGGTTGTGCCAACTTGCAGTCTCACCAGCAATATATGAGTGTACCTTTTTCCCTATATCCTCACCAACATTTATTGTTACATTCTGACTAGAGTGAGATGGAATCTCAGTGTAGTTTTAATTTGTATTTTTCTAATTGCTAGAGATGTTGAACATTTTTTTTTATATTTTTTGACCATATTTCTTCTTCTGTGAAGTAATTGTTCACAGAATTGTTGATTGGGTTATTTGGGGTTTTTTGTTTGTTTGTTTGTTTTTTGGTTTTTGATTTTTTGATGACAAGTTTTTGGAGTTCTTTGTATATCGTAGAGATTAATGCTCTATTTGAGGTCCAAGTGGTAAGCATTTTCTCCCATTCTGTAGGCTCTCTGTTCATGTTCTTGACTGTTTTCTTTGCTATGCAGCTTTTTAGTTTGATGCCATCCCATTTATTGATTCTTGATTTTACTTCTTGTGTTTTGGGAATCTTATGGAGGAAGTTGTTTCCTAAGCTGACATGATGGAAAATTGGGCCTGCTTTTTCTTCTAGTAGGTGCAGGGTCTCTGGTCTAGTGCGTAGGTCCTTGATACACTTTGAGTTGAGTTCTGTGCAGCATGAGAGTTAGGTATTCAGGTTCATTCTACTACATATGAGTTTCCAGTTTTCCTGGTACCATTTATTGAAAAGACTATCTTTTCTCCAATGCATGTTTATGACACCTGTGTCTAGTATGAGAAAACTGTATTTATGTGGATATGTGGATATATTTATGTGGATATGTCTTTGGGTCTTCTATTCTGTTCCACTGGACTTCATGTCTGTATTGAAGTGAATACCATGCTGTTTTTATTACTATAACTCTGTAGCATAATTTAAGATCTGGTATTGTGATGCCTCATACTTCAATTTTCTCACTAAGGGTTGTTTTGGCTATTCTATGCATCTTATTTTTTAAATGAATTTTCTTATTGCTTTTTCTATTTCACTGAAGTTTTATTAGGAATTGCATTAAATCTGTTTGGCACTTTTGATAATAAGTCCATTTTGATAATATTAATTCTGCCTATCCAAGAACACAGAAAATTTTTCTATTTGCTGAGGTCTTCTTCAATGTCTTTATTTAATGTTCCGTAATTCTTATCATAGAACTCTTTCACCTCTTTTGTTAGATTGATTCCCATGTATTTTATCTTTTTTTGAGGCTATCGTGAATGGAATATTCTTCTTGATTTCTCCTTCAGCTGGTACATCACTGGTGTATAGGAATGCAACTGATTCATGCGTATTGATTTTATAAACCAATACTTTGCTAAATTTGTTTATGAGTTCTAGAAGCTTTCTGGTGCAGTTTTTTGGGTCTTCTAAATGTACAATTTTGTCATTGGCAAATAGAGAGTTTGAGGCCTTCCTTTCCTATTTGTATCCCTTTAATTTCTTTCTTTTGTCTATTTGCTCTGGCTAGGGTTTCAAGGACTCTGTTGAATAGGAGTGGTGAAAGAGAGCATGCTTGTCTTCTCCCAGTTTTTTTTTTTTTAATTTTATTTATTTATTTATTTATTTTTGGTACTGGGGATTGAACTCAGGGGCACTCAACCACTGAGCCACACCCCCAGCCCCATTTTGTGTTTTATGTAGAGACAGGGTCTCACTGAGTTGCTTACCACCTCGCCATTGCTGAGGCTGGCTTTGAACTCGCGATTCTCCTGTCTCAGCCTCTCTAAGTGCTGACATTACAGGCTTGAGCCACCGCGCCCGGCTTCTCCCAGTTTTTAGAGGGAATTCTTTCAATTTCTCTCCATTGAGAATGATGGTGGCCCTGGGTTTAGCCTACATAGTTTTCACAGTGTTGAGGTATGTTCCTACTATCCCTAATTATTCTAGTGTTTTAAACATGAATGGACACTATCTTTTGTCAAATGGTTTTTCTGCATCTACTGAGATAATAATGTGATTCTTGTCTTCCTTCAAGTCAAAATTAATCAGAAGGGACAAAGAACGCCATTTCTTACTGCTTATGGGAACTATACATCAACAAGACATAACAATCTTAAATATTTATGCCCCAAAGAATTGAATATCTACATCCATCAGACAAGACCTTTACAATCTCAAGAATCAAATCACAACACAATAATACTAGGTGACTTTAACAGGCCTCTCTCACCAATCAATAGATCTTCAAAAGGAAAACTACATAAAGAAGTTATAGAACTAAAAAAAATACAATAAATAATTTAGACTTAACAGACATGTATAGAATAGTTCATCCATCAACAACTGACTACATGTTCTCAGCAGCACATGGATCCTTCTCTAAAATAGACCATATCTTAGACCATAAAGCAACTCAGCAAATACAAAACAATAGAGATAATATCTTGCATTTTTTCAGATTATAATGAACTGAAATTAGAAATCAACAATAAAATAAAAAAATAGAAGCCACTCTAATATACTATTGAATGATGAATGTATAGTAGAAGAAATCAGGGTTGAAATTAAAAATACTTAGAAGTAAATGAGAATAGTAATACAACATATCAAGATCTCTGGGACATTATGAAGGCAGTTCTAAGAGGAAAGTGCATTGCATTGAACTCATTCATTAAAAGAACAGAAAAATCTTTAAATAAATAACCTAACTTTACATCTCAAAGCCCTAGAGAAAGAAGAATAAATCAGCACCAAAACCAGTAGAAGACAAGGAATAATTAAAATCAGAATTGAAATTGATGAAATTAAAACAAAAAAATTCAAAAATTGACAAAACAAAAAGTTGATTCTTTGAAAAAATAAATAAAATTGATAAACTCTTAGCCATGCTGATGAAGAGAAAGAGAGAGAAAACTCAAATTACAAAAATCCATGATGAAAAACTAAATATTGCCATGGATGTTACTGATATACAGATGATAATCAGAAGCTACTTTGAAAATCTATTCTCCAGTGAAGCTGAAAATCATGAAGACATTGACAAATTTCTAGAGACATATGACCTACCCAATTGAATCAAGAGGACATAGAAAATTTAAACAAACCAACTTGAAGAAATGAAATTGAAGATGCTATCAAGAGCCTACCAACAAAGAAAAGTTCAGGACCAGATGGATTCTCAGCTGAGTTCTACAAGACCTTCAAAGAATAATTTACACCAATAATCCTCAAATTATTCCATAAAATAGATAAGGAGTAAACCCTTCTGAACTCATTCTATGAAGCTAGGATCAACCTGATACCAAAACCAGACTAAGTCACATCAAGGAAAGAAAACCTAAGACCAATATTCCTATGAACATAGATGCAAAATTATCAATAAAATACTGACAAATAAGTTAGAAAAACATGTTAAAAAGATAGTACACTATGATCAAATGGGGTTCATTCTGAGGATGCAAGTTGGTTCAACATAAGTTATTTCTTAATTTGGGATATTGCAAATGAGGCTACTGCAAGCATGTTCAATTTTATATACATATACATATACACTCATATACATTTATGTTAACATCAGATGTAGGGCCTTTCCAAGACTACAAACGTGTCTTCCATAGTTTCTTCATAAATAGACCAGACCCTTCCTGCTTCCATTTCTAAGTAAATTGCTGGGCTGTTCCTTGGTTTAGGGAAGTTTTTACTGCTCTCTTAGGGCAATCTCCTTAACCTTGAGATAAATACACCCCCATGTTCTTTCCCAGATTAAAACTTTGCCTGTAAAAAAGAAGTTATTTAATATCCTATATTCTTTTCTCAAAATACATAGATGACTTTGATTTATTTTATTGACTCATGAAATTCTCCTATGAAAAATCCAAAAAGTTAATAGAAGGAACTAGATTTTCATTTGAAATAGGATTACTGAATATACATAATTATTTCTGAGACTCTTTCTGAAAATGTATCAATATTTTGATGAAAGTTTGCCAAATTATGTATTTAGTACATAATAAGTGGAATGCAACAAAAGAATCAACAAAAATATAAGATACAATACTAGATGTAACAAGGTATAATCTTTTTTTTTTTTTTGTACCAGGGACTGAACTCAGAGGTACTCGATCACTGAGTCACATGTGCAGCCCTACTTTGTGTTTTATTTAGAGACAGGGTCTCACTGAGTTTCTTAGTGCCTCATGGTGGCTAAGGCTGGCTTTGAACTCACGATTGTCCTGTCTCAGCCTCCCTAAGTGCTGGGATTGCAGGCGTGTGCCACTGTCCCCAGCTGTAACAAGGTGTAATATTAAACACCCTTATGTCTTAAAATTATACAATGTATTTTATTTCATATTCCATAAACCTTCAGTGAAAAAAATAACAATTTCAATTCATCTACTGTTCAATTATAAAAATGCTATCTGTAGCTGTACTAAGATTAATTTTTTAACTCAATTACTTTTGGAATTACCCCAGACAGTCTCTTCAAATAGTAGAAGGCTGTAAAAGGCTATCTCTGGACTTGTTAAAGTTTGCTTGACTTTTTTTGTGAGTCAGATTAACTAATTTCAACATTCATTCATTTTCATAATTAATATCTTCTTTGCTGGAAAAAATTAATATCTTCTTTGCTTTATGCAAAAGGTGGTTTGTAGTGGAAAAATACAGCAGTCACAAAAAGTTGCTGTTGACTTTTTTATGCAAAACAAAGAAAACAAAATAGTTGCATGGTCCCTAGGAAGAATATATTTCCAAAGATCACTTTAGGTGCAGCCTTGCAAGGTGATAAGATAAAAGAAAAACAAGTGCAGAAAGATAATATTGGGAAAATCAAAGTGTTACAGAGAATAGTGACCAAGAGTTTATTTACATAGTAACAAAATGGAAAATCTTATTATGTCTGTCTAACACAAAATTAGCAATTTTTACAAATCAATAACTTTCGAATTTGCCATTAATCCCTTTTTCTCATTTTATCATTTCCCTATTACTTCTCTTTAGGTCTAGAGGGTTCAAATAGTTTGATTCTGAGTTTGTGGAGAAAACTGGCCATCAGTTGAAATGTGGAGTGTTCACTGTATGCAATAAAATGAGGTTCTGGATCTTATCTTCATTGAGAAGGAAGCAATGCATTCACTATACAGCAGTGGCTTTTAAGGAAACTGTGTGTGTGTGCAAGCACATTTAAAATTAGGAGACCACTATCTGGACCTTACCATAATTCAGCAGAAAATGTTTAAGTAAGAGTAATCTAAATTGATTTGAGCAAGAAAGAAGACCTTGCATATGAAGTAAAAGGAAAATTGTGTAGCATTTAGTTGACAAGAGGTGAAAACTTCTCTAAAATAAGTACATAGTAAGTCTTAAGGAGTTGGAATTCTTGTTGTTTCCAAGAACTAAGAGAAAATAAGTAGCTCAGAAGACAAAGATAGAATATTAACTTAGGTATCAAAAGGCTGATTAAGAATTATTAATTTTATTCAAAGAGAATTGGAAAGCCATGGAGGTATTTAAGCAATGCTTTAATATAGGTTTTGGAACACTACAACTCACTGGCTACATCTAGCCCACCACCCACTTGTATAAATACAGTTTTACTGGAACACAGCCACACTCATTCATTTATGTGTTGTCTATGACTGCATTTGTTCTACCAGAGTAGTGCTGAGTAATTGTGACAGGAACCATATGGTCAGCAAAGCCCAACATATTCACAAGCTGAATCCTTAGAGAAATTTGCTGATGCTTGGATTAATATATGTTCATTTTGAAAAAGTCCATCTGGCTGAAATATAAAGAATCATTTGCTGATGGAGGTGCAAGAATAGAAGCATAGATACCAATCGAGAGACATTGGTAGGTAAATAATGATAGAAAATTGGATTAGGTGATAGCAATAGATAGGAACAATATATAAAAATACGATGAAATCAACTGAATCTGGTAAAAGAAAAGGAAATGGAGAATAATCAGGGAAAAAAAGGAGTAAACAATAAGTTCTAGGCTTACCTTTTGAAAAATTTGATAGATGATGGTGATGAGATGACATCAGTTTAGAGATGTCAGGTTGAAAGAACCTGTGAAATTTGCCAATAGAAATGTTGAAATGACAGTGGAATGTGTGACTCTAGATTTCCAGTGACAGATCTAGGCTGGGAGATAAACAACAACTAAATATATAAGAGCAGCTGAAGTATCCAGAAGGTATTTAGAATGAGAAGGCAATTGCCCAGGGTAATGCTATCCCTCTGTATAATTATATTTATTAACCTCCATGTGTTTCAATAAAACTTACACTTATTTTATGTTGTTCAAGTTCTTCATCGGATGCTACTCTAGAACTTTGAAAGGCCGTGTTGGCAAGTTTCTGACAATTCAACTTTCCTTTTTTATGCCAATACATTAGTGCACAACTATTCACTGAAATAGATTCAAACTGAACTGTAGTAAGATAATATTTCATAAAGCTGATCTTTCTTTCTGTTATCCCAAAATTAGTGAGACAAATTATAGGAGTAAAGTATTGAGTCAACTGAGTCAATATTTTACTCCTATAATTTATCTCACTAATTTTGAGAATTTTACCCTGTGTTTATCATAACTAAGGTTTGTTTAATGCTGCCTCTAAATGACAGTCATAGAGGGAAAAGGACAAAGAACTTGTCAAGGTGAAACATTTTGTAAGTGATAGGTCTGGGGTTTCGCACTTCTGGAGTTTTTACTCTTAACCTGTGAGATGTGCAATCTTACTTTATTCGTGTCCTCCAAGCCCTGGGTTTTCTATTCAATTACACCTGTGAGTTGGGTCTTCCAGATTTTTTATAATAAAGCATAAATTTAGTGTTGTGTGACAGAAATCAAACAGAGTTAAGAGTAAAAGTAATTCAAATTCCAGACAGTCTAAAACATATTTTGTACAATGATTTAATAACTCTAAATTTGGCTCCTAATGCATTAGAATATATTTTAAAATATTATTTAAAATCATCTTTGACATATCTATAGTTGAGGGTAATCAAAGGGTGATGTGATTGAAATACAAGTACATATGTAAAAGGAACCTAAAAATATCTGCTATTGTTAAAATACATATGGAAAAATCAATGTAATTTTTTATGGATCTCTTTCTGACCCAAGATAATTGAGTGAATCCAAAATAAGGATGAAACAGCTGTCCTACAATTCATTTATTTCATCTCTCCAAAGGAAAACTTAGAGGAAAGACAAGCAAGTTACTCAATTTAATCTCCTTTTAAACATACTTAAAGCATTTCTCCTGAAGCAAACTAATAATACTTTCTGGCATACAAGTTTTTATTTATAGAATGCTTCTTCCAGGGTATCTCTGACCTAAAAGTGCTTAAAATAATTAAATCAGGAAACTATGAGTTTATAGTGCATGTTCTTTGACAAAATGTCATAAAGTCATGAAACTTTCTTAATATAAAACGAATATGCTTTGTATTTTTGTTATTTTAGTTATATCATGACTAAATATTCTATAAAGCATTTAGTTGAAAAGAGGTGAAAACTTTACAAAAATATTCTATAAAGTATCAGGTAGTAAATACCTTTAGTTTTACAGGTTATAAAGTTTCTGTCACTATTATCAACTCTGCCATTTTAGTGCCAAATATATCATAGACCACAGAGAAGCAAACTACTATGTCTGTGTTCAATAGAAATCAATTTACAAAAAAAAATTAAAAAGCAATTAACAGGTTTGGCCCATGGACCATAGTTAGCCTGTCATTTTTCTAAATTGTTCCCATTGTGTAAGCAATGTGAATGTCCCTGGTCACACAGAGAACTCATCTATTCCTGGGCCAAAGAACATAAACAATGCGGGAAGAAATGATTTGGGTTACTACATTGGAAATCTTATGCCACTTTCTGTATTACCAGTATTTGGGGGTTATTTGAATCATTCAATTTCTTAGTATAAGACCAATACAGTATAAAAAATCTCTGCATCTAATTTTATAATCTAACCCTCTTTCTTTTTTTGTGGTGGTGAGTAGGGTATTGAGGACTGGACCCAGGGTTGTTTTACCTCTAAGCTACATCTGCAGCCCTTTTTTTTAATTTTGGGAGATCTTACTAAGTTTCTGAGACTAAATTCAAACTTGCAATCCTCTTCCCCCCAGTCTCTCAAATTACTGGAATTACAAGTGTGTACCACCATGCCTGGCCCTAATCCTTTTTCTTAACTCAGGTTTTTCTCTCCATAAGGAAAAAAAATGAAAAACTGATTGAAAGACCCAATTCAGTAAATCCATGCTAAAGAGATAGATGAATATCTGTATATCTATCTCATCATGATATTACTAGAGCAAGGTTTTCAAATTTTTCAGTTTAAGATGTAGACTTCAGATTAGCTGCCCTAATTTAATATATGCATTATCTAATTACAGAATTGAATCATACTACCGTAAATATGACATTCATTTTAAAATCTCTGGTTCAGAGAAGACTCTGGGAATATTTCAATGTATTCTAATTAGTCTTTTAACAATGACCCTTCAGCCATTATGAGCATGTTTATGCTTAGTTCTCAACATTAGCTCTGGTCCTATCAGAACTTTTAATACTTACATAGTAGATAATAATGGTTACCATGCACATGGCCAACTTTATGTAATTCATGAAGCTATTATCCTAATGAGTATAATTTGAACAGATTTATAATTTAATAATATAGAGGTCAATAAATGTCTTGTTTTTGAGATAGTATTTTAGTATTAGCAGAAGACAGCATTTTATTTTTTATCCATTTACATTTTCAAGAGATAGAACACCTCTAAAATAAATACTATTCTAGGATTGTAGAAACTCAAATAACATTTCACAATGTTACATGACATAGATGTACCTATATCTATGGTAATTCTGTTTGAAGAAATGAATTAAAATATATAGGTCCTACAAGATAGACCTGTAAGATAAAGTCATAAGTCATAGATAATTTCTGTTAGGGAGACAAAATAATGCCTCCATACATCCAAACTGTGCTTGCTTAATAGATTATTAATCTGCTATGTGATAGTTTGTGTAAGAAGTGATTCTCTTTCCCCAGTAGTCATCAGCAGAGGGGAGAATGAATACTGACTGCTTGAGTCTGAACATCAGCTTGATCTGCCTTCATTATAGTTTCATAGAACTTACACAGTAATCAGGTCTTTCTATTTAATAATCTCTAAATAAAGAAAAGAAACTAAAAAATAATCAAGGGGGATAGATGCATCTAGTCTAAGCAAACTATGAACTCCTGCAATTTTTGTAATAAGGAAAACAGAAGGACAACTGACAATGCTTTCTTCACTCAGGAGACTATCCCAGCATTGAGTGTTTTAAAGGCAACTTGAGCTAAGTCTGTTGCTAAGACCCTTTATGAATCAACCACATATGCTTATACTAACTGTAGAGTTCATGTGAAAAGCAAAATTTCTGTTTAAACACTATACAAATTAAATAAAGCTTTCACTTTTATTCACAGCTAAAACAAAGCTTTATATATGAATTAGAAAATCATTGTTGTTAAATGTTTACTGGCAAAGTCCTGGTTAAAGTCCTTCATTTCTCAAATGCAAACATATGCCCAAAAAATGTGTTAAGCTTTGTTAATATGATTGATGCATGTACTCTAAATTTATCTGGAAATTGCTGGCAAAATCAACACTGAATCAATTGTCTAAATTTTTTTTGTTGTTGTTAATAATTATCATCTATTATGGCTTAGGAATATGATAACAGGACCTCCTGTGGGAGCCCAGGCCCAGGCCAGGCCCAGGACTGCCCCTGCGTAGAGTAGTCCACTCTGATGCCCCCTTCCCAAATCCATCTTGGCACACCTCAGCCAATGCCATAGCCCTCCCCAAGTAGTAGCCTCCACCTTGGGACAACAGTCAGGGTCTGGAGGCAGCTGCCCACCACAGCTCACCACACCACAGTGCTGCATCTCCGATCAATCAGGCCAAAGCCATTGTAAGTTCCATCCTTTCAGCCTCATCTCTTAAAGTATTTGCATCCATCTTGGGCCACCCTCACTGCTATCTTGAGTTAATGCTGCTACTGTTGCCACCATGTTTAGTTGCAGTAGCGTCCATCTAGGGACACATTCTGGGAACGAGAAGCACCAAGGTGAGGTACAGGTAATCTGCAGGGTCACTATGAGATTATAGGGTAGAAACTGCAATACCTCATATCTGCACTAGAAGAAAGGAAGACACATAACCAACATGAAAAAAAAAAAAAAAAAAAAAAAAAACAGAGAAGGAAGTGCCCCAAACAAACCAAGATACTGCAATAATAAAATCCATTGAAAGTGCAGTTGGTGAAAAGTCAGACAAAGAATTCAGAATGTACATAATTAAAATGATCTGTGAATTAAAGAATGACTTAAGTGAGCAAATATAGGCAAAGATTTATCATTCCAACAGAGATAAAAGAGCAAATAAATGCAACCATTGATCACACCAATAAAAAAAGGGAGCAAATACAGATTGCAAAAGATTACTTCAAGAAAGAGCTAGAGATTGTGAAAAAAATCAATCAGAAATTCTTGAAATGAAGGAAACAATAAACCAAATTAAAAAATCAATAGAAAGCATCACCAACAGATGAGATCACTTGGAAGACAGAACCTCAGATAAAGAAGACAAAATATACACTTGAAAATAAAGTTGACCACACAGTGAAGATGGTAAGAAACTATGAACAGAACATCCAAGAATTATGGGATAGCATCAAAAGACCAAATCTAAGATTTATTGGGATAGAGGAAGGCACAGAGTTTCAAGCCAAAGGAATGAACAAACTCTTCAATTAAATAATATCAGAAAATTTCCCAAACATAAGTAATAAATTGGAAAGTCAATACAAGAGGCTTATAGGACACCAAATGCACAAAATTACAACAGATCTACACTAATGCACATTATAATGAAAATGCCTAGCATACAAAATAAGGATAGAATTTTAAAGGTTGCAAGAGAGAGGAATCAGATTATATATAGGGGGAGACCAATTCAGATCTCAGTAGATTTTTCAACCAAGACCCTAAAAGCCAGGAGATTCTGGAAAAACATACAACGAGCTCTGAAAGAAAATAGATGCCAACCAAAAAATCTTATATCCAGCAAAATTAAGCTTCAGCTTTGATGATGAAATAAAAACCTTCCATGATAAACAAAAGTTAAAAGAATTTAAAGTGAGAAAACATCTACTACAGAGCATTCTCAGCAAAATATTCCATGAGGAGGAAATAATAACCAACAATGAAAATGTGCAAAGAGAGAAACTACACTAAAGGAAAGGCCAATCAAAGGAGAAACCAAATCAAGTTAAAAACCAAAAATAAACCAAAATGACCAGGATTACAAATCATATTTCAATAATAACCCTGAATGTGAATGGCCTAAACTTACCAATTAAAAGACATAGATTGACAGATTGGATTTAAAAAAAAATACTCAACAATATGCTGCCTTCAAGAGACTCATCTCACAGAAAAATACATCCATAGACTGAAGGCGAAAGGGTGAGAAAAAACATATCACTCACATGGACCACATAAACAAGCAGGATTTTCCATTCTCATATCAGATAAAGTGGACTTGAAACCAAAGTTAGTAAAAAAGGATAAAGAAGAACATTTCATACTGCTTAAGGGAATCATATATCAACAAGACATAATAATCATAAATATCTATGCCCCAAACAATGGGCATCTATGTATATCAAACAAACCCTTCTTAACTTTAAAAATCAAATAGACCACAAAACAATAATACTTGGTGACTTTAACACACCTCTCTCAAAACTGGTTCATCTTCCAAACAAAAACTAAACAAAGAATCTATAAAACTCAATAGAACAATCAATAATTTAGACTTAACAGACATATATAAAATATTCCAACCATCAATGAGTGAATAAACTTTTTTCTCAGAAGCACATGAATCTTTCTCCAAAATAGATCACATGTTATGCCACAAAACAATTTTTAGCAAATACAAAAAACAGAGAAACTACCTTGCATTCTATCTGACCATAATAGAATAAAATTAGAAATCAAGACAAATTAAAAAATAAAAACTAGTCCAATACCTGGAGACTAAATAATACCCTATTGAATGATGCATGATTAACAGAAGACATCGGGGAGGAGATAAAAAAATTCTTAGAGGTAAATGAGAACTTGGATACAACATATCAAAATCTCTGGAACACTATGAAGGCAATGTTAAAAGGAAAGTTCATGCATTAAGTTCATGCATTAAGCTCAATAAAATAAGAAAAAGTCAACAAATAAATGACCTGACACTACATAGCAAAGCCCTAGAAAAAGAGGAACAAAGAAACCAACAACAAAAGAAGTAGAAGACAGGAAATAATTAAAATCAGGTCTGAAATCAATGAAATTGGAAACAAAAAGAAACAATTCAAAATAGTGACAAAACAAAAAGCTGGTTCTTTGAAAAAAATAAATAAAATTGACAAACCTTTAGCCATCCTAATGAAAAAAAAAGAGAGAGAAAACCCAAATTACTAAAATTTGTGATGAGAAAGGAAATATCATGACAGACACTATGAAAACTACAGGACAATAAAAGAAATTGAAAAAGATCTTAGAAGATGGGAAGATTTCTCATGCTTTTGGATAGGCAGAATCAATATTGTCAAAATGGCCATATTACCCAAAGCACTATACAGATTTAATGCAATTCCAATTAAAATCCTGTCATTCTTGATAGAAATAGAAAAAGCAATCATGAAATTCATTTGGAATAATAAGAAACCCAGAATAGCCAAAGCAATTCTTAGCAAGAAGAGTGAAGTAAGAGGTATCACAATATCCAAACTTAAACTATACTACAAAGCTATAGTAACAAAAAATGGCACGGTATTGGCACCAAAATAGACATGTAGACCAATGGTAAAGAATAGAAGACACAGAGACAAACCCACATAAATACAGTTATCTCATACTAGACAAAGTCTCCAAAAACATACATTGGAGAAAAGATAGCCTCTTCAACAAATAGTGCTAGGAATACTGGAAATCCATATGCACCAAAATGAAACTAAACCCCTATCTCTCACCATGCATAAAACTCAACTCAAAGTGGATCAAGGAGCTAGGAATTAGACCAGAGACTCTGCACCTAATAGAGAAAAATGTAGGCCCAAACCTTCATCACGTTGGATTAGGCTCTAACTTCCTTAACAAGATTCCTAAAGTGCAAGAAATAAAATCAAGAATCAAAAAATTGGATGGCTTCAAACTAAAAAGCTTCTTCTCAGCTAAAGAAACAATCAGTGAGATGAAGAGAGAGCCTACAATTTAGGAGTGAATTTTTGCCACACTCACATCACATAGAGCACTAATCTCCAGGATATATAAAGAACTCAAAAAACTTAACACCAAAAAAAAAAAAAACAAACGACCCAATCAGTAAATACGCTAAGGAGCTGAACAGACACTTCTCAGAAGAAGATACACAATCGACCAACAAATATATGAAATAATGTTCAACATCTCTAGCAATTAGAAAAATGCAAATCAAAACTTCTCTAAGATTTTATTTCACCCCACTAAGAATGGCAGTTATCAAGAATACACACAGCAGTAAGTGTTGGCAAGGATGTGGCGGAAAAGGCATACTGATACATAGCTGGTAGGACTGCAACCAGTCTGGAAAGCAGTATGGAGATTCCTTAGAAAACTTGGAATGGAACCACCATTTGACCCAGCCATCCCACTCCTCGGTCTGTTTCGAAAGGATTAAAAAACAACCAGAGAAATGAAAAGTTGTGCTCCATCTGTGTACAATGAATCAAAATGCACTCTGCTATCATGTAAAACTTAACAGAATAAATAAATAAATTTAAAAGAAAAAAAAAACAGCATACTACAGTGATGTAGCCATTTCAATGTTTATAGCCACTCAATTCACAATAGCTAAACTGTGGAAGCAACCTAGATGCCCTTCAATAGATGACTGGGAAAAAAAAAACTGTGGTATATATACACAATGGAATATTATTCAGCATTAAAAGAAAATAAAAGTATGGCATTTGCAGGTAAATGGATGGAGTTGGAGAATGGCATGCTAAGTGAAGTAAGCCAATCCCCAAAAACCAAAAACCAAAGGCCAAATGTTCTCTCTGGTAAATGGATGCTGATCCTTTAATGCGGGAGGGAGCATGGGAAGAATGAAGGAATTTTGGTCAAAGGGGAGGGAGGGAAGGGGAGGGGACATGGGGGCAGAAAAGATGGTGGAATGAGGTGGACATCATTGCCCTAAGTACATGTATGACAGCACATATGGTGCGACTCTACATCATATACAACCAGAAAAATGAAAAGTTGTGTTCCATTTGTGTACAATGAATCAAAATGTATTCTGCTTTTATGTATATCTAATTAGAATAAATAAATGTTTTAAAAAAGAAAAATCCAGTTCAAAAAAAAAAGAATATGATAACAGGAAATATGAAACACTCTACCTGAGAAAAAAAGTTTACTGGCAGAGTTCATAACTCCCCCAGAAATGTTCTTAATGAAGGGGAGAATCAATCAGTCATTTACACTCTTGTTCAGTTAGTTTTCCAGTTGTACAACAGAAATATACAACTGTTCCTATTAGTAGGGGGTGGATTAACTTGAGTATTTTTATAAGACCTTAACATCTTTATTTTACAAGAATACACATCTCCATTAACTTGTAGGAGAAAATTGTCAAAATATGTCCTCCATTTCTCAAAATTAATGCTTTAAAGGAATTTGCCAGGTGTTTAAATGACTAGAAGGCAGAAGTTAAATTATGGTTAGAATAGCCAGGGTAGATACAGGGATAGAAGAGCAGTTATGAGTAACCACTTCGATATTTTTAAACAAATAATGTTTTTCTTGATGATTTCAGATATCTGGGCTGAACATTACCTCTTTTTCTGGTATATTAGTACAAGTTCAAAGGCAATAAAAATTTTGAAGGGATTTTTAAAAATATCCCTTTCTAAAAAAGTAAACATCCCTTCTTGTTCAGGAAAATATCAACTTCATGCACAGAGCCCTGGGCAAAGAATTGCTGTAGATATTGTCTCCCTTCCAGCCAGATATTGCTCTCTTAAGTAGCAGCATGAGCTTGTCATATATTCAATTCATTTAAGATGAATGAAAGCACAAATAAAGAGCTCTGCACATAATGGCACAAAGTCTTGAAAGTTAAAAAGTATTGATTTTTTACTTTGCTTTTGACACAGTATTTTACATTAAATCATGTGTTTTATGCAATTTTTTCATTATAATTATTAAAGCACATTAATTGTATAAATTAATGGAATTCACTATGATATTCCTGTAAATTCACATATGAATTTGCTTTGTTTTTATTTTTGGATAAGGCCTTTAGTGTTGTTACAAACTGACAAATTTTAATTTTTTGATATGTTTGTAATTTCTTTTCAGTATATTTGTAACATTCACTAATAAAAAGTATATAGATGTTCTAACTGGACATCCTACAGTTACACTTTGTTACACAATTATAGAATCATATCTAGGCAGAAGAAATATAAATACTTTCTGTACACTCTGAAAAATAATCATTTTCCCCTCTTACAGTGACCCAGAAAGCAAGTCACAAATTCAATAGTGTAAAAAGAGTTTTCATGTAAATTGGAACAAATATCTTTCTACAACCAGTCCTTCACATTCAGTAAACTACCAATTATCTGTCTTTCTAAGCACTAAGAGAATAATTCTGCATGAATGGTGGAGTAAATGCACACAGAAATGTGCCAAGATGCAGTCAAGGGACAGAATTCCATGTAAGCCAAGCAAGCTGCTCTGGCCAGTCAGCACCCCAGCAAAACATTTCAAACTGTACTGGCTATAAGGATTTCTAGATTTTGACACCTTATTTATACATGATTAAAAATATGTGTGCAATATTGGAGCCAATGAAACCATTTCTCTATCCATCATGCTAACTAATATTCTCACTGGTACTGATTAGAGATAAATATAATTGAAAATTTTGGTTTGTAGTCACCTCTTCATTATTCAACTTTGAAGAGCACTAACACTCTACCCTAGATTTTGTATTCTAAATTAGGAAACATCAAGGATTAAATAACCATTGATAAAGCATGAATTTAAATAGACACATTTAGATGCTTAGTAATTTTAGGCAAGTTAGCAAGAATGTATAAGCAAATTCACAATATTATGAAAAGTAATGCTTTGTATCAAGAATACTTATTCAAAACCATACTATTTGACTAATGAACTTATTAAATAAAAGAATAAATTCCATGTATATGACTGATAACTTACTTACTTCCATCCTCAGAATTCCTATAATCTTAACAAAAAAAAAAACAGAATAGAAAAGCTGAAGACGCGTTGTTGCATGGTTATTGTGAACCTGGTAGAAAGGGGGAAAAAAAACAGTGACTGTCAAAAAGGACAACTTGAAAAATATATATTATCTTGCTGAAAAAGGAAGCTTCATACAAAATGCATACAGATTAAGTCTGCAATCAAGCTGTTCTAATCTGAGTTGTAGTTGGCATTATGAAAATTAAGGGCATAAATGTTTAAGTGTCTTAAAGACAATCTGAACTGAATTGAAACACATGATAAAACTGGGTGAAATCCAAATAGTATATAGACAATGACTCCTCAGCTTGTATAACGGAATTTAAAATCTTAAAGGATTTAAAGTTTTAGAAGTTTTAATGACTGCAACATTGATGATGGAGAAGGACAAACAACTGTATTAAGTCCCTAGAGTAAAAAATGATTAATACTTTTCCAATCCAGTAGGTTATATATAATAAAGGAAAGTCGACAAGTTAAACTTATGTGTCTCTCAGGGGATCTGGCTAGCCCAGAATTTTAACAATGGCCTGTTATCCTACAGTTACACTTTGTTACACAATTATAGAATCATATCTAGGCAGAAGAAATATAAATACTTTCTGTACACTCTGAAAAATAATCATTTTCCCCTCTTACATAAAGAACTTCTGAAAGATTAGTGGCAACATCATTTTAGGAATACAAAATCAGCACAGGATTTTATGGTATCTTAGAAGTAAACTCAATTTAAATGTGCACCAATTATTAACTCATAATAAATTCACTAAGGTAGCTCAGTAATATTTGGCCATTGAATATTGACCTCAGATGATTATTCATTCACAGTTACCTTGGATCTCACATATTAAACAGAGGTCTCTTCATTAAAGGTACGGCAAAACAGTAGCAGGGACAGTACTGTCCAATGGGTATAAATTTCCAATTATACATAATGAATTAGTTCTAAAGATCTTCTGTACAATGGTGTGCCTGTAGCTAATAATACAGTATTAAACACCTTAAATCAATACATAAAATTTGTTAATAGGGTGAATCCCATGTTAAAAATTCTTACCACAATTAATAATGATAAAAGAACCTGGACTAAATGAAGATCATGGCATTGGAGGCTGGGATTCAGTAACTCACAGAGTTCCTTTGTATTTGAAATACTTAAGATTGGACTTGTGTTAAACTGGTTTCTGATAATACAAAAGATTTTGATTTTGTTGACTATACTATTAAAATGTGGTTCTTATAGACATTTTTACATACCTTCACTTTCATTATTTTTATTTTATGGAATTTATGCTAATGTAAGTAGTTGTTACTTGATTCTGTGATCATTGATAATTTTGTCTTAAATAAAATTAGATTTTAAGCCAGATAAAAAGTATATTTGAAGGTGGATGGCTTTGATTTTAATCAGTGAAAGAATTTAGTGTAAAATGATGTCCTATCCCACTTTACTTAAAAATAACCTTTTTTTTTCATTCCTGTACCATAGATTGAACCCAGGGCCTTAGAAAACCCAGGGCAAACACTGTGGTGCTGAGCTATATGCCTAGTCCACATTCTGTTTTGTTTTGAGACAGTCTAAGTTGCCCAGGCTGGCCTTGAACTTATAATGTTCCTGTCTAGGTCTCCCAAGTAGCTGAAATTACAAGCATGGGCCACCATGGCCAGCTGAACCATGAGGTTTTTTAAAAACTAAGTGGAAATAGATTTTTAAGTCAATAATATATATGCAGAGAAATTATATGTGATGTAAACATTACATTTGATAAATGTTCTTATGACGCACAATCTGCCACCTAAATTTTCTTAGTCAAAGCTGTTCTATTTATAAAGTGAAAAATTGTTAAATAAATAAATAAAAGTTGTTTTATATAAACCTGTTTTATATATCTGTTTTATATAAAGGAGTATTCCAAAAATTTCCTTCATCAAACAAGTATTGTTTTTGAGTCAGCACTATGTTGCCAGGTCTTGTCCCTTGATCTTACTTGAACGTCACTAACTATGTCATAGAATTCCTGGATGATTTATCTTCTTAAAAGTCATTTTAATAGTTCTTTTTACAATTCATTGATTCATTTATTTAATGCTTATTGAGCTGTAAATATGACAGAGGTTATCTATTCCGTGTTCAGTGAGTCCTGACTCTTAACTAATTGCTTTCTCTGTTCCCTATTATAGGCTTTAAAGAATGTTTTTCCTCTATTCTGAAATCAGTGTCTTGAGTACTACAGTTAGGATCTCACACCACCTTCTGCATGGATATGCATTCTTTTATTTTTTGCCTTCTATTTTTAGTTTTAGGTATAAGAAAATATTTGCAAAACATAACACAGATAATTCTCACATACTTTTAGATTATGTTCATGTTAACATCTTACATAGCAATACCACAATTATCAGAATGAGAAAATTAGCATGTATAACAACACTATTAATTACAGACTTTGCTTGAACTTTACACAATGTCCTTTTTCTGATTTAGAACCAAATCAAGATCATACATGGCAATTGATTGTCATGTCTTCTAGTCTACTTCATGCTGTGACAATTCTTTAGTTTTTCTATGTCTTTCATTACACATCTGAAGCTCATTGTTCAGTTATTTTGTAAATCGTTCCCCTATTTAGGTTTTCTTATGGTAAGATTGAGGTGATTTGTTGCTTTTTTTTGCAATAATAGTACAAATATGATGTACTCTTCTCCATAGATCATGTCTGAGAAACAAAATGTCAATACCTTATTAGTGTTGATGTTAACCTCTATCATTTTATCAAGGTGGACCCTCCACTGCATGTTACTATATTTGCCTTTTTAAGTAATAAATATCTTGAGGGGTATACTTTGAGACTATACTGTTTCTTCTCAACTTTTAGCAATTAATTTAACAGCCAATGGTTGATCTTGTCTGCAACAATTGTGGTATTTGCTTAATGGTGATTTTTTAATTTTCTTCTTTCCTATTATATTATTAATTGAAACTATCCTATAAAAAGAAGCTCTCCTTTCTTCTCCATTTATTAACTCCATTACTTATTTATATCAGTTTTCATTCATTGATATTTAATTTATTGTGTGAAATATAATACCACAATATCATTGCTTTACTACTTAAGTTGTTCCACCTTTAGACATAAGCAATTTTCCTTGGTAGGTCCTTTTGATGTATTCCCATCCCTTTTGAATACTTCTTATACTCTGGCACTGCATTTGTAGGAAGTCAGCTCGACCTAACTGTATACATCTTGATTTTAACCACCTTGATTGCACCTGAGCAACATAGGTCAGTTTTCTCCATATAGTTTCCAAGCATACTATTAATATGCAGAGCTTTTAGAGTTGCTGATGTGTGGAGTTTCATTAACAGACCCTGGCTATTAAGTAGATACCAGTCAGTAACTACAGTGCTCTTGAGCAAGCCTATGTGACCTTCTAAGAAATATTAATACTGGGCAATCTTCCTGTAGTTCAAGCTCGGGTTTATCTATTTCTAAGTATTTGAATATGCTTGCTGCACCAGGCCTGGTTTTAGTGCCTATTTTCTTTCTGCTTTGCTTCTGTAACTTTTCCACCCCTTGTGGATTCCCAAGCTACTTCTGTCTACAATTAAATGAGATAGCACCCTTCTGCTCACTAGCAAAACTTTGGAAAAATAACTGGGAACAAAACTTGATCTCTTATCTTCCTCCCTCAACCAAGATCTTGTGAGAAAATAATTATTGAGCTGAATTAGCTGCAAGTATGTGCAAAAATAGAGGCTTTAGAGAAAATCCACATTAACCCAAGAGAGTCACAATTGTACTATTTTTTCTTCACATTTTAATACCTCTAATAGCTGGATAAATGTGCAAATCAAAGTCAATTTTTCTTTTAAAAAGTATGTAAAATAATGCTGCATGTCAAAATTAAAATCATTTTACTATTGAAGATGTACAACAGTAGCTTATTTAAATACCCGCTTGGACTTATCAAAGGAAATTCTGACATGCATAGCCCAAGATCAGGCTTAAAATATGATCCTTTTCAGTTTCCCCTCTCCCAGTGAATAATACCATCATTTCTCCAGTTATGAAAGCCCTAAATCTTGGAATCATTCTGAAAGGCTACCCCTCCATCTCTATATCCATCTGTTTCCTGTCCCTAGCAAATTTGCCTCTTCAATACCTAATGTTGTCATCATTTTCCCCTTGAGTCTCTTTCAATCCTTTGATTTTTCCAATCATTGTCTGTTTCAATCAATTTTATTAAGGTATAATTTATATCAACACATTCATTTTAAATGTAGGGATCATCAAGTTTTGACAAATGCATATACTCATATAATCACCACTACGATACAAACATATATATAGAACATGTCTATCACCACCAAAAATATTCCTCTACTAATCTGCATTCATTTCCCTATCCTATTCCCCTGTCACATGCAACCACTGAACTTCTTTAGGTTTGTAGCTTATTTTTATCTCTTCTAGAATATCATATTAATCAAATCATGTAGCATAGATGTAGTAGCTTATTTTTATCTCTTCTAGAATATCACATTAATCAAATCATGTAGTTTTTGTGTGTATGGCTCCTTTACTCAGCATAATGTCCTTGAGATTCATGACATTGTGGCATAGGCCAGAAGTTTCTTCCTTTTATTGCTAAGATTGAATTATATGTCTATGCTATAATATTTACTTATTAATTCACTTGGCAATGGGCATTTGTGTTATTTCCAGGTTTTGTTTTGTTTTGTTCTTTGTTTTTTTTGCTATTATGAATAATACTGATACAAACATTTGTGGAGCTCCTTTTGTAGTCATATGTATTCTTATTTTCTTAGCCAAATACCTAGGGATGAAATTTCTGGACCACATACAGACAGATGTTTAATCTTATAAGTAACTGCCAAAATGCTTTGTAAAGTAGTTGTATTAAATCATTCTCCTCTGAAATACATTATATGTGATCATTTTTGTTATTTTTTTCAACCATTAATCATTTAGTTCTGTAAGATCCTTACTTATCAATGTCACTTTCTATGGTTACAGTTCTCTGAAAACCTAACTGTCCACCAACTGATGAAAGAATAACGAATACGCAGTATATATGAACCAAGGAAGACTATTCGGTTATAAAAAGAGAATGAAATCTTGTCATTCACAACAACATGGATGGAACTGGAGATCATTATGTCAAGTGAAATAATCCAGACACACAAAGTGAAGTTCTGCATGATCTCTCTTATTTGGATTTTCAAGTCCAAAAATGTTGATCACATAGAAGTTGGAAGTAGAATGATGATTACCAGAGGCCTAGGATAATGAGAAAGAAGGGATAAGGAAAGGCTGATTAATGGGTAATACATTATAGTTAAACAGGAGTAAAATTTCCTGGTGTGCTTTTATAGAATAGGGGAACTCTAGAAATTGTTAATGTACTGTATATTTTCAAAATCCCAGAACAAAGATTTTTTAATGTTTTCACCATAAAGACATGATGTTTAAGATAGATATGCTTACCGTGAGTTAATCATTACACAATGTATACATGTGCTGAAACACACAATACCCCATAAATGCATAAAATTTTATTTATCAGTTAAAAACTGCATTTTAAAAAATATTCCCCAAAATCATTGTCATGAATTTCGTGTCTTTATTTTTATAAGATGTGGAATTTTACTTCAAAATTAATTAATTTGTGTTATACTATCAAATGTTTAAAACACTTATGAACAGTTAGAGGTTAACCAGCTAGGATTTAAACCCAAGATGTCTATTAATAGTTTGACTTTTGACCATTAACAGCTCTCTATCTCTTTTGAACCCTTTCCACTTTTGCTACGCATCTAGGCAAGACAAGAAAATCCTCTTTCTATAGGTGCCAGAGGAAAGTTCAAACACCATGTAAACCCATTCCACTTGTGGCAACTGTTAACATGGATGCCACTTCTCAGCCACAGTGTAAAACAGAATACATGTACCACCAGCTTCCTTAAGAAGCTTGACTTGTGCTTGCTGCTAATTGTGAAAATCTGTAATGCCTTCACAGGAAAAGGTCAACAGGGTCTAGAAGGTAGTTAAACTCCCAAGGGGGGGATTGAGTAGAGACTAACAGTGTGTTAGCTCAGTTATGGCAGCATTTGCTTTCTCAGCAATTGCATAGCTTCAGTAATAACAGTCATGTTTGTACTTAATTCTTCCGTTTTTACAATGAGTGTTTCCATGCAAATAAGCCTTAATGTGGATTTCTCATGAATTGAAAGAAACAAGAGGATGCATTTTTTATAATAAAATAAATTTGAATGTCACTAAACATATGAAAATATCAAGATGATTAAGATCAGGTTCTTGAAATCAGGAAAGGTTAGGTAATCTTTCAGATCAGCTCAAGGTATACCCTAAGGACAACTGTCAGCTGAGATTTTGTTAGAAGTGCAAATCCTTAGGCCCCACCACTTCACTGAATCAGGATCCTGGGAATGGAGCTAAGAAGCTGTGTTTAACATATGGTCTTGATGATTCTGATGCGTGCTGGGGACTAAGAACTAGTGCCACAGCAACATAAAAAGCAATTGATAGACCAAGAGCTGGAAATGATAAAACCTTTGCAGATAAGAGGTTTATGGACAGTCTCTATTGGCATCCTTTCAAAATAAGATAGATCAAATAAAAGCTGCCAAAGAAAATAAACTATGAAAATGAAACATTAAAAAGATATATTGGCCTTAGTTAAAAAAAATCAAAAAACAAAAAAAAATTATGTATATTAAAGGTCAGGGGATAACAAAAAGGAATATCTTAGGTGCATAGTTACTATTGGAGTGGAAGCTTCTAATAGGGTATTTGTAAAAATGAATGGAAGTGATTAAAAGAGGAAAGATGCTTAATCAGCATAAAAGCATTTTCAGGTGTGTACTTTAAATATATTGTCTACATATATATATTGCTCTCTTACAACAAATTATTATATCTTAAATTGTGGGGTTTTTTTTTTTTCATTTTTCACTGTCACCATCCTAGTCCAAACCAAAATCTCTCTCAACTGATTCCTGCAACAGTGTCTTAATAGATTTTATTGATTCAACTCTTGCTGTCCTCTCATCTATTTTCCACACAACAGTCAGTGTAAATCACATCAGGACAATTCCTAGCTTTTAAGTTTCTCAAATTTCACCACTATACATAATATAAAATCTTATCATAGCTAAAAATGTCCCAGACCCCTCCTCTTCCTGCTTTTCTGATCTGATTTTATCTATATCTCTGATTCATCTCTTGTCCTTACTTATTTTATGATATCCACAGTGAACATCTGTTTCTCCAACTTATTGTGTCAGAACCTGTAGCCTTGTTATCTTCTCTTCTCATAGTACTCTGCTCACAGATTGACACTTGGAGAAGACTCTTTGTCATTCAAGTCTCATCACCATATTTCTAAGAGAACTTTCCTGACTACTCATTCCAATGCAACATTTCAGTTTAATTTCTGTATTAAACTTTTGCTTTATTCTTTCTAAAACTTACATCTAGTATAACTATTTTATTTATTCCTTTGTTTATTTATTCTGTCTTGTAACAATAAAACATAAAATGGATGACATCCCAGGACTTTTTATGTCAAGGAGATACTTCCCCAGCACATAAAATAGAACCTGACACATAAAAACCGTTCAATAAAGCTTTATTTTAACCCTATGCTTTTGTTATTCAAATGTTTTCATTCCACTTTGGATTGATAGTTCTTTTATTGTAAAATTCAAAACATTTTTGTTTGGGGTTCCCCAAACTTAGAATAAATAAGTACGATAAGGTAAAATTATCAATAAATTGATCATTATATACAAATTTTTGGCATTATCCAATGAGTGTGTTTACTGGTCAATATAGTAATTTGAAAACTATCTATAAGTCACTGCTATTGGGCCTTTATAATAAAACATCATGATTTCCATCCTTGAATATTTGTGTTAATGAAATAAAATATATCAACAATTCGGGCCAGGTGCAGTGGACCACACCTATAATCCTATAGGCTCTAGAGGCTGAGGCAGGAGGATTGCAAGTTTAAATCCAGCTTCAGCAAATTAGCAAGGCTTTGAGCAACTTAAGGAGACCCTATCTCAAAATAAAAAATAAAAATGTCTGGGAATGTGGCACAGTGGTTAAATGTTCCTAGGTTCAATCCTCAGTATTAAAAAAAGAAATTCAGGAAATAAATCCCATCATCTATTTGTTCTCTATTTGCCAATTCGAAAAGCTGTTCCTTGCTTCTATTTCCTATTTCTTAGATCAGGATTGGCAAAATACAGCCCATAGCCAAATCTCAGTTGTCATTTGCTTCTGTAGTCTGTACTAAGTCAACTGACTTTGTATTTTTAAAATAAAACAATTAAAATAAGACCACTGCCACATGAAAATTATGTGATATTCATAATTGTGTCAATAAACAAAATGTTAATAACATTCAGTCCTGCAAAAGCCTAAAATATTTATCATATGGTCTTTTATAAAATAAATTTTCAGACCCCTGGTTTAGACCACAAATATCTTATATGTCAGTGTGCCCTTTGCATTTATGAGGCTCTCCATTTGTTTGATGAATGTAGATTGATACTAATAGATAATGGGAATTGAAAACAATGTAGCTTGAGGGAAGAGGCAAATAGCCCAATGCTAACACCCCTCCCTCCCCTGATGAATGTTTCCCTAAGACTAATTGCAGATAAGGGAAGAGTGCCCCACCAGGCCAGAGACACTGGGTCTGCAGCTCGCAGGACCCTGACCCCTGAGCCCAAATTCCTGGGCACTAAAACTGACCACTTCATTGATTTATGGAACTAGCCCCGAATTTCTAATTCCCCGAGAGAATCGGCATGTGTCCACTATGCCACCCCCCAAAATAAGCCCATAAAAACCCAGTCCCTTTCTTTGTTCAGTGGCTCATTTTCCACCAGAAAAATGGGTACACCACCACCTTCACAGATGAATCCTGTTCCTGAATAAAAGCCTGAAATGACTTGCATGGTTTGCTGCTGCTTTGATCTTATTGCCCTTACAGATACATACTCTCACAATGTACTATTCTCTGATATAACTAGCAATGTGCCTTATTTAAAAGGTTGTGTTTTGTTTCATTTTCTACCTTGTCTCTTAAACAATAAATTCCACAAAAGAGGCACTGCATGCTGAAAAGCCTACCACCTGGTTTTCATACTTAGTATTTGTGAAAAGTTTGAATGAAGAATGAATACATGAATTTAATATGCAAACATAAATAATTTTTCTATGCTATGTTATCTTAGAATAACTTTTAAACAGCTTGACATTCTTGACAAAAAGGAAAACTATATTGTTATTTAAGATGTTAAATATTCTGCTTCAAAAATAAATTCTAAATTCCCTACATAATACAACTACTGCACATGAAACAAGGTTAAATGCTGAGAGCTGTCAGCTTAATTTTTTAAATACAAATTTCATTCATTTAGATGAAGCTTCTATTATCTTCCTGTATTGAGCTACTTCTCATAAGACACTTGAATATAAGAATTCAGAATGGACTGATTGATAACTAACTGATTATTCTGAAAGATGATCAAAGTTTGAGAGTTAAATCTCTGCAATAGAAAAATTATCCAGAGAGGTCTATATTCTGCTGTTCAAATGTTATTATTTGAATACTCATTGCTAGAGTTAAACATATAATTAGTTGAAAGAAGCTTAGTCATTCTTTTTCTACACAGAATAACAGTGATTAGTAAAGAATTGTTCAGTACCAATATTCGTTTATGAAGGAAAAGGCGAGGAAAATAAAAAGATTAAATGATTCAAAAAAGAGTCAAGGATTGAAATAAATATACTAAAGAAAGTGCAGGTTTGTTGAGTTTATTTTATTCCTGGTATCAAAATAATGTATATTATTCAGATGTTTGCATATCAAAGTCAGCTAAGAAGCTTTCCTTTTTATATCCACACTATATTAGTTCTTGGTATTTATAGGAGATACTTAGTAAAACCTTTAATTTTTTAATAATATGAATTCAACCTATATGGTCCATTCTCTGAACTGGGAGATATAATGTAAGAACACATTTTTCTTGTTTTGTTTAGCATGGGTATGCTCATGCTCTTTCTTGCTTACCAAAAACACTTAATTCTCTTCACTTATAGAAATTCTGAACCCATACTTACATGCAAAGATAAATGAGATGTAAAGTTATTCCAGTAACTGTTATTTTAATTGGCTTTTTGAAATATTTCTTATTCCTTCAAATGAGATTAACATGCTTGAGCTGAACATCCTATTTTTCTGAATAAGTAACCTGAGCATCATTGCTACATCTTTAAACATCAGATCTCTCCAAACAGCAAACTTTTCTATTGTGTTATGCAAGAGATGAATCCAGAATGCAACAAACTTGAGTTAATTCTCCACCCAAGAGGAGGAAACTAGCATGAAAAAAACTTTGCCTCTCAAGCCAAAGTTTAGCCCTAGGAATAGGGATTTGATCAGAGATCTGTGGGGCATGGAGGACTATTTATTAAAACCTCAGGAGATACAGACATGCCCTATCTCAAAGAGCTCAGATCATTTCTGAAAGCAAACAGAGTGTGATCCAGAACTCACAGGGATTTACTGCCCCAAAAGTACTTCAGATCACAGAACTGTGAAACTAAAATGAAAAAGGATTTATTGATTTGGTCAATATCATACATCTAGTAATTACATGGTTCTGACCTTAGCCTTTGATTTTAGCAGACCAAATAATCAATCCAGCATTTCTTCTTTTACTATTTATGATCTTTTGAAATATTTGAGACAAAAGTACTACGCACTTAACCATGGGATGGGTGTCAGCAAGGCTCAAGGCTCAGAAAAACATTCAAAATCTCCCCCTGATTCCATATTAACTTTAAAATACTATATTTAACTGGTTGCTCCAAATTCAATTTTCTGTATACTCAGAATCTAAATACTAAACTTTTACAAGTAAGTTTAGAAATATCAATAGACATAGATATTAAAAATATATATTAATTGTAATATAAATGCATATGTTTGCCCTCTAATTCACTGGGGGAAATTATGGACCTCAGATAAAAGCCTCTGCCTATAAACTTAATTTCATAATGACAGGCTCTGAATAAATCCAGAGGAAAGAGAAAAAGAAAGTTCTGAGTAATGGTTATTTGCTTGAGTAAACTGGTAATAACTGTATTGAAAATACTTGGACAGTTATTTGAACCCCCCCCCAACACACACACACACTTCTCTTATACTACATAGACAATGGGTTGAAGATTCATTCGTGGGAAAGAAATATAGAGTCTCAGAAATGATGAGATTGCACAAGAGATGATTGCACATTGTCTGTGATCAACACTAGAGCAGCCTTTTGGAAATAAATGTTGCAAGTCCTATCATATTAGCACTAATCTCAAATAAGCCTGATGTGCTTAACAACTCCACTTTAAAACCTATGGAAAAAAATACTTTCAAAAAGTTTCTTTCCTATAGACATAAAACTCTGAAACATTCCTAGTTGATTCTACCTTTGCATATTTAAGTACTACACAATTCTGCAACTTTTTTCTTTTGTTTGTATGTTTGCTTTTGAGTCTCCCTTTGTCACTCAGGCTGGTCTCCAAATCCTACCTGAGCTCCAAAGAATCTCCTACCTCATACTCCCAAGTAGCTGGGACTGCAGGCACTTAACCTCCTTATCCAGCTTTGCCCCTTTTTCTTTTAACCAAATTTTCTCATAAGAAAATAATGAAAACTAGAGTCTTTGGGGAAATATTTATCAGGATTAAAGTTTAAAGGACACCAGAAATTTAAGCAAACACACTATATTAAGGACTATTTATTTTTAAGTCTCTATCTTCTAGCTAGACTCAAATGTTACAGCACTTTTAGTAGAAAAAGAAGAGTAGGGTATAGAAAAATTAGTTGATTGTACAAAGTAACACAGTTAATGATGAAACTGTCACTAAAACTCAGGTTTTCCAAAATCCAGATTCCTGAATTTTCCATAGAACAATATGAAGTAATGCCTGACATTTTATAGTGTCATTTTATAGTGGAATTCAGGACCTCACACCCAATAGGCAAGCACTCAACCACAGAGCTGCATCCCTGCCACAGTGCCTTATAATTTATAGAGGTAGTTAAAATTTTATTTTGTAAAAATTTACATAGAAACTGTTGGAAGAAGATTTTTCCAATATGCCAATAATCGAATCTAATTTTACTAGTGAAAAAAATAAAAGGCTAAAGAAGGTTAAGTGACAAATGCCATCTGGCAAGTTTACAAACTGGATTTTTTTCTTCCAGGTTCACTTCATTGCTGTCAGTTCAGTGGCTGAAAATATTTGGCGGGCATGCACCCAGTAAGCATTTATTTATTGAAGTGAATCTGCTAGTCTTAAAATTATCTTGCAGGAACCGCCACATTCACCCTGTTCAAGATGTTTCCTGCCACCCAATGAATCTGGATTACAGAACAAAAGTCCCTGTGTAGTCAAAGAAAAGGAGAATTAGCCTGTTTGCTGAGTGCAGCACTTTCTACCTGACTGAATTTGGGGTTGAGGCAAGATTGATTGAGATTGATATTCTTCTCCTTTGACATTTCAGTGGTGTTGCTTATTTGCTTGTTTTAGTTGCCTCTGAGAAAGATCTATTTATTATCGTAACTTCAGTTTGTAAGAAAAAAGCTCTCGTTAAATATGAAGCCTCTGCCTCTTACTAATTTTGAAATCATGGAAAGTTTACCTGCTTTAAGGCTTATTGGCCTCATCTACAAAATATGAATGTGGTTATCTCAAATGCAATAATGAGAAGGTACATGAAAAAGTCATTCTGTAAATACTATGTAAAACATTAATTGTAACGATGAGGAAGAAACAAAGAGAACACACTGCTGTTGGCAATGGAATGTTTTACATAAAATGTGCATTCTCTTTCATTTTCATTCCTTTTTTATCTCTTTGTATTTATCTTTTTCAGAGTGACCTCCAGCTAAAACTGGAATGCTCATTTCTATCATTTAGATTAAGAAGACAGTATCAACTTTAACACTCAATTGAAGTCATGTGTTGCACAAAAATTATGCAAAAGATTCAAAAAACAAATAGCAAGCACATTATCTCTTCCTCAGAAAATTCACACAATGGCTTTGTCAAAGTACTCATTTATAAATGACTATAATTTTTCAAAAATTAACAGGATTGCTACTGTCCATTAATTTTTGGCCAATAGATTTTAAATGTTCTCACATATAATAAGGTGAATTTGAATAGTAGTTAAATTGTTAAGGAAATCTGTTAACTAGGACTTTTTTCAAAAATTAATTAATTATAGCTTGTGGAGTATTTTAAAAACTCATTTGTTCTCCTCAATTGTAGTAACAGGATTTTACTCTACTTCATAATTTAAATATCCCAGAAATGTGTTTCCAAATGGTTATAATAAAAAAGACATATTGCCCATTATTATAAAGGCCCTCAAATTTTTGATGAATGAAAGAAGAAAATGAGTAAATGACTAAATATGGTAGATAAATTTTAATATGTCTCCTAATTATCTATTAATACTAATTATCTATTTTGCAATGTTTGCATAATAGTAAAATTATAATGCTTTCAAATAACATTATATAGCATTATGAATAAATTCTATTTAAGGAATAAGGTTATATTTAAATGTTAAAAATAATGAAGGTTATGTTGTATATGTATATAATAAATATATATATTTGAAACAGACAATTCACAAATAGATAAAATATATATAGCATCTGAAATGTTAAATGTTTTTGAATTAAGAAATAAAAATGTGAATTTATTTTTAATGAATGCAAAGCAAACTGGCAAATTCAGAGGTTCTCGATTCTAAATGTCTCTCATGGGCTATTTAAATTTTCCCGAAATTTCTCCATACCAAAGGTCCAATATTTTCTCTGATATGCAGAAGCTAATCCAAAATAACGTGGGGGTGGGGAGAGAAAGAAGAAGATAAAAAGGGGGGGAGGGAATTCCATCCAAATAGAAGAAAGATCACTAGAGTAGATGTAGAGGATCAAGGAGGAGCAAGGAGGGACTAGATAAAGGAAGAACAGTGGAATGAATCTGACCCAACTTCTGTATGTACATATAGCACAGTGAATCTCAACATCAAGTATATCCACAACACAGTAAAAACAAACAACAAACAAAAAAACTATAAGTAAATTGCAGAAAGATCTGTAGAGTAGAGGGAGAGGAACAAGGAGAGGGATGGGGAGGGGAGTGCTGGGGACACATTCCATGTTTTTGTAATTATGTCAAAATGAATTCTGATGTTATACATAACTAAAAAAAAAATTGCAAAAAAGATCATGGTGACAAAATCAAAATTACAGAAATAAGAATTGTTTTTGTAAAGGAACTTATAAAACAAATATCCTGTGCTAATGACTGTGCATATCTCATGCATATGCCATATTTTCAAAAATAGTATTCAGAATTCCAACTGCCAAGATCTCCTTTGTTAAACTGTTCTTAGGTTGTCATTAATAAATGGGTTATCTGAATGATAAAATAATTTTCAGTCTCATTCTCAATTGAGGTTATGATAAGAATGTTACAAAAAAGAAATGTGGTTTCAAAATTGCTGAGTAACAGCCTAGGAAAGACCTCTCACAGGAGACCATGTGATATAGTCGATCTCAGCTATTGGTGACTTTACGATATGCACTTAACTGGAAGCTATTTCAGATTGACCTAAGGGCATTTCATCTATTCTCAGCAATGCCAGTACATCAATTAAGCTCAAGTTCACAAAAGAAAAAAGGCTATGTGAATTATGTGTATTTAAGGACATTTTATTTCATTCTTCAACTTTTTAAAAAGACATGGAGACTTGTAACTGTGAAGTTCTTTTTAATAATGAAAACCATTTATTTATAAATGGATTGATGCCCATTGATAAATTTAAGCCCTTGAAAGTTAGAAAAGCTGAATTAAACTTGTAGGAGACCTGGTCACATAAGTGTGGTTATAGGGAGAGCTGCAAGGCTGAGCAGGTGGGAACACCCTGCTCTCTCTGGTCTTGGAACACCAAGACCAAAGGGCCCAAGCCCCTTGCCAAGTCTCCTGATGTGCCCGGAGACTTCACTCCCCTTAGCCCCGGCTTTTTGCCAATTGATATGACGGGCCAGATTTCTCCTCTTCTGACCTTGGCTCCTTGCTGGCGGGCCCAGCTTCTTGCCAGTTTTCTCCAGCTCCGTATGGGAAGACCTTGCACTTTTAAGTGAGCTTTATGCATGTACATTGTTATTATTCCTCTTGGCTTTGTACCATTAAAAATAATATAAAAGGGCTTGAAGAAATAAAGAAGAGGAAGAAGAGGAAGATCATTAAGAATAAAGCAGCTGTCTTTATATTCATTCCGTCCGCAACAAAACTCTAGAAAATAATAAGACAGAAATGTTATGAAAGCTAAAAGTTCATTAAGATTTAGTTCTGTGACAAAGCTTAAAGATATAAACTATCCACCTAAGAGTTAGTATGGCTTATCACAGACTGTGAGAGAAAAATACATGACAGAAAAAGAAAAATCAATGAAATTAGAGAAATCTATACAGGAATGTGCTTCAAATATGTGTAATGACAATGAAATTATTTGGAAGGAATTGGATCAAAAGTTGAATAAGTGCTTGAGAATTTTATTGTTATAGATACCATGTGCATGAACTAAAAGTTTTTTAAAAGTTAATAATAGGCTTTCATACCTGCAAGCATATTCCAAATTAGCACAAGGAAGACACAGATTGTAAAAGCTGCAGATCCTGCTAGAAGGACCTCTTCTCCTTCAGAGATTGGAATGATATCTTGAATACAGATCAAACTCAATCTTGACATAAAGAATGAACAGGGATTTTAAAATATAATTTGTGCGGAGCAAGGCCACAAAGAAGCACCTCCAGATATAAGGGAGAGATGTGCACATTCATTAGGATTTGGGTTATCAATGTGATGCACTAACTACATGCGGCTTTGGAGGATATTCTTTAAAAAGAAAGTTTTAAGTCTAGGAGAAGATGAAAAAACAAAAAGGCAGGGTTAAAGCGGAGCCAGTTGATCACAAGATAATTTTCATTTTCTCCTAGGTCATAGTGCTGGATCATATCACCCAGACTACTTTATTATAGTGGGGTGAGTTCTGGCTTCTGGGATTTTAGTGTGTCATTTCCACATCTGACCTGTGCAAGGCTGCACATGTTCCTATAGGGCCTCTCTTTTCCTGACCTTCTGTAGGATGTTAATTACCAAGGTGACCTTAAAATGTAAACAAGATGCCTGAGACTCTACATAAGTTTATATCTCCAAAAGATTGTGTGAAATTGAACTTCCTCCACCCCTCCCCACGTTGACCACAAATTGGAATTTTTGTCAATAGGAAATTTTATTGTGTTCCACCACTAAAATTTTGTGGATTTTTATTTTTCTTATTGGAAACTATCTTCATCTGAATTAATAACAAAACAGCTAATCTGTGAGGTCATTTATGAATTATATGCAGAGAGAGAGGGAAAGAGAAAAGACATTTTTAAGCGCTGGGGAACAAACTCAGAGTCTTGCAAATGCTAGGCAGGCAATCTACAATTGAGTTACAGTATAGCCCTGGCATAGCAATAGCTCTTAATTTTTTGGTGATGCTGGGGATTGAACCCAGGGCCTTCTACATTCAAGGCAAGCACTCTACCAACTGAGCCATATTCCCAGCCCTATCTCTTAATTTTGATATAGTTAAATTTGTAAATGTTTTCCTGTGTACTAATGTTCTTTATATCCCATTTAAGAAATACTTTCTTAGCCGGGTGCGGTGGCGCAAGCCGTGATCCCAGCACTTAGGTAGGCTGAGATAGGAGAATTGCGAGGTCAAAGCCAGCCTCAGCAAAGGTGAGGCGCTAAGCAACTCAATGAGACCCTGTCTCTACATAAAACACAAAATAGGGCTGAGGATGTAGCTCAGTGGTCAAGTGCCCCTGAATTCAATCTCTAGTACCAAAAAAAAAAAGAAAAGAAAAGAAAAGAAATACTTTCTTAACCTGAAGTTATGCTAATATTTTTCTATATTATATTCTGAAAGACTTTCACATGCTATCTCCTAGTCTACTTGTAATTTATTTTTGTATATGGTGTTAGATAAGAGGTAAAAACTACAAATCTCCCATACAGGTAAAGCCTAAGCCAGGTGTAGTGGTGCACACCTATAATCTCATATGCTGAGGCAGGAGGATTGCAAGTTCAAAGCCAGTCTCAGCAATTTAGTGGGGCCCCGAGCAACTTAACAAGACCCTGTCTCAAAATAAAATAAAAATTAAAATGGGTGGGGATGTTGCTCAGTGGTTAAGAGCTTCAAGGTTCAATCCCTGGCCCACCCCCCAACTAGAAAAAATATAATTCAATTTGTGCTATTCAAAGGCCATTTTTTCTCTACACTTATTTGCATTGAATCAATTGTCTATCCAAATCATGTTTGAATTTTCTGGATTTTCTCTTCTCTTAGATTTAACTTCTATCTATTTCAAAACCCATAGTGCAATTATGACATCTTAAAGATAGCTTTGACATGTGGCCTGATACGTCCTCCCCCTTTCCTACACGAGCTCTTCTTGACATTTTGCAATTTAATGTACACTTTATAATTAACTATTTAGTGACCCCCCCCCGACAATTGCTGCATTTTATTGGGATCATAAAGAACATAAAAAAATAAAGATTTGGAGATTTCTGCTGAGTTCATTTATTGAACTAATTATAAAACTTAAATATTCTAGGTCTTAAACCATCTTTGAACAGTTTTATATGACTTTTTATAAAATGTAAGCCTAAATCCATAACATATTTTACTATTTATATATCATAAATATTATTTTATTTATCATAAATAATATTCATCATAAAGATTATTTTATTTATCATAAATAATATTTTATTATCATAAAATATTATATATTTTACTATAATATATAATATATCAATATATTCTTTATAGGTTTCTTTTTGGGTAAATGGGTATTGATTCTGAGTTAGTAATTATTCTATAGTTGTGTGGGGGCGTGCCACAAGATGGCGCTGAGCAGTCAGCTCAGTGCTGACCATGCTGCCCTGAGAAAGCCACGTCCCCTCACTCTTATTGGCTGACCTCTGCTCCCATGCTTCTTTAGCCAAGTGACCCTATACTGTTTCAGATGGACAGCCCCCTTCCACATTCTTAGCTTAGAAACCGGACACCACTGGACCCTCTTCCCTATATAAACCTGTAAACTCCCTTAATAAAGCGGTTTTTCTTGCTTAGATGAGACTCCCTGGTGCATGGTGCTGAGTGGCTTTGCCTTTCTTAGTCCGACCTCATCGGGGGCTCCTGGGGAGCTCCTCCCACCTGCTGGTCGAGGGGGAGATTGCTACCTGGCTGGGAGAATCTCGATATCTGGCGCCCGGAACAGGGACGTGAAGGGGCCAAGGAACCTGAGACGTTGCAGGGACCTGACTTGTACAATTCGGCAGACTGAGTAATCACAGGGAATCGAGGTAATGCATCCCCAGGGAGATGGGGCAATCTTCTTCTTCAAAAGTAGATGATTCTGCATTTAAAGTGCCAAAATACATGCTTAAAAGCAGAGGCTTGGAGATTTCAGATATGCAAGCTGAGAAAGTCTGGGAGGGGCTTATACACATAGCTCCATGGCTCCCGGTGGCAAATTTCATACTGGTCTCCAACAAGCCACCATTCCGGCCCCATATAGAGAACAAGTGAGGGCATTAGGGCTGGCGGCTTGGAGAAGTTTAGAAGAAGGGCCTACGGAGTCTTCGATCCCTGGCATTACTCAGAAACCAGATGAAGAGCTTGCTTCCTTCATAGAGAGGGTGGGTCGAAATATCAAAAGAAAAGTCCTGGCTGGGCCCTTGCAGGAACAAATTATTAAAATGATGGTTTGGGATGGAATGGCCACCGATCACAAGCTGGCATGCGCAGGGTTAAGAGAACAATCACCAGGGCGCTGGGTCATAGCCTGTAAAGACATAGGGACCCGTGCCCACCAATCTGAAACACTGACCATGGCTTTACAAGCCCAGGCAACTTTCATAACGGACTCTATAACAGAAGCCCTCATTAATGTTCTGGCATTCTCACAAAATAAGGAAGGAAAAACCTGTTATGGATGTGGCCAATCAGGACATTTTAAAAGAGAATGTCCCAACCAAAAGGCCAAATCAAGGGCAGCCCACTATTCGACCCATGGTCACCCTGCGCCCAAAACTGTGTGCCCTAGATGCCAAAAGGGATTCCACTGGAAAAAAGACTGTAAATCTAAATTTGATATTGATGAGAAACCTTTAAACTAGAGGAGGGGCAACCTCCAGCCCCATTACCCAAAGGAGGAAAACAACATAAAAGACCCATTAGGGCACACTGGACTGTCCCTATAGTAGCTGGGGTCAGACCCAAGATGGATATACATATTGGTGGAAAAAAATTTCACTGCCTAATTGATACTGGTGCAGACCGCACCATACTCAGAAAAGAGGAAATTCTCCCTCACTGGGAATTCATGCCAGGGCCTCAGTTGTTGGGAGTAGGAGGTAACACCAGATCTGAAGAAACTAAAAAATATCTTAAATGGGTAGATGCAGACCAAAATGAGGGGGAAGTGCACCCCCTAGAGGCCACTGGGCTCACAGCCAATTTACTAGGACAAGACATATTAGGAGAAGCTGAAGCATTCATTACCACAGATCACAGGCCTCTTTATGAGGATATTCTGGAGAAAGAGAAATATCAACAATAGTTCAATTTGCCTTGCTTCTCAAACTATAGGAGAGATCCTCTCTTTGAGTTCTCTCGTAGGGGAATTCCCGCACCCAAGATACAGCCTCACCCCCAATCCTAATAATGCTCCAATAATGCCCATGGTGCCGCCCATTCAATGGAAGCCTGGGGACCCATATGGGTGGAGCAGTGGCCACTTTCTCAATCTAACTTGACCCGACTGAGGGACATCATAAAGGAACAATTGTCCCAAAGCCACATTCGGGCTTCTCTAAGCCCTTGGAATAGTCCTATTTTTGTAATTAAAAAATCTTCAGGAAAATGGAGAATGTTACAGGATCTCAGAAAAATCAATGAGAGAATGCACCTTGTGGGCACCCCTCTAAGGGGCCTCCCCTGAATTCCTTCTTCTATTTCTAAGGAACTCAAACTTATAATAATTGATATTAAAGATTGTATTTTCTCCATTCTCCTACATCCCCAGGACTGTGAGAAATTTGCCTTCTCTATTCCTGCTACTAATTTTAAGGAACCTGATGAGAGATATGAATGGACTGTCCTACCTCAGGGAATGGCAAATAGTCTTGTTTTCTGCCAGCACTATATGTCACAGGTCTTATTGCCCCTCAAATCTCAGCCTGGACTGACTTTAGATGGATAGATAGATAGATAGATAGATAGATAGATAGATAGATAGATAGATAGATAGATGATATAATATTAGGAGCCTTGACAGATTTTCAATTAAATGAGGCTTATGCAAAACTAAAGAGCCTCTTGGAGGGAGCAGCCTTTAAGATTTCCCCAGATAAAGTCCAAAATATGCCTCCTTTAAAAATCTTGGGGACAAAATTAGAGCTAGATGCTATTTCCCCCCTCAAGCCTCAATTGGATGTCTGGTCCTCTTATTCTCTGACAGAGCTACAAAAGTTATTGGGAGAAATCAATTGGCTATGATACTGGATAGGGACATCTACTGAGGCCTTGCTTCCTCTCTTTAATTTGTTGCGAGACAAGCAACCCTCAGATATTATAGAGCTTTCCTTACCCCACTTAAAACTCTTAAAAGAGATACAACAGGCCATTAATACTGCTCAATTGGCCTGTTACTCACCTGGCTGCCCACTCTCCCTATGGATCCTCCCAGGAAAAAGGCTCCTTACAGCAGCCTTAACACAAGAGGGACACCCCCTGCAATGGATACATACCTCCGTGGGGGGAGCCCCTAGGGTATATTCCCAAATGGACTAAATGGCAGACTTAATAATAAAAGGGAGGGATCTTGCTGTCCACCATTTTGGGACGGATCCTGACATCTTGCTGGTCCCCCACCGACTTTCAGATTTCGAATGGATCCAAAGAACCCATTCTCGGGTGTCATGTGCCCTGGAGGGATTCCTAGGAAAAATTGACTGTCATTACGGGTCCTCTAAGTGGGTCACATCTTACTCTCGATTGCAATGGATACTACCCACTTTATTTTCTACCTGACCTCTGCCAGATGCTACTAATGTGTTCACTGATGGGGGCAAACAGGGAGCTGCTATCATAATTCACCCCCCAAGACTTCCTGAGTCCACCCTGCCAACTAAAACCCATCACTGTCTCCCGGCTGATGGCTCAGCTCAATATAAAGAACTACTTGCTGTTGCTATGGCTCTGACTCATGTTCACAACCACATAAATCTTTTTTCAGACAATTTATATGTTGTTAACTTGCTCCCTGCTTTAAGCCTGTCTTATACACGCTTGGATTCAAATCCCATAACTCCTTCAATGATCCAAGTGAGGACACTCTTGGCTAAACGTTCTAACCCCATTTACTTACAGCATCTAAGGGGACATCAGAACTTGCCAGGGTTTTTGGCCTCAGGTAATAAAGAAGCCGATCAATTGGCCACAATGGGCCCACAGGCCTTAAATGCTGAAACCCTGCCGGACACACAGTTGGCCCAAGATTTGCATGATCTCACCCAACTTAACTGGAGAGGGGTACATCATAAATTTCCTCTTGTCCCTATTAAAGACTTAAAAAAGATTGTGCGCACCTGTAAATCTTGCATGCCCTTTTTGCAGGTGCCCCCTCTCTGGTCTGCCAGGGTTAATCCTCAAGGTCTTCAGCCCAATCAGATTTGGCAAACTGATGTCACACATTATGCCTCCTTTGGAAAATTAAAATATATATTCATGTCTATAGATACTTATTCTCATGCCTGATGGGCCACTGCTTATGCTGGAGAAAAAGCTAAACATGCTGAAAGCCATTTTATACAATACTTCACTATTCTAGGGATACCTCTCCAAATTAAAACAGACAATGGCCCATGCTTTATTAGTAAACCATTACAAACCTTCTTCCAATCTTGGAATATTAAACACATCACAGGCTCGCCCTATAACCCTCAGGAACAAGCAATAATTGAGAGACATAATAAAACCTTAAAAGATCAATTACAAAAACAAAAAGAGGGAACAGACCCCCATATCCAACTAAGGCTAGCTTTGCTTACACTAAATATTTTAAAATTTTCAAAGGACCGTTCTCTGACAGCATTTCAGAGACATTGGTCACAACAAGCACCATATGTTGCCGTTGAAGTTCAGTGGAAAGATCACATGACAGGCAACTGGAGAGGCCCAGACCCTCTCATAAGTTCTGGGTGAGGATTTGGTTGTGTGTTTCCGTGGAGAAAAACAACCTGTATGGATCCCAGCAAGAAATCTTAAATATATCCCATCTAATAACCCCTGTCCAAGAGAAAGTCTCTCTCTTGAGGAATGAATATTTATGTCTTACAGGAGTGCCTAAATTGTTCTGGACTCTCTGCCTGGCCTGAGTGGGACTACTCATCATTTCCCTGATCATCTTTATTGTGGTAATCTGTATCTCAACAGGGCTAACTCTCTTTATTCATACTGTAGTCCCCTAGTGACCATGAAGAGATACATACTTCTTTTCCTGGTCCTTGGTGGCCTTTCTTAGGAAAATAATTCCAACCCCCATCAGGACTATAATATCACCTGGGAAGTATTCATCCAAGGCTCTGGAACTATTGCATCCAGTGTCACAGGGCTTCATCCAAAAACCTGGTTTCCTTCCCTGACAACCGACTTATGCAGACTAACTGATGGGTATTGGAACCTGCACTCATTAACGACAAGTGGGTCCCATAATTGTGATTCTACTTGGGGGCTTAGCGCCTTGCAAAAGGAGGCCTTTTACATGTGTCCTGCACACATTAATTGGCGAGGCTGTGGGGGCCCTGGTCCTACTACTGTGCAACCTAGGGTTGCGAAACCACGGGTACAGTGCACTGGAAAAAGGGGAGCCTCGATGATTTCATCCAAGTCTCCCAAAAAGGGACACCCTCCTGTGGCAGGTGGAGGGCCCTTTGTAATCCCCTCCTTATCACCTTTACAGATAAGGGAAAACATTCAACTGCTTGGGATGGAAGAGGTATTTCTTAGGGGCTACGACTTCACCTAACAGGACACAATAAAAGGCTTCTCTTTGGAATCAGAAAAAGAATAACAACTATTTCTCAAACCATTGGGCCAGATAAGGTCATTACCCGCTCCCAAGGCCTTCATCCCTTGGCCAGGCCCACATCCCCAAAGACACAGGAGTCCATAGGCCCCCAGGGTAATACCCCTATGACCTTCCCCGAAACCCCTGTTACCTCACTCCAGGGTCTCACTACCCCCTCTCTAAGTCCTTCAAAGGGAACTCCCATTCCCTTGTGGGATGTTATTTCTGCCATGTATGATACCCTCAATGGGTATTACCCTAACCTCACAGATACCTACTGGCTATGTTATGATGTTAACCCTCCATTTTATGAAGCAATGGGAATGAATACCTCCTTTAGCTTGTCCCGTGAGACCTCAACAACCTGGACAAGTAAAAGAATTGGATGTCAATGGCCAACGTACCTGTATAGGAAATGTGCCTTCCCACAAAAAGGGCCTATATGCCAATGAATTCCCATCCCCTTGCACTGAAAAAAATCCTCAAAGTTGGCTAACCCCTGATGAAGGGGGTTACTGGATTTGCTCTGAAATGGGTCTAACTCCCCACGTGTCATGTCAGGTGCTTAACCAATCTCCAGAGTTTTGTATTATAGTGGCTATACTCCCCTGCATTATCTACCATGATGAAAATTATGTCTTCTCGCACTGGAACGAAGGACACCTGCAGAGAACAAAGAGAGAACCCCTCACAGCTTTGACTGTTGCCGCCCTGTTTGGCCTGGTGTTAACTGGGACTAACACTGGCATTGCCTCACTGGTTACCCAACGATGAGGACTTACTTCTCTGTGGGCTGCTGTTGATGAGGACTTAAAAGAAATTGAATGATCCATCAGCCTCCTGGGAAAATCCCTAACCTCAGTATCAGAGGTGGTCCTGAAAAACCGGCGCGGACTTGACTTATTGCTCCTACAACAGGGAGGACTTTGTGTGGCCTTACGGGGGGAATGCTGCTTTTATGCTGACCATACTGGGGTCATTAGGGACTCCATGGCCAAACTCAGGGAGGGGCTCGCCAAAAGAAAACAGGAAAGGGAATCACAGGAGACCTGGTATGAGTCCTGGTTCAACCAGTCTCCATGGCTAACTACTCTGATCTCTGCCATAGCTGGTCCCTTAGTTCTTCTGCTACTGGCCATGACCTTTGGTCTCATTATTATAAATAAGCTAATGGCCTCTGTCAAAGAGCAAATTGGGAGCATAAAATTGATGGTCACGAAATGCCAATATCAGGTGATGGTGGCCAGTCCTCGCTATGAGGAACTCTCTCAGGACGAAGAAGACCCCTTCCCTGAGGTGTTCTGGCTGGACAACCCCTAGGCGAATGGGACCCGAAGTGCTAGTGTGGTAGCCAATGACGAGTAAGACCCCCTGAAAGATGGGGGCAACCTAAGACAGGCACACACTCGAGTAAGGCCCGCCCCCCCATTACAAAAACAAAAGGGGGAAATGTGAGGGGGTGTCACAAGATGGCGCTGAGCAGTCAGCTCAGTGCTGACCATGCTGCCCTGAGAAAGCCACGTCCCCTCACTCTTATTGGCTGACCTCTGCTCCCATGCTTCTTTAGCCAAGTGACCCTATACTGTTTCAGGTGGACAGCCCCCTTCCACATTCTTAGTTTAGAAACTGGACACCACTGGACCCTCTTCCCTATATAAACCTGTAAACTCCCTCAATAAAGTGGTTTTTCTTGCTTAGACGAGACCCCCCAGTGCATGGTGGTTTTGTGCCAGGCAGCTTTGCCTTTCTTAGTCCGACCTAATCGGGGGCTCCTGAGGAGCTCCTCCTACCTGCTGGTTGAGGGGGAGATTGCTACCTGACTGGCGATACAGTTATCGATCCAACTGATACAGTTGGATATGAATTTTAGTAACTTGCCTGTATGTTGCAGAGGTATTCAAAATACACACTTATAGTATTTGGGTACTTTGCCTTATCCAACCCTCATGCCTTTTATTCCTTTTTCTTCCCACTGGCCCAGGCAGTCAATACAATGTTAAATAGAAGTGTTCAAAGTAAGTCTTACATGTTTTGTTTTTAATCCCAGAAATATTGCTATTAAACTTACACCCACTAATTATTATTGGTGCTGTCAATTTTTTCTAACAATCCCATATTCGAGTTAGAAGCCACTCTATTTTATTAATTCTTAACTTTTTAAAATCAGAAGTGGGTATTAAATTTAGTAAATTATTTCTCTACACCACATGAATATGTAATGATCATAATGTTTTTCCTCATTTTATTAATAATATGGTGGCTATGATTAGTGTATTTAAAGATGTATAATGTTGAATGTCCTTGTATTTGAATTTCTGGGGAGAAGATTGTCTTGTGTTATATTGTCTTTCTATATTCAGCACTGAATTTCCTTATTCAAAAGCATATTAGTAATGTGCTTACAAATTTCACATCTAGTTTATAAAACAGATAATTTATATCTTCATATATTTCAGATGAGTTAGAGATTTCCTTTTATATATTCTCTGAAAGTACTTTTGAAAGTATTTTTATAAGAATAGGATGATTCTTTGTTGGGTTATGGCTGAATTCAGTAATGAAGCTATCTGGTGAATTATGAGTATGTAAAGAGAAGAAATTTTGGGCTATTTGTTCAACTTATTAAGTACCATTATGAATTCCTAGGACTTCCTTTTCCTTTTCAGTCAAGTTTGAGAAGATAAGATTTAATAATTTTGTCTAAATTTTCAAAATTATTGACATATAACAATTTTTGTTATATTCTTATATACATTTTGATATAACTACACACCATGTAATATATCCTATTCTAATTACTTTTTAGAAGTACTTGAATATATGTCCAGGCTTAGAGCTTGGCATCCTTTCTGTACAAAATACGTGGTTGAGGTGGGGTGAGGCGCCAGAGATTAGGATAGTTACATTCTAATGAGCCATATATTACAATATAATTTGAGAATGTAGAGTTGAGCCCATAAGGAATTACTGATGTTATAATAGATAAGCTTTGCCATAATACAATGGAGGCTATGTTTTTGATATTTGTTTTAAAACAGGTGATTAGAGGTATCAAAGAAATTAGCTATCCTCACCTGAAATCCAATAAAATTATATTTTCTCATAGCTAAAATGTTTGACATCAAAAAGCCAACTTAATGTTTTTATTCTGTACACATAAGATTTTACTTTGATAACTTATTTTTTCCAGGAGCTTGTTTAACAAAATAAGTTAGCTCAGAATATGAAAATGAGAAAAAGAGTGCCTGCTCATGAGTCAGGATCTATTGGTGGCAATTCATATGGTATTAATACTGCTTATAGTTTTAAAATTCTATTGTATTCTTTTTCCTTAAAAGACTTTTTAAAATATGACAGTATAGTTATATCAAAATGGACACTAGTGTCATGTACAACTAAAAAGAACCAATAAAAATAAATAAATATATACCTTAAAAACTATTTGAGAAAATATCACAGTACTGTTTAAATTGCTTCATCCTTTCAGAAGCTATTCTTTATTTATGGGATGTCTAACTGTGTTTTAAAATATATTAAATATATATTCCATCACAGCCTGTTTGCAATGAAATTAAAAAACTAAGTAATTAGAAAAACATGTCCAGAATGCCTAATAGACTCTACTGAAGTAATGATTTAATATTTTAAGTTAATATATTGAAACATGAATACATAGCTAATTACTATCACCTTCACTGTTTTCAATAATTTGGCAACATAAACTTATACAAGTGTTAATGCCCAAAAGTTTGTTCATCTATATATTTTATATCAAGAACTCTCATTTTATAAAGCTACTGAGGAAGCATGTAAACAGAAATAAGCTATTGTCAAATGCCAAGAGTTAATATTTCAAGTTCTTTTTTTTCTAAGTGTATCACTTCTAATTCAATAATCAATCCATGAATTTTGTTTTTATAAGAAATATAGACATAAAGATTTTACCATTTGTCTATGGTGAAGAGAAGATGTGATGAGGGAAGAGATAGGGAACTGTCACTAAATTAAAGAGTGATATTTTTTACCTGGAAAGGCATAGTGAGAATCTGTAAAATACAAAAGTGATTTGCTTCTCTTTTGCCTTTTCTGATTTCTTGGAATAACTCTTGAACCCATATCATAGACTCCATCAAATCCTAGAAGCAATAGTCTATTTCTTTAATGCTCTCATCTGAACCTACTAAAGTATGTGATATATTTTATAACAAATTTACATTTAAAACATAAAGTTTTATTTCCAGAAATGAGTGAGATCCATGCTGAAAAGAATATTCTGGTAGGAGTATTTATGTATGACCCCCAATAAACAAAATGTCCTGGAAATACTATAAATAGAGAAATATGAATATGCTTTTTAAAAAATTATCCACATGAAATGAAAAATAATCATTTCTGTAGTTCACTAGAGTTGTCTATAAATTCTAATGAGGAAATAACTGAGCTGGTAAGCTTCTAAAGAGTGGTTATCACACATGATCTCCTTAGCCTCTAGTGGCTGTGTTAGAAGCCCAGTTACATTCCACAGCCCTCAGGACCAGCTGCATAGTGAACCCAGAGCCAATCTTGACAGAGGCAGGAACCATCCCTGTTGCAGCCTCAGCTTTTGGTTGGAGCTTCATATTAACTTAGTCACACAGAATGTCTGTCTGCAGACTGATATGTTATTTATTCTCTTGGCTTTTGCTCACTTGATTCATAAGGAAGATTACTTTAGAAAACACTAGGAAATTTCTGAAAGAATAACTGTCACTATATTAATGACCAGAATAGCCATCTTGGTTAGACCTCATCCAAAATACTGTGTTAAGGGTATTATACATTGAGGGACATTCTAAAAGTTCATTTTATTCCTACTTCAAGTAGGAAATTTTTGTGAGCCTAAGAATTCTGCCATTTCGTCTGTGTTCTCTGCTATTTGAAATTCCTTCCAGTAATGGAGGTCCAGAACCAGACTTCTGTGCAGTCTTCCCAACAATCCAGCCTATAGAAATTGTTGCTCATTTTCAAACTGCTAAAGCACACTACCTCAATCTGACTGAACATTTATCAAACAGTTTCTATTAAATTTTTATATTTGTATGCCATGTCACAAGTGAGACTTAAAGGCAGCACTAGTCTCCACTATTTCTTTGCTTGTCTCTTAACACTTTCATAAACAGGTAGTTTGGATCTAATGAAAGCATCTTCCCATTGCTCCTTTAAATTAATTGACAATTCCAGTTCTACTTACTAATCATATGATTAAGAATGTATATGGAAGTGATCTAAGGGAATTCAGTTCAAATTTCTAAATTTAACTTATCTTGCGACTAGTACCAAGATGAAAAAATTTTTTAAAAAGAGTAAGACTGGGCATAGGGTGGTAATAAAATCATTTGGAAGAGTTGATAACATAGCTCCAAGTGGTAGATTTAAAAAGGATCATGAGTGCAGGATTAAAACCAACTTCTTAGCAAGAGACAGTAACTTTCACATTTATTTACTCTGTTCTTTATTGCTTCCAGCCTTATGAATGTTTCCCGAATTCCATCAGGAAGAGAAAGATAAATGACACTTGTAATTTCAGTATAATTCTCAGAGAAACATTCTCTATATGGCCAGTTCTTTTGACCATGCATAAGTATTTTTCATACTTTAAAACGCATAAAAATTCTGTGAAGAGTTTGTTAAGATTCTTACTCATAGAGAAACTGATTTAACTAGATGAAGATGGAACCTGGTATTCTGCATTTAACAAAAGCATGTTTACTAATCCAATATCCTTTGGTTCTAAATTACTTCTGTAAATAACATTTGCTCACATATTATTGAATTGACTGAACCACTATCTGAGTGTGCCAAAATCTACAAAGAAACAGATACAGATACAGTATTAAAAATATATATAAGCCGGGCGCGGTGGCTCAAGCCTGTAATCCCAGCACTTAGGGAGGCTGAGACAGGAGAATCGCGAGTTCAAAGCTAGCCTCAGCAATGGCGAGGCGCTAAGCAACTCAGTGAGACCCTGTCTCTACATAAAACACAAAA
>CM053406.1:91672500-91734970 GCA_028644305.1 Xerus rutilus | reverse complement strand
AGGGCTGGGGATGTGGCTCAGTGGTCGAGTGCCCCTGAGTTCAATCCCCAGTACCAAAAAAAAAAAAAAAATATATATATATATATAAAAATCAGAGATTCATTTTTCTTTGTGACCTAAATTCCAAGATCAACCCTACTGTGTTATTCCCTTCATTACTAATTATTTGCAAGGTAGCTGGGTGCTGTGGTGCACACCTATAATCCCAGTAGCTCAAGAGGCTGAGGCAGGAGGATTGAGTTCAAAGCCACCCTCAGCAAAAGCAAGGCACTAAAACTCAGTGAGACCCTGTCTCCAAATAAAATACAAAATAGAGCTGGAGATGTGGCTCAGTGGTCAAGTTCAATCCCCAGTACTCCCCCAAAGAAACAAATTAATAATAATAATAATAAATTTGCAGAGTAGTTTCCTATTAAGAGTTGAGGCTGAGTCTTATAGGGGTCTAAAGAATATGAGAGTGTATGGGAGCCACATAGAATTGTAATTCTTTCTGAGGCTCAGATGATTATCATGGTGCCAATATAGTAAAAAATACATGAACTTCGAACAAAAATATATGCTTTCTCATCACTGCAGTGTCACTATTTTTTGCAGTATCAATCTTATACAAGTTATCGATCCTGATTTTAATTATGTACAATAGGGAATAAGTTCCTTGACAGGGTTGTTAAGACTAAAATAAGAACATGTATTCAAGTCATTTTATAAATAGTAAATTTATAAAAGAAAGTGACGATAAATAATATTTTTGGGCTGTAAATGAAGCTCAGTGGTAGACTGCTTGCCTATGCCCTAACAAGTGCTAGACTCTGAGTTCAACCTCGGAGGGTGAGGGTGGATTTAAACAGTGACAATGAAAAAACAAATAAATAAAAATTAAAAATATTTTCATCCAGCCGGGCACGGTGACGCACACCTGTAATCTCAGCACTTTGGGAGGCTGAGACAAGAGAATCGCGAGTTCAAAGCCAGCCTCAGCAACTGCGAGGTGCTAAGCAATTCAGTGAGACCCTGTCTACATAAAACACAAAATAGGGCTGGGGATGCAGCTCAGTGGTTGAGTGCCCCTGAGTTCAATCCCTGGAATAAAAAAAAAAAAAAAAAAATTTTTACCCATGACACTGTTCCTTTTGGAAAAAGATAGATAAAATAGGTTTGAAAATTTAACAAAGTTGCTGGGTATGATAACACAGGCTGATAGTTTTAGAACTAAGGAAGGCTGAAGCTGGAGGATCACTTGAGCAGCCTGGGAAAACTAGTGAAACCCCTTCTCAAAATAAAAGCAAAGTTGGCCTGAGAGGTGTCATGTACCTGTAATCTTAGCTAAATTGCAGAGGGAGGCTCAGGTCAGGAGGATTGAAAGTTCAAGGCCAGCCTCACCTACTTAGTGAGAACCTGTCTCAAAATTTAAAAAAATAAATAAAAAGAGTTGGGGATATAGCTTGTTGGTAAAGCACCCTGGGTTCAATCCCCTGTACTAAAAGAAAAGAAAAATATTTAACAAGATAGCAGATTCTAAAGATATTCCCTTCTATATTGTCTGACCAACTACTAAATATTTTATTTATATCCTAAAACTATTTCTAGTACAATGTTTTTATTTGTATAACTCTCACAATAGGAAAAACTCTCCTTTAATTTTTCCCTTGAAATTTTATAATAATCTGGTTTATCCAGTTTTACATTATTCTATTTAAAAAAGAAAAACAAAAAGGACCTAATGTTCTCAACCTGGAGCAATACTGCAATATGTTGACAAAGAGGCAAACATAGGATTCAGCTATTGCCTTAATTTTTTAACCCATACCACTGCCCTTGGAGTGTTTTGTTAGAGTATTTGAGTAACATTAATGAACAATTTTTGCAGCCATGTTATCACACCATTCCATAGCTCAGGGCCCAGAGAGTGCATTTGAATAAAGTTTATACACATGCCATGCTTCTTGAATGTGGCATGCATACATCCTGTGATTCTTCCCTCATGTTAGGAAACTTCATATTTCAGTACAATTAAATTTAAGATCATATTTGAACTGTGACATCTAAATGCTAATTATAAACAAAGTGAATATTTATCTCCAAAAATAATTCTTTTGCCCTGAAAAATAAAGAATTTTGCTAAGAACTCCTAAATTTTCAATAGTGATTTATGTGATCTTTTAATAAAACCTATTTTTCAAGACAGCAAAGGAAATAATTTATATCTGCCAGCCTTTTAAATGTTTTTATTGAACTCCAAGAGTATATAAAACATTCCATTGCTCTGATGTTAAATACAAAGCATAAACCTAGTAGATAATTACAGTTGAATATAATTTTGTTGCCAAATAAAGAATAGTTTTTGATATACCTTTTCTAGATTATCTACTATGCTGTGGCTTTGTGATTACTTTCAAAGTGTGCTCATTTCCAAATTGTATTACTGATACCATTACCTTCTGTGTTAGTCAATTTTGTATTGCTGTGACCAAAATATCTAACAAAAACAATTGAGATCAGGGAAGGCATATTTTGGCTCACAGTTCCAGTTTAGTACATGGTCAGCCAATTCCATTGCTCTGGGCCCAAAGTGAGGCAGAATATCGTGGTGAAGGAGCACTGCTCTATTTATGGCCAGGAAGAAAGCAGAGAGTAGGGGATAAGGAGCCACAGAGTAGATGGCTCCTTACAGGGTAATGTCCCAGTGACATACCTCTGACAGCCAAACTCATCTGCCTACCACCTAGTCCATTCAAATTAGGATGGATTGATTAGGTTACAATTCTCACAATCCAATTATTTTACCTCTGAATATTCTTGCACTAACACAGGAGGTTTTAGGGGACACCGCATATATAAACCATTAATACTTCCTTATTTTCATGATATGCCTTTCTGGAGACTGCAGTATCAGGTATCCATGAAATTCAAGCTTCCATTGTATTCTCTAGGCCTAATCACAGAGTGCTACTCCAGTAGCTGATATATTAAAGGAAAAGAAAAGAAACAGGAAGACAACCATGAAATATACATGCCTACAGCCTAATCTCAACAAAGCCAGGCTATTTCACATTTCAAAAGTTTCCTAGAGATATGGCTTTTAGAATAATCTTTATGGATATATCTCTGATAGGTGCAATTTTATTCCCCAAATATCTACTGTATGAACTTGGGTGAGGTATTTTGAGAGTAGCATTCACAAAAAAAAAAAAAAATTGAACACAATTTTCTAGCAAATATTCAGAATAAATGTTGGTTCAGAATAAGATTATGACTTGAATCACAAAAGAAAAACTCTTATCAAGATTTTATAAGATAATACATAGATGTGTTACGTCCTCCTCTCTGCTTACAGAAAAGGAAACAAATGTTGATAGATTTTAAACTATATCCGAAAATTAAAATTTGTTTAGAGATAGCACTTTTGTGTCTTCTTTAAAGAAACTAGAAACTGAACAGGAATTACCTCGCTTAATTTTCATATTCTGAAATGTTTAGGTAAAAATTCTTTTCAAAGTCTACACTGTACAGCTTTTAAGCAATTTGGATTCACCAAACATGATATACTAAAATCAAGCCTGGGATGTTGAATTTGAAACTTTTGGATACAAACCAAAAGTTCCTGAAACAGATGTTCATTTTCATCATGTGTAAAAAGGATGTAATAATCCTTTTTCTGGAATCCTTTTGAGACCTAAGTAAGATAGTATATATAAAAATATCTTGAACAGTGCCTGAGTCATTGCAGGAAATAAGTGTATTTTCCTATTCTAAGGTAAATTATTATAGGATGCAGATTTCTGCCAGCATATTCTATTAGGAAGCATCACACCATTGCAGATTATAAGAAAAAATATATATGATCATACGTGTCCAGAAAACTGTGGAGAAAAACTAAGTAGATGAGGTTCAACGTAGAGCAGTTTTTTCAGAAATTGAAATGGATATTGGGGAAATTGCTGAACTATGTGTGCTGTCTCCCAATGTAAACACTCAGACATCTCTGACTCACAGCAACTTTATACATGAAGCAGTGACAGGAATATTTACCAAGGAGTGTCACCATTAACCTAAACGAAGAAAGCATTTCTTAGTTAGATAATTCTACATGTATATGTTAATTTCACCCATTATTTTAGAAAATTGCCTAGTAACTTGAATTTAGTAAACAGTATATTTTATATTTAGATTTCATAAAATTTTTTTCACCTTTAGTGTTGCAGATTTTTTGGAATTTTAAGATTCAAATATTAATACATTTTAGGAGAACATATTATATAGCATAATATTACCATAGCACTTAATATACAAACATGAGTTGGAATAAATATTCAATTTTGTTAGCTTATTTATCTTATCTAATCTATATCACACTCTTAAAATATGTACCAGATTATATTTTCCAAAAAGGCTGCAATAATTTCCTGTAAAATATGACTGTAAAATATGACTGCAGCATGGACCCATCAGGAGGTAAAGTGTAATGCTATCCCTTTGAATCTGAACTGGCTGATAATGCTTTAAGCAGGTGGAAACAACACCACATGATTTCTGAGTCTAGTCATATTTTCTCTTTTCTGGCCAGAACACTCATCTTGGAACTCTGATCCCCATAGGCTATCCTGAAATCACCATCCTCTGAGAAAGCTATGCCACAAATGGAGGAGTTCTGGTCAGTAAGACTAGCCTTTAAGTAATCCTTACCCATGTGCCAGATATGTGGATGAAGCAGCCTTTACATGATCCTATCCCCCAGCTTCCAATTAACTCCCACATTTAAGTCTTTTCAATGGAGGTCCCAGATACTATGAGACAGAAACAAGCAATCCTTGGTTTGCTCTATGTCATTCTTGTCTCAGAATCTGTGATTCTAATAAAAATGACTGCTTTAGGATCTCAAATTTAAGTTACTATATTATGCAGCAAGAGTAACTGGAACAAGACCCTTGAATATCCTAATTTTCTCTTAATCGATATTATTCCAATGTACTAGTGAAGTTTTTCATAAAGCACAAATGTATTTTATATCAGCAAGGACTAGGATAGACATAAATGATATCTTTCTGACTGGGTTATGAGTTATTAAAACAAAGTAGGAAAACTGATTCTGAAATAATCAAACAGGACAAATTTGAAGAACAGACTTAAGTACGCTAATTAGAATCAATAACTATCTTATTAACAAGAGGATGATTAAGAGGTTAACTATAAAAAATCTCTTCCAAGTCTGTGTTGCTTTGTTACAAGAGTGTGTTGATGAGGTTGGGGTATTCACCAGTAACGAGATTTAACATGGAGCTTTATTTGGTGGATTAAGACCAGATATCCAAAGAGGTGTCATTTGTCTATCTCATTGAGGCTGCTGGGTAATGTATACAAGGGATTTCCTTAGGTAATTGTTTCCTCCTATAGAGGGGAATAGGGCCATGATTCAAACATTGTAAAAAGTCAAAACAATAGATAAAGCATCCCACAAACTTCACATGGGGATTGTGAGTTCAATTTGATTTTGAAAAATAATAAAACATATTTCTGATCTACAGTGCAGAAGAAAAATGTTTGAGTGACTGCATATGCATTCTTTCATTCCATCTTTATCCTTGTTGTTACTTTCTTCTGATATACATTTAAAGTTGTTTCTTATACAAAGCCTTTACATTGTTTCTATGTCATATGATAAAGCACAATGTAAAACAAATAACCTTATCTAAAACCGCTACTTACTGTAACTATAAGGAAGTAATATTGGGTAGAAATTTAACATCTATTTTTTTCTCTACCAATTTACATATTAGTTAAAGCATGCTTGCAAATAAATTTTGATTTCCTTTTAGAGTCCAACAGTTTTAAACCTGTTGGACAGATTTTCTACTCTGTAGAAGTCAGTGACTACTTCATAGGCTAGGTTTTAAAAGGTTCAGAATTCACAAATGTCTAGAAGATCGAATTGCTAAGTTGCTGTGATGTAACCCCCCAAAATGTGATTATTCTCCCTCTACTCTGATGCATGATTACATAGTTCAGCTCCAACTATTATACTCATTTCTATATTTTAAATCAGGAGTCACAGTAAAATCTTTAAGACTCCTCAATTCTAAATAGCATGTTTGAAAATTTAGCTCACTTGAGACTTAAAGTGAGTTTCAAATGAGATGAAAGAAGAATTTGTATAAATTATACAGTGAGCAACTAAAACAAAAAAATTTATTTAAATGCAGTATTCAGTATAAAATTAATGATGTTCATTGACTGAAATTATCTCTTAAGAAATAAAATAGGATTAATTTGATAATAAAAATAAACATGCTAACAATATCAACATCAACAACTATTTTCTTACCATCTGCACATCTTTATTATAGAAAAGATACCTTCACACAGTATGGCATCTCACAGAGGCCTCTGGTATAAGTGTTATTATTACCCATGTTTCCTGTATGAGGATGCCAAGACACAGAGAAGGCCGTTTGTACAAAGTCACAAAGTAAATGGTATGGCCTGATATGTCTCAGGAAGTTGGATTTGAGAGATCAAACACTATGTGGCACTGCCTCATAAAGAAAATGTGATCTGGACAGTTAGCTTAGGAAAATTACCAAGGAATCATCAGAGTTTTCCATTTAGAATTGATATTCTTTGAGAGAATTAAAATCTAAATTCCTAAGAGATTCCTTGATGTAGTGAACTAACTTCTCTCCCATGCATTTAGAATGATACTAATTGTGTATTGTCTTTGGAATAAATTGAGAATATAGTCTCTCACTTTCTGCATGTTGTGACTCAGTCCTCTTTGAGAAAGATTACAGGATCTTTTGAATCAATTTATAATTTCAATTCATCTTCTTGATTGATAAATCTCAGGAATCTCTTAATTGCAAATGACAAAAACCAAATGAAAATAAACACATATACCTGGATATAATGGTACATGCCTGTAGTCCCACTGGCAGGAGGGTCACTTGAGAACAGAAGTTAAAGTCAGCCTGGACAACATAGCAAGAGCTTGTTTCAAAACAAAACAACAAAAAGAAGAGGAGAAATGGGATAAATAAAACTGGTAATTATTCAGTTCAGATAAAAGAGATAAATATGCTAATTGATTACACAATTAGAGTAGAAACACAGCTCCCAAGGCTTTAGAGTTTGAAATAAGAGACAAATACCAAAAAGCAATTCTCTACCCTACTACCGCCATTTCCCATTCTCATTCACCTCTGATGTTCTTTATGTATTTTTGTTAGTTTATGCATTAAATTTCCATTATAGCCGATGAGTAGAACACACTTTGACATCTGAATGTTCATGTTTTTGTAAAGAATACCAATGTTAAACTTAATATTTATTTCTACAATAAAAATTTTGTATCATTGTGGAAAAAAATCTAGGCATAAAAAACAGATGGAAGAAGTTGTTCAGGTGTGTTTTATTTGCCATGAAATCAAGTCACCTTTATGAGGCCAGCACTGTTCCAAGAAATAATAATGCTTCTCTATAACTTCAGTACATTCTGGCTAATAGGTTTCAAGGAACAACATTACATCTACTGATAAAGTTTCTTAATGAAATTCATTGTGAAAATATACAATTTTCTACAGGCCTATAAAAACATTTGACTTTAATAAGTTTGATATGAAGTTTATATCTGGCACTATGGGAGGTACCAGTTGGCTTAATGTTTTAAAAACATAATTATTTTATTCATTTCTTCTAAAAGTGTTAATTTTATTAGAATCTAAACATGTAATGGAATGAATTTAAGAATGAATAGAAAGAAAAAAAGTCAATGTTGTCAAGTCATCTATTTTTGACCCTAGAAAGGATATGAATAAACAACAAAAACAAATAATAATTAGAACAGATAGGTCTTGAATGTTCTGTTTCTACTTTAATTATATGATCAATTATTGTATTTATCCCTGTTTATGAACCAGTTACCAGTTTTGCTTGTTTTACTTAAGATTTTTTCACTTGCAAGTAAAATGTTCCTGATATTCATCAATCAAGAAGATAAATAGGAATAGAACAGTGGTTAAAAAAGGTTATTTTATCCCATCTAGTCCATAGCTTCAGTAACATTTAGACGTATCTTCAAAAAATTGCCTATAATTGTCTTGGTATTAGTCCTCTATGTTCTTTCATTTTGATTTATATTGGTAGCATCTAAGAGGAATAATTTAGCAACTTACATCTTTGTAAATGCATAAATAGACACAACATAAAATCTAAGAGAAAGAGGGAGCTCTTGCAAAATGCCATAGCTGCTAATCATTAAAAGAAACACAAAAGAAATTAATAACAAATAACTTTTATTACAAATTTCTTTAATAGTGGTATTGTGACACTATCTACCTAAAGAAACATAGTTTTTAAAGCATGTGGATCAGGTTGTGTTGAAGGCTATTGCAAATTTGTTGCAAGAAATCATCTGTTCACTACTGGAGTAGATTTTGGAAGAGTGTTCTTCTAAAGTTGGCATTATCTCGAAGAATAGAACAACTTATTTAGTTTAAGATGCCAAGATCTAAAAGCAATTTGCTTTGCCATACATTCCCTCCCCATAATTTATTCTCATTAAGCATTATATTTATAGTCCTGTAACATTCCATCACTAACTATTTCAAACCTATAGCAGAGTCTTAAACTAATTTTTACTGAAATTGTTAGTAAGGGCTGGCCTACCTAGCTTTGAAGGCATCAAAACAGAAAAAAACAACTAAAATAACAAAATTCATGAAACAAACTACCCTCATATGGAAAAGCAATGTTCATCAGCAAGCAGAGGCAAGGTAATGGAACTCGCAATGGCCCTTACAGCTGAACAACCAGATGATTTTTCCAAGCTCTCAGGCCCAAAGTAAGAGGATGCCCCCAAAAGAGTGAAAGACTTAAAATAGCAATCTGAGAATAATAGATAAAACTGAGAATGTTCTCCACAAACAAAAATCTCTAGGTTATGTAATATCTTACTTTGGAGAAACTTCTTTAAAATTAACTCAAGTTCTGTAATTATTATAGGTGTAATAGTAGCAATAGGGGTAAAGGAGAGAAATTAATCAGCTATAAAAATGGAGATGTGAAAGACTCAGAGGAAATAAGTTTCTGAAAATATAAGGCACCAGTACTGAGACACATACTGGAAATATGTTAATGAATTAAAAATTACCCTAGAGCTGCAAAGTTAAGAAAACAGTCCTGCTACATTCCCTACACCTACATAAGCACCCTCTCTTAAAAATACAGGAACATTCATATCATTTAAATGCTGGAGAAGTAAGAATCCCACCCATGTATGTTGTAAGAAAAAATCAAAAAGAGAATAACATCTTCCTCTCCCATAAAAATGTCTTGTTAATGAAAGTGTAAGTTAGCATAGCCATATTGGGAAATAACATGGAATTTCCCAAAAAAGTCGAAATAAAAACATCATAGGGTCCAGCAATCCCACTACTGGTTATATAATCCAAAGAAACTGAAATTGGTATGATGAAGGATATCTGTAATCCTATGTGCATTTCATCATTATGCACAATATCCAAGCAACCTGTTCATGTAGATGCATGAATGGATTAAAGAGTGTGATATATATATATAAAATGAGAGCTCTAAAAAACTCTGATTTGTGACATCTTAGATGGAATTGAAGATATCATACTAAGTGAAATAAGCCTGGAACAGAAAGACAAAAAAAAAGTATGACTGTACATACATGTAAACTTTAAATATGTCAATCTCATAGAAACAGTAGAAAAAGTGATTACCAGAGGCATGGAGTGAGGGGGCAGGAATAATGGAGAAAGGAAAGATGTCAAATTTTCTGTTAGTCTGGAGAATAAGATTTAGTGATCTGTTGTACCTCATGGTGACCACAGCCAATACCAATATATTATATATTTCAAAATTGCTAAAATAGGCTTTTAACATTCTCATCATGTAACAGTGATAAATTGTCAAGGTGACACATGTCAATTAGTTTGATTGAATCTTTCTATAATGTATAGATAGATCAAAATATCACATTATACTAAATAAATATCCCTGCCAGTTAAAAATTTAAAAAACATTTTTAAAGGAACATAATGATATGAAGAACATATTCAGAAAAAGACACAAATTAGAGAAAAACTCTTATTTAATATTATGATATAAGCTATGGAAATTACAAAAATAATAGCATAAATCTGAAATAAATGAGTTCAGAAATAAGATGTCTAGACAACTAGAAGGTATAAAAATGAGCTCATATACCTTAAGGGAAAATTAGAAATTCAGAACTCTTTCATAAATAAAGATTAAAGTAGAATGATAGTAAGTAGATAAACTTATGCATATAAAAACATAAGACAGAATATAAGAACAAAAAAATAAATGATAGGGAACAGAGAAAAGATTAATAGAAAGTGACAGCTAAAAATATCTAATATCCATCTTATGGCTTATAAATTACATGTTTCCACAAAGCTCCTGTGTTAATGCAGAAATGTTCAGAGGTGAAATGATTGTGATAGCCATAACCTAATCAGTCCATCCTAGTTTGAATCAGCTACCTGGGTGGTAAATGGAGGGGGGCATGGCTGGAGGCAGTGAGTCCCTGGGGTGTGTACCCTTCCATATCATTGCATCATTATTTGTAATAGGCAAGATTTGAAACTAACCTAAGTATCAATCAATGGATGAATAAATAAAGAAAATGTTGTATATAATGATGTTACAGAAAAAGGATCTTAAGGAAATATTGTGATCAACAGTATCTTTACAAATGAGACAACCTAGGTATATTGAACAACTTCCTAGAAAAATAAAAACTACAGAAATTAACTGGAGAAAAGAAAACCTACAACATTTTGAATTAATAATTTGAACATTCATACAAAGAAAAGTCAGGATCCAATTGCCTTCATGTCAGATGCTATCAAACACTTAGTGAAAATTTAATATCAATCCTTCCTAAAATCTCCCAAAGGAACAGAATACACTTTCTAATTCATTTCATGAAGCTAGTATTACCCTGATATCAAATCAAGCAAAGACATAACAAGAATAGAAAAATCATATACCAACATGCCTTATGAATATAGATGAAAAATTATGAAGAAAACACTTTCAAAGCAGGTCTTGCTACATATAAAAAGGATTATAAAACATAGACAAGCAGAATTTATGCCAAGAATGAGTGATCAACTTAAGATTCAAAAGTCAACAATACATCCATGTTAGTAGAATAAAAAACAAACATCACATATTCATCTCAATGTTGGCCTTGCAAAAGCATTTAAATGCTTTTCCATAATAAACACACTCAACAAGCAAGAGATAGAAGGTAACTCCTTCAACCTGATAAAGAACACTTAAAAAAAAAATAGTCAACAATATCACACTAAATAGTAAAAGACTGAAATTTTTTTCCCCAAGAACCAAAGAATGTTGTACATACTGATGTTACAGAAGTAAAAAGGATTATAAGGAAATACTGGAAGCACGGAAGATATACAAATATAAAATAAGCACATGAAAAGCTGCTTAAAATCTTTAGTCATTCCAGAAATGCACATCAAAATATCGCAAACGTGCCAGTTCTCAACTCTTAAATTCTAGCTGGAAAGTTCTAGAATATGATTTTTAAACTTCTAGGAAGGGAAATAGGAAAGAAAAGGAACTGGAGTGCATCCAAATTAGAAAGCAATAAAACCATCTCTACTCATATATTACTTGATCTTTTTATTTTTTATTTTTTGGAACCAGCAATTGAACTCAGGGGTACTCTACCACGGAGCCACATCCCCAGCCCTATTTTGTGTTTTTTTTTTAGAGACAGGGTCTCACTGAGTTGCTTAGCGCCTCACCTTTGCTGAAGCTGCTCTGAACTGGCCATTCTCCTGTCTCAGCTTCCCAAAGTGCTGGGATTACAGGGGTGCGCCACTGAACCCAGTTACTTGATCTTTTATATAGAAGATCCCAAGGAATATGTACACAGGACATGTACACTTTCAATTAGAATTAGTAAGTGAATTCATCCAAGTTATAAAATATAAGAGTAATGTACAAAAATAAATTGTATTTATATATACTAGTAATAAACAATTTAAAAATGAAATTAAAGGTTGGAGATGTAACTTAGTGGTATAGCAAAGCCCTAGATTTAATCCACAGAACTAAAAACATAAATCAACTAACAAATTAATTAATTTAATTAAGAAAACAATTTCTTTTAAAATCACATCAAATATAATAAATTTTCTATAAATAAATTGAACAAAGTATCATTCTTGTACACTAAACCAAAAACTACAAAATGCAAGAAAAGAAAGAATATCTAAATAAATGCAAAGACATTCCATATTCACGGACTGGAAGACTTGATATTATAACAATAATTTCTTAATTGATCTATAGATTTGGTGCAATTCTCATAAAAATCTCAAATAACATTTTTTTCTTGTTTGTGTAAATGAAGGAGCTAATCCTAATTGATGTGGAAATGCAAGGAACCCAGAACAGTCACACAATCTTGAAAAAGAAGAATGAAGTTGAAGAACTTACACTTCAGAAACTACAAAGCTATAGTAATCAAGGAAATATGGAACAGGCATAAGGATGGATACAGATCTGTGAAATAGAATTGAGAATCCAGAAATAAAGCCTTACATTTCTGGTCAGATTATTTTTGACAGGAGTTCCAAAATAATAGTATTTTTTACAAATGGTGCTATGACTGCTGGATAGACACATGTGATAATAATAAAGTTGAACTTCTTACCTGATATTATATATGAAAGTCAATTCAAAATGGGTCACAGACCTAAATGTAAGAGTTAAAACTGTGAAACTTAGACAATAACAAAGGAGTATATCTTCATTACCTTTGATTAGGCAATGTTTTCTTAGATATGACGCTTCCAGAAGCATAAATGTTAAATAAATATTTAGATGAACTAGACTTCAACGTGAAAAAATATGTATTTAAAGCTATTATTTTTTAAAAGATAATACATAGAATATGAGAAAATATTGCAAATCATACAATCTGACCAGGCTCTAGAATCTAAAAAATATTTTACAACTCAACAATAAAAATACACATAACCCAGTGCAGTCATAGTCAAATGACATAAACAGGTATCTCTCCATGGAGGATATACGAATAGAAAATAAGCACATGAAAAAGTACTTAAAATCTTTAGTTAATGTACGTGAAAAAAAGTACTTAAAACCTTTAGTTTTGATGTACAGAAATATACATCAAAATTACAATGAGATGTCACTTCATACATTTTGCAAAACTAAAATAAAAAAAGTAGATCAGAAAACTTGTTGAGGAGGATATATAAAAATAGGGACTTTCATAAATTGCCGGCAATATAAAATGAATATTAAAGAATAGTTTGGTAGTTTCTCAAAATACTAAACATAAAGTTACCATTTGATCTACAAGTCTAACATTCCATTGCACTTAGTGATTCTGTTATATAGTCAAGAGAAATGAAAACATGTCTATATTGGAACTTGCACATGAATGTTTGTAGCAGAATTATTTATAATACCCACCAATTAGAAGCAATCCAAGCATCCATCAACTGAAGAATAAACGAATGGAATGTGACACACCAAACAATGGAATATCAGTTGAAAACAAAAGAAGTACTAATACATGCTACACTATGGACGAACCTTGAAAGCTTTATATTAAGTGAAGTAAGTAGGTCATGTATAATAACTTCATTTAAATGAAATGCTCAGAATAGACAAAGTTATAAAGACAGAAAATTGATTGGTGGTTGCCAAGGTGCTGAGGTGAGGGGAAAATTGGAAGTGAAAGTAACTACAAATGGGTACGATATTTCTTTGGGGAGTGATGAAAATTTGTCATAGTTATCTGTCATGGTTCTGTAATTGTATGAATATACTAAAAAACACAAGCTGTATACTTTTAAAGGATGAAGTTATTGTGAAAATTGCATGCTAAAATCACAAGAAAATTACAAAATGATAATTTGACTAGTTTAGTCAACCCTTACCACTGTAGAAAACCCCATCTCAGAAACAGTGCAGTTCCTAGTCCACATCATTTCATATATGCTTATGTGCAATTTATATCCATTTATTCAGCCATGATATTTGACCACCATATTTTTATGTTTTTAACCAAAAGTGAGAGTGCAAACACAAACTGTAAAAATGCAAGCTCATTATATTGGACTGTATTTTCTTCAGATCATTAAGATTTTAGGGGAAAAATGCATTATTTGAACATAGATTACTAAGGGATTTGTCTTCCATAATTGTCATCCTGTCCTGCTCTAGTAATGTGAGAAATATTCTGATTTCAATCATCTAAGTTTTCCCACTATGCACTCCTGGAAATCTTTAAGCAGTGTGATTAGAGAACAGAAGTTGTGTTGCTCTACTTCTCCCATTTAATTCCCAAAAATGACTAGGGTCATTACTGTTTAATCAGTTCAGGGAAAACAGTATTCATATTACACCTATTATAGAGGAAAACTATTTAAAAAACTGAAATATCAAAGGTGTACCTCTAATTTGATCATATCTAAACAATGCCAAAAAAAAAAGAAAAAGAAGACAAGAACATTAAAAAGTGATTTGCCTTTGCATCCAAGCTCCAACACAAATTTGCTCTCTTTTTGGATTGTCAGTCCATTGCTGTCCATTACTTTACCTTCTAATAGAATATTCTGATCTGCTTTTTCAGGAATGATATGGGGGAGTTTAAGAAATCTCTTTCAAGGGCTTGGGTGTAGAGCACTGTGCAGAGCTTTACATTTGATCCCCAACACTGGGAAAAAGGAAATCTGTTCATTACTTTGTAGTTCTACTACATCTCTGTTTAGCATTTAAATCAAGATCAAGGAAGAGAAATGTTGTTAAGGCAATTTTTAAAAGGAATGATACTTTGTATAATCTTAAGGCATCATCAGTGTTTGGCACAGAAGGAAAAATCATAACTTGATCATGTCGCGGGGAATTGGCTTCCTCCTCCTTTTTAACACCGAGTGAATTAGGCCAAAATAAAAGGGAAAAAAAGGCTTTTTCAAACTTTATAATTCAAATGTAATGAGGAAGGTTCCTTGGAGGATGTTTTTTACAATATTATAAGAGGATAAACTATATGGATACCTTATTCTTTATCTCTGATAAATAAATGCTAACTTTCCTAGAGCATGACAGGATTACACTGATGGAAAATAAATCCTTTGGTAACTTAGGTTCCAATAGATTTTTTCCTGAAGTTCATAATGCCATGCATCTATATATCATATGAGACAAAATATGTTAAGAGAAATTATAAAATACAAATTCTATAAGTCAGAAAAAAATCAACAAAATAAAAATAAACACAAAAATCAATAGGGTAAACCATAAAATGATATTCTGATTGTAAAAAAAAAAAAAAAAAACAAGGCTTTTTTTGTTTAAAAAAAAACTAATGTGAAATTATTTTTCTGGTAAAAATGGGAAAATAATAATGGCACTCTTGTTGAGTCTTCCTGAATTCCTGTGAAACATGACTATAAGAACTAGATAGAATTGCTGCACACTTCTGGTTAACCTCTAAAGTTCTGATAAATTTGACTCAGATCATTTTTACAAGTTCTTTTTGTTGTTTTTATTAGGGAATAGCAGATTTTTAGATTTCCTTATCCTGCCCATTACAGCTTTATTTGGATGGGCGAGGAGAGCCTTTCCCTCTGGCTCATATGTGAAAATGCCTCCAAGTTCAGGAAAGCAGCAGCAAAATACTGATGGCAGTCACTGCCCAGTGATCTCACTGGCATACTGGGGAGCCCTGCAGGGTATTCTAAGAGTTGCAGAACACAACTCATTTTCACAGACTAACAGAAAATGAGCAGCTGTTTTTATCTATGTAATCTCTGAAGCAGGACTGCACTACTGTGCAAAATGGCAACTTTGCTGAAAAAGCCATTTCTGTAGGTTGTAGGGAGAAGGAAACATTGAAATAGTTATTAGGGAAACCATGAGAGTGAGATAGTGTTAGGAAATGCTAGATTCTTTTAGTTTAGCAGCAGTAAAACATTTATTTTTATTAAAGTTTTTAACCCAATATGCTAAGGTAGTTACTTGAATTAGGTTATATTTTCCATTTTAATGCTCAATTCTTATCTGCCTTTTCTGAAAATACCTGCCCCATGGATTGTGACTAATATTCCTAAGGCTTCCCTTTGAATTTCAAGAACAGTCATGATGTTATCTACACTCCTAACTCCTGGTATGCGGTCTGAGTCAGAAGACTATGAAATTCTCTCTTCAGTCAATAAACTTCATGTCATATTCTCATGCCCATGACACCTTACACTATCATCAGAAATTAGAAGATGCCTTATAAATTTGCACTACGTTTATTTCAAAGTACAAGAGAACTCAGGAAAAACTAAGACTAGAGCAATATCCCTTTCTTTCTGAGTCAGCCCCTCGAAGTTTTCATAAGTTTCTACTATACATTAAAGATAAGAACGAAATGGTATAGTAGTTGCCAACAGAGGCACACATGAGCCCTCTTCTTGATTGCTTTCAGTTATCCCTTCTTCCTAGAATAACAACAGAAATACGTCAGTAACTTTGACCTGGACCTTGATTCTCAACGTTACTTGAGCGCCTTTATTTCTAAATCAAACGTGTCTTTCCCACTCCAAAAGGCTTTACTTATATCAAATGAATGAATATTTTTGTTTAATTTCTTTGGTGCATCTTTGATTCCTTTCTTTTCTTGCAAGGCTTGCCTCATTAAGTATGTTTCATGTGGTCTCTTTAATGCCTCTCACATTCTTTTACCCTCCCCACATCATTATCCTAGTCCTCATTTTCATTACTCACAGCTAGACATTTGTAATAATCTTCTAAACTGGTACTATCTCTTGTCTCCCATTAGTTCCCCATGTGTTTCCAAAACACTGCACTGAAAGTTGACAGAATGTCTTAAATGCCAAAATGGTATGTGGTATTTTTGCTCAGAATATGATTTGGGCTTCCTACAAGAGACCTTTATATTATAGATTACAAATGTTTTTATAATATAGGTTGTACCATTATTTACCTGCAACATTCCTGCACGACTTCCTTTTTCAATTTATCTGATTCATCTGAACCAATTTTCTTACTGATCCCCAGACACACTGTAGTAATTCTTATCTTTTTTTTTTTTTTTTTTTTTTTTTGGTACCGGGGATTGAACTCAGGGGCACTCGACCACTGAACCACATCCTCAGCCCCATTTTGTGTTTTATGTAGAGACAGGGTCTCACTGAGTTGCTTAGCACCTCGCCGTTGCTGAGGCTGGCTTTGAACTTGCGATTCTCCTGTCTCAGCCTCCCTAAGTGCTGGGATTACAGGCTTGAGCCACCGCGCCCGGCTCAGTAATTCTTATCTTTGCGTGTGCCCCTTTTCCCATACCATATCCACTTATCAAACATGTTCTAATCTCAATATTCTGCAATGCAATGGAGTCAATGTTGACCTCCTGATTCAACAAGAACTATGTTCTATGAATGGATGTAATCTAAATAAAAAACCCTAACACCTGGTTTAAATTAAGATATTGAAGACTTTCAATTTTTTGTTTGTTTTGGGAAGAAAAGAGAAAATTTGTGTTAGTCAGCTTTTTGTGGCTGTGACTAAAATATCTGACAAGAACAATTTACAGGAAGAAAAATTCACTTTGAACTCACAGTTTTAGAGGTTTAGTTCATAATCAGCCAAATGTCCGCAGGCCCAATGTGAGAGAGAATATCATGGGGGAAGAGTGTGGTGTAGGAAATCTGCTCAGTTTATGGAGCCAGGAAGGCAGAGTGAAATGCAGGAGCCAGGAACAAGATACAGTCCCCAAGGGCACAGGAGCCAGGAACAAGATACAGTCCCCAAGGGCATGCCCCCAGTGACCGACCTACTTCCTACAGTCACATCCCACCTACCTATAGTTACTACTCAGCAATTTACTCAAAGTATTAATTCAACACATGGATTAATCCACTGATGATATCATAGCTATTATAATCCAATCTTTTTACGTCTAAACATTGATTGCTACATTGGCTAATCATGAGCTCTTTGGGGAAACATTTTCAGATTCAAAATAAAACAAGAGGTTACCAGATTTCTTCCTGGTAAAGATTAAAATAATTAACTTCTTTGGATCTAGAAACCTTGAGTAATTACTTTAGCTAAAGAAATTCTGAAAAGATACAGTGTCTTATCTGTAAATCAGTCCTCAGCTATTTCAGGATAAGAAAAATAATTTTGTGTGGGGGGAAAATGATATTAGGAAGCAAAGATTTTTTAACTTAGTTGCTTGATCAAATTGTTATCATAGGAGCCAACTTCTATGGATGTCTTTCACAAAATAATATAACCACATGGTCTACAATAATCAATTTATAAATGTCCTGATAAGTTAGAAACAATGTGTCTTTTCAGCCATTGGAGTTATCTCACAAATTAGCTTGCCTGACTAAAACCAAAACCAAACAAAGCAAAACTCTTCCAGAGGAACTTTAAGGGTTCAAACACAGAGTTATAAGGCAATGGAAAAGTTAATGACTCTGATTTAATCATAACTTTTATTGAAATATCACACTGTATTTCCTGCCTGTATACAATTATTTTGTGTTAATCAAAGATTTAAATAAAAATCTAAGAAGATGTAAATTGTATTTACTCTGATTTGACCATTACACGCTATATACATGTATTGAATTATCACACTGTACCCATAAATTTGCATACTAAGATAATTAATTTTAAAAACTCTCTTCTCTGGTTGTTAAAGACATATTTACCAATACTTACAATATGAATATTTATTTGAACATGTGTAACACATTCAAAGTACAACTGAACATAAATTTGTAGATCATGTGCTTTTGACAAAGAAAAAAAGCATAACAAGAACAACTTTCTTCTTCTTAGAGTAAGTATTCTGAGGAAACTAGAATGAAGAGCAGATCTATAAATGCAGGTGTATAATTCAGTAACTACAGCCAAGGGGTTGTTTTCTAAACCAATAAATAATAGCTTGAACTGGAATACTTGTTCTTAGTTTTGTGGAAATCAAGTGCTTTTGAGAATACTATAAGTAAAGAATTTTTCTGTTCAGGAAACAAAATACCTTCATCTATACCTCATTTAGATAAAACTAGAGGAGATTACTGGAATTAGCTTAAATTTGCCTGTATTGTCTGACAAAAGATTTTATTCTGGTATCCAAATGAATAGTGACATTTTTATGGTGGCAGGAATTCAGTTTCTAACAATGTAAATTAATTAGGTGTCAGGTCCACGCAAATGGTGATATTTATCTAAAAAATATGCATTTAGGGCCTAGAAAATTAACCTGTATATTCTAATACTGTCTCCCACTATATTCAGTATTCACCATTTTCAATGACAACCAGAAAAAGCAATACAAAAATGCATGAGAGACATTGAAGACAATGCAAAATGAGAAAAACAATACAATCTAAACAAAAGCTGAGCATATTAAGGCCATGTTTTCCTTGCAAAATAACAAGATTTGATCTATAGTCACTTAGATAATATAACAAGTCTCTAACCACCAGTTGGTGTAAAAGCAAATGTCACTATTGAAGGTCAGGGGAAAAACAGATTCTAGTACCCAAAATTAAGTAACTCTTTCATATAAATAACTAACAGCTGTTCTTGATTTTTTGGAAGATAAAATGAATACACATAAAAATAAAACCACTACCAATACTGACAATACAAGAAAGCAAAAAAAGATATAAAATGCAAAAGCAAACAATCTATCTAATGGGAGATGGTTTATTATAAAGACAAATCCTAGTGCTGATAGGTCATATTTTATAGAAAACCTATAATAAAATGGCAACAAGCTAGACTGATAATTCTTATTATAAAAATAGCATGAAAAGAAGATAGGGAAAGAAGATGTGTTAGTGATGAAGCTCAAAATACAATAAAATGGAAAATGAGTTCTGGTGTAATGCAAGAAATTTTAAAGTAACATATGATTGAAAATGCTGTTTCTCCCCTCACCAATCACTATGAAAATGTTCTCAGTAGTGAGTGAAGAGCAGGAAATCAAAATTAAAATGAGCTGAAATTCTGCAAACAAGGCAGAACCATCTTTAAATGTGCTTTTAAAATGATCTAGAGTAGAAACAGGGACCAAGGGGTAGGGAGGAAGGAGGGGAGGGAAAGGAAAATAAAATTAACCAAATTATGCTATGTGCATGGATCAATATATCACAATTCATTTCAATTTTATATATAATTATAATGTACCAATTATAAAAATAAATAAATATAAGGAAGACTAATAATGTAGAGGAAGTTAATCAGGGAGAGGGAGCCAGGGAGGGCAAGAGGAAAAACTAGAGATTGAAATGGGGTAAACTACGTTATAAGCATTTATGAATATGTCAGAGTGAACCCCACTATTATGTATAACTATAACACACTAGTTAATATAAGAAATGTACAATCGAGCACAACTAGATAATTAAGTATCATGAACAAATAAATGAATATTTTCAGGAAAAAAGGAGGGAGAGGAAAGAGAACTCAAGTCAGTAAAAATGTATTAAAATCTACCCTATCTTCAATTATATGGTAGCAGGAGTACAACATCTAACTTGCTCCTGGTTATCACCATGACCAGCACTTGCAGGGCTTAAGTCTGTACTCAACAATTAGATCAATGAGTGCAAAACTAAAAAATATATAAAAATAAAGAGCCATGGGTTACACTCTTGAATTGCTTACAGTGCTGATTTTGAAAGATTGAATTTAATACACTAAGAGGTTCATTTCCAGTAAGTCATTCCCAGCTTTGACATGTTCGGATACCTTGTACTTATTTTTGCAAATCACAGCTCTAAGCAGTTCAGTTTTGGATTTTCAATTTTAAGTTGTTTGCAATTTTTCTATTCTAATTTCTCAGAAAACTTATGTCTAATCATATTAAATAGTCATTGATGCAAAAAGCTTCATTGTTTGGCTATCTTGCTTTATAGATGCTGTTAATGGCATCCTGTCCTAGGCAGTCCTGTACACTTGCATCTGGAGATGTTCTCTGGTTCCAGAAAGAACTGATGCTAACCTCAGGGATATAGCCATCTGAAATATTTTGATCAGTCGCCAGTATTCTGTGAACTGTTTTTGTTTGAGTGATTGATAAATGTGCACTGATGGCAATGTACTGCTAATGCATTGTCTTCCATCCAGAATGAGGACTACCTAACTGATTCTGATACCTACTTCCCCATGCTGAATATCACTGGCTTAAATAATGTCTAAACTTCCTTCCATGGGGATAAGAAGGCAAATATCTCAAAATGCCATCCATGTTTTTCTTAGCAACAAAACTGTAATGGTTCCCAAAGTGTAGAACTTCCTACATCAGAAAAATTTCCAAGACAGTAGTCTTCATATTATATTCATAATACCTGCAAGAGCATTTAGGAAGTGCACTTTCTGAGGGGGAGCAAAATGCCCGGTCTTCCTCACAGTTGCTCCAAGCAGCTTTAAAGCTCGCAGGACAAGGCAAACCTTTTCAATGAATTGCACAGAACAAGTTAGACAAGAATACTAACCAAAACTACATCCCCAAGTGCAGCACTTATAACATAAGCATGTTGTGACCTCTTAACTACAATATCTCACTGGCTCCTGAGTTGAGTTTGTCTATACTCATTCAAGTCCTCTGGCACTAGACAGATGGCACAAGGGCAATAGTGGGTAGAAATACATTACATTTAACAAAATGTTTACTTAAATACCCCACAGTTATGTTCAATTACTATGTTATGTTACAAATTCTAAACCCTTTTTTATTCTTTCAGTGAAAGAAAAAAGAACATAATGTAACCAGTGTTTTACACAGACAACATTTTTCATGTACAAAAGCAGCATAATAACAATGATAAAATGAAATCCTTCTGTTACAAGACACAGTTCTGGAGACTCACAGAGCTTATGTTCTTCTAAACTAGCCCAAGAGCCACACCTAGATCATTCTCAACAATTCCTCTTTCTCTGTGATTCAGGGCATGTCTTGCCACTCCAGCATTTTACACCTTAATTCATTTATTTTTGGGGGGAAGAGCAAATACTATTCACCTCTATTTATGAAAGGTGCCAAGACAGCAGTGATTCCTGGATTACTCAGACTTACACATATTTTTAAGAGATGGTGATGTTAGTATTGTGAAGAACTCTTGTGTGGATTTGAGAATGAACTGCAGAGAGGTGAATTAGTGAGTAGTCCAAGTAGTTGCTCTACAGTCAGCCTCAGTCCTCCTCTTGACTGACTACCAGTCCAAGCACTTGTGTTTCCATTTTGAGTAGAAAGAACTTATTATCAGAATTCTAATTCCTCAAAAAATAAATGAGAAGAGAATCTATCCTGAAAACTTTCTAGACATTCCTGAGCCTATCTGCATTTATATCAAGCGTAGACCAGTCCCTTATTTCATTATACTTTAGTATTTTTTTTTGGTACTGGGGGATTGGATTCAGGGGTACTCGACCACTGAGCCACATCCCCATCCCTATTTTTTGTGTTTTATGTAGAGACAGGGTCTCACTGAGTTGCTTAGCGCATCGCCACTGCTGCTGAGGCTGGCTTTGAACTCGCGATTCTCTTGTCTCAGCCTCCCAGAGTGCTAGGATTACAGGTGTGAGCCACTGCGCCTGGCTTTTTTTCAGTATTTTTACCCCCTTTGTGTATTCACTTGGCAGGGGAAGACCACTTAAATAAGCCCATCACCTAGCAAGTGTTCAGATTTCATAATTTACCTCCATAAGAAAATCTTAGCAGTATCAACCAGCTGAACCCAGGAAAAGATGAAACATGGATTTCTGATCTCCCATACATATAAAATCAGAATCACAAAAGCTTACCACATAGAAAATAATAAGCCCAATTTCTAAGAAATTATCTCCTCTTTTTAGACAAAAATTAACGTAAATTGAATTCAGTTGCCTACAAACCATTAGATAAACAATTCATCAATTTGCCAAAGAATCCTTGCCTTGTGTAAAATGAGGCAAGATTAAACACAATGTTCTGCAAGGTCCAAGAAACATCTTCTATCTCCAGACAAGGATCAGAAAATGCAGACGTCATTCAGCAGTGTGTGATAGGTAATGTCTACTTGTTTTATTTCTCTGCCAAATCTTGAGATGTCCAATCTATTATTGGACACCTGGACACCTCAAAATATAAACGTATTGCAAAGTTCTGTAAGTAAGCTTTTCACAAGAACAGAAGACAAAACAGTTTTAAACTTATGATTCATACTTCTCCACTTCTAAATGTCAAGTATTGTGATAAAAATTTAGCTTTTTCTGTTATATTGATAGAATACTGTTTGAGGAAACAAAAATATTTTATAAACCCTCTAATATAAAACACCTTTCTCCTTCTTGGGCGGGAAAGTCTGGATAAATGTTATTTTGAAGAACATTAGCTTTTTCTTGTTTCCCTTGTTCACACTGGGAACTAAGGCAACTTAGTATTATCTATGGAAAGCTACTTTTATGTACACCAGGACAGTTGCTCTTTGTGATGCTAGTCAGACAAGCAAACTAATTGGTGATGATACCAATGCTTCTGCAGGTTAACATATAAAACTTCACTCTGAGTGGGTATAGGCACTAAACTGAGTGCACTATGTAAAAGATAAATGTCACTCATCCAACCAGCTGCTACTAGACACAACACTGTGAGGGAACACTATTTGGTAAAGAACCATGCAGGATAGAGGTGCTGTCAGCCTGGCACCTCTGAAACATTCAGTCTCTAATCTCTTTTATGCTTTCCCCAATGAAAAATGTGTTTTCCTTGCAGTCTCTGGGCACTTTCTTTGGCCTGTCTGCAACTTATTCCACTGCCCTGGTACATCAAGACACCATTTATTTGTTCATTTGTTTGCTCTCCCTTCTAGCATCCTGAGGCTTAAACCCAATACATGCTAAAACCTGAAAGTAGGCATCAGTTTGAGAGAGCTTGAAGTGTACCTCTTTAGGAGCTGACTTGAGAGGCAAGAAAGTAATCTTTTAATACTTAAAAGTCAATGGAGGAAAATTCTCATTTGTTCTTTTGTTCTTTTCCCCCCTCCATTCTTTAGTGCCCCAGCTTTTGCTAATAGCAGTAATGACAGCAAGAACAAGGACTCAGGAAACTAAAACACTGATAGGTGGAGATTTTCCTCTCAAATCAGAATAACTATGGTCCCAGGAGGGCTGGGTGAAAACAAGTTCTCTTTCTCTCAACAAATGCCCTTCCCCCTGAGCAAAAAGTATTTTTTAGGTCACATGTGTTTTGAGTCGTCAAAGACACAGTGCATTGCAAAAGGGGTCTTCCAGGGAACCATGAAGTCAAATGATAATTTTCAGGGGAGACATTGAATAAGCTCATATTGGTTTCTGCTTCCTCCAGTGGCTTCTAAGCTGCTGGTTGTCACCAAATACTGGCTGTTAGGTTTTGAGGCTACTGAGAAACCTGAAAGCAAATGGAACTGGGGCAAGTTAGAACACCACAAAGTTCACAGATTTAACCATGATGCAACTATGTTTCTTGAATAAACTCTCCCTGATAAAGTTGACTCTGATCATTTTTACAAGTTTTTTGTTGCTTTTATGGTTTATGCCAGGGAGGGTGCAGATTTTTTGAAATCTTTACCCCTGACATTTTCACTAACATAATCTGAATAAAAATGCACATCTACTATATAATTTAACATTTTTGCTTAATTTGGTTCTTATTTTTCCCATTCCCTTCTCCTACCCCTCCTCTTGCTCTTCTTCTCTTTCCTGCTATATTTTGATAGTATTCCCTACCATTCTCTCTTCATTTCTGGCACTTGACCACAATTTAATCACCACATAAACAGATTTACTCACCTGTGGCCTTTATACTTTTGTGTACTCTGGAAATTTTCTACAGTCCTATTGCTACCATGTTAAATGGTTCTGTTACTGGTTTCAATACTGAGATTCAAGAGAGTCTTTGGATACAAGAATTTCCTCCACTCATTAAAATCAGGTAATAGTACCATTTAAGTCATAAGATGTTCCAGCAGATAAAAGTGAGCTCTATGGTTTAGTTACATCCTGTATAAATTGACTATTTCATGGTTACTTAACTTTGGGGATTAATATTATCAAGCTCAGATTTTCCATGAATTTTTGTTTAAAAATGAAATAATCTCTTTTTTCTGTGTCACCAAAACCAACTAGACAGTCATAGAATATATTTGATTTTAGTCTCCTAAAACCTAAAGGAATAATTTTTTTTATTTTGCTTTGTTTTTGTTTTTTACTTTTCTCCACAGAAAATTGAGGCGAACACAGACATGTAGACTGTTAGGATACTATTGGTTTGAATTCCAAAGAATGTTATTACTTTTGCTCTGTTGATTTTCTAAAACTTGATTCTGGAACTAGAAGAAAAGGGAACTGACTGATACATTCTTCTCTTGATTAATCTATACAAACAATAATTAACCTGGACAGCAAATAGATAGTTACATTTAGAGAACAAAATGCTTACTATATATCAAGGGAAATACAAATCCTTCATTATTTAGTGCTGTCTTTCTATTTTTGTAGCAGCTTGCAAACATTATTTTAAATGCTAACGGGATTTACTTGAATCCTCCTAGATACAGAAGAGATTCCAAATTTAGTCTCAGCAGCTGTAGGCAAGCATCAAACTGAATTACCTGGAGGAATGTGGGAAGAGGGCAGATGCTGGTCAATTACCATAACCTAATTGAAGCTAGGGACCTGGTATAGATAGGCTAGTAAAGTTTTTATTAGGCTAGAGAAAAACTACCATTTGGGAGGATTTCATGCTGTTTCTGCCTACCAGGGAGGAAACTAAAATCTGCCTTTGAGAAAGACTTGTCTTCTGAGAGGGGGCTTTCTGGAATGCAAGCAGGTTTCTACTTACTATTTGGGGAAAACTTTAAAACCCAAGTATTATTGCTTCAAAAAAGCTTAAAAATTTGAATTGAAGAGCTTTGACAGAACTATGACTAATAAGAGTTATTGGCTTTTTTCTTTTGCAAACCTGAATTATAGCTTCCTATTGCCTAAAACTTATTACTTGTCATGATAGGTCTGTAACTCTTGTCCAAGGTATTAATTAGCCACAGGAGATCAGAATAGAGACACTGAAAGAAAAATGTAAAGAATAATTTAGTTGGCTTGGCACCAAAGGGTCTAATTGCAATGTTGTCACTGAAGGCTGAATTACTCAGATTTGTGAAAAGGACCACAGTGATTATTCTGTCTGGGTCATAGGGAACTATCTCACAGTGATGGATGGGCTTGGGTTTCTCAGAAAAAGAACTGATATTATGCTGTCAATCATCCTCAGAAAAGTTTAATTATGAGACAGAAGATAAACACTGAACTAAGGGGAAAAACAATTTTTCATTGCTGACTGAGAACATTTTGGCTGGGTGTAAATGTCTGCCTGTGAACATTTTACCTGAGGTATAACATCTCAGGAACAGAGAGATTAGAATTGTTCCCGTTTATTGAAAACAAATCAAAAGCAGAAAGGGACGTAAACTCTGAAAAAAACTTTAAGGTCAGATCTAGCCAAGGATAACTTATCATTCTTATTTTTCCCCCACATCTTTTTATTGATGCATTATATTTGTACACATGGAAGGGATTTGCTGTTATACATCTGTACATGCACATAATACACAATATAACAATATAATTTGGTCAATATCACTCCACAGCACTCCCCCTCCCTCTTCACCTCCCATCTCTTATTCCCTTTCCTCTACTGTTTTCTCTTTGATTTTCATAAAATTTGCCCCCATCTTTCTTTTCTTTTTTCCTCTCTAGCTTCTGTATATGAGAGAAAATATACAGCCCCTAACCTTCTGAATTTGGCTTATTTCACTTAACATAATGGTCTCTAGTTACCCATTCTTCTGTGAATGACATAATTTCACTTTTCTTTATGGCTGAATAAAATCCCATTATCTATATATATATATATATAGAGAGAGAGAGAGAGAGCGCACATTTTCTTTATCCATCTATCCATTGATGGACAGCTAGACAGAAACAATAAGATTCTTTACTGCCTCCTTGCTTAGTCATTAGTTGAGGCCAGCTTCCAAGGGGGTGACCAGGGCCTGAAAATACAATCTGTTCAGGAGTGACTTTAGCAAGATGGCAGAATGTTATTTTTCTACGATCATCTTCCCAAAGTGCATCAGTTTTGAATATAACCCACAATAAGAAAAATAGTGCCAATAATTTTTTTTCTTGGCTAAGGTGTCCTTCAAAAAGAAAAAATGTTAAAAAAAATAGAATAAAATAAAAAAATAAGGAGAGATAGTAAAGGTCCCAGACAAATAAACGGAGGGAGCTCACTGCTACTACATCTACATCTACCTTACAAGAAATGTTAAATTGTTCAAGTTGAAATGAAAGGCCACTGTTATAGTTTGGATGTGAAGTTTTCCCCAAAAGCTCATGTGTGAGACAATGCAAGATGGTTTGATGGGGAAATAATTTGGTAAGTAAGGTCTGAACCCAATCAGTGAATTAATCCTTTGATGGGATTACATGAGTGGTAACTGAAGGCAGGTATGGTGTGGTTGGAGGAGGTGAGTCATTGGAGGCATTCCTTTGGGGTATATATTTTGTATCTATTGAGTGGAGTCTCTCTCTCTGCTTACTGATCATCAGGTGAGGCAGTTCCCTATGCCACCCTCCCCTGCCATGATATTCAGCCTCACCTCGAGCCCTGAGAAATGGAGCCTGCTGTCTATGGACTGAGACATCTGAAATTGTGATCCCCCATATAATTTTTTTCCTCCTCTATAATTGATTTTGTTGGGTCTTTTAGTCACAACTGTGAAAAAGTTGACTAAAACAGAAGTTGGTACATGAAAATCAGGCAGCATTGTTGATCTTCTGAGGCTTTAGCATCTTGGACTGTGCAACTACTGGTTCCTCCAGCTTTCAGGCCTACAGAAGGACATTGTGAACTATCCAGCCTTTGGTTGTGTAAGCCAAGCTAATAAATCCCTTTTTGTTGGTTCTTTTCCTCATACACTCAGATAAATAATACAGTAAGAAACTATAGAATTAAATTACATTATTAGCCAAAAAGAGTTACAGACATTACAGAATACTCTATCAAACTGCTGAACAATGCACATTCCTTTCAGCATAACATGGAATTGGTTTCCAAAACATACAATATATTGGGCCTTAGAGCAAGTATTGATAAAATCAAATTAATCAAAAAACATAATGTCTTGTATTTCAGAAGATCACAATTGAATGAAAATCAAAATCAACAGCAAGAAAGATTGCAGAAATTAAGAAAAACACATGGTGATTGAACAGCACACTATTGAATGAACAGTGAATTATTGAAAAAGTATTAGGGAAAATTTAAAAATTCCTCAAATTAAACAAAATTGAAACAGAGAATACCAAATCTATTGAATACAAAAAATGTAGTACCAAAAGAAATATTCATAGCAATGATTGCCTATATCAAAAGAAAAAAGAAAAAAAGAAACCTCTCCCAAATCAGTAGAAGGAAAGCAGAAAATATGAAATAGAAACTAAAAAAGCAATAAAAAGTATAAGTAAAACCAAGATTTGTTTCCTTAAAAAGACAAGATGACAATTAATTAAACTAAAAAAATTAAAAAAGAAAGAGAAAATCAAATAAATTAAATAGAGCTCAAAAAGAGACCTTACAACAGATACCACAAGCGGAAAACAACTTTGTGGAATATTTTGAAAAACTATGTCTAATATATTGGGAAATATGAAGGAAGTAGACAAATTTCTGGACAGATATGCCCTACTAATATTGAACCAAAAATATATAAAAACTTAATAAAGTCTATAATAAGTAATAAAATTGAAATAGTAATGAAAAATTTTCCATCAAAGAAAAATCCAGTCTGGGAGGATTTACTGCTTGATTTTATCAAATTCCATGCAATAGAAGGTGAAGGGACACTTTGAAACATTCTACAAAGCCATCATGACTCTGCAACCAAAATTTAATAAGGAAACAACAACAACAACAAAAAACTATAGACATATATCCCTGAGTAACATGTTTTAGTCAGCTTGTTTGCCACAGTGACCAAAAGATCTGAAAAAAATAGAGAAGGAAAAGTTTATATGGTTCATGGTTCCAGAGGTCTCCAGAAAAGCAGTATGGAGAGTTTTCTAAAAAGTAGAAATGGAAAACATTTGTTGAGGCAAATAGAAAAAAATTGTTACAATCATAATTTTTCTAACTTTGCACAAAATTATAAGCAGATTACATTCTTCATATTAAACATCTTTATATGCACTTTCAATGAACAGTATATATATATATATATATATATATATATTTTTATAGTACAGCTTCTGATAATTTGTTTTTTTCTGTTATGTTTGCCAACATGTATTAAAATGCAACTTTTGGGAAAAAAAAAATAAAAAAAATAAAAAAAAAAAAAGTAGAAATGGAAAAACCATATGACCCAGCTATCTCACTCCTCGGTATATGTCCAAAAGATCTAAACTCAACATACTATAGGGTTGCAGCCACATCATTGTTCATAGCAGCACAATTAATAATAGCTAAGATATGGGAAAAACTCAAGTACTTGTCAACAGATGAATAGATAAAGAAAATGTGGTGTACATACACAATGGAGTATTAGCCATAAAGAATGAAATTATGGCATTTGCCAGTAAATGGCTGGCACTGGGGGCTATCATGCTAAGTTAAATAAGCCAATCCCCAAAAAACAAAGGCTGAATGTTTTCCCTGATATGCAGATGATGATTCACAATAGGCAGGGTGGGGAAGGAGGAGTGTAGGTTCACCTAATTGAACAGAGGGCAATGGGGGAAAGGGAAGGGAATCGGAATGGGAAAGCCAATAGAACATATCAGACATAACTTTCCTATTCTTATGTATGAATACACAACCAGTGTAACTGCAGATCATGTACAAGAATGGTAAGTTATACTCTTTGTATGTATGATATGTCAAAATATATTCTACTTTCATGTATAACTAAAAAGAACAAATAAATTTTTAAAAAGTAAAGCAAAAAGAACTTCCTGTGAATGTTCTCTTTCTTGATATGTACTTGGTTTATACAAATGTATTTATTAAAGCTCATCAAATGTAACAAGATATGTGCATTTCATTGTGCATAAATGTCCCATCAAAAGATAAAATTATAAACAAATATTGAATTCTACTTAATGATCTGCCTGAAGAAAATTGATGTGAAACTGTGCTGATATACTTTACTTTGAAATATGTCAAAAAGTAAAATGAATTAATGGATAACAAAAACATAATGGATGGATGTAAAAGTATGTATTAAAAAATTAATGGTACCATCTGAGTGGTGGCTTTGTAAATATACACTATAAAAAAATCTTTCAACTTTACTTTTTGCAAATTGTCAAAATAAAATGTTGTGGGAAAGACATTTTTGTAGACCATTTGGAGAAATTCAATAAAGATTGGATATTAGAGAGAAAAAATCAAATCTAAAAGTATTTAAGTTACTATGAGGCACTGGGAAGGGGCCCCAGGAGAAGAGAAAGAGGGGTAGATGAGAAGGATAGAAGGGAGGAGGTCATGATCAATGTATAATATATGTGCACATGGAAATTTCACGATGAAACCCATTAATTTGTATGATAAATATGTTAGTAAAAATAATTTCTTGGAAGAAAAACCTCATTATTTTGTTCATATGTTTGAATGGATTTTGACTGTCAGCAAAATATTAAATTCTTAAGGGACTTAAACTTTATAAAATATTTGTCTTAATTATATAAGCCATATTGTATAGAGAATTTTTTAAAGTTTTTTATGAAAATACATTACTGATCAAAGTGAACACATGAAGTCAAAAGCCCTTTGAATGCTTAAGATTTCAACAATATGGCTAAGCCAAGACTGGCACTCCCACCTGCTGAGGGATCAATTCTAAATCCTTGGGTGCCTCTTTTCAGGATTGAAAGTCTCATGCAAAATTAAGTTGGCATTTTTCCATGTGTTACTATCAAAGCCAGCACAGCACCTGGACAAAGCAACTCTTCAATAAATGTCAGTAGAATTGACTATTTTATAAAGAACATATGATGGAGATAAGATTTTTTTTATCATCACTGTCATTAGAAATGCGGAGACTAGTATGCATTTGTGTTCCAAATGTTGGTGTGACCAAAATGTTGGTGTGACCCTGTGATAAAACAGAAAGATGGAAATGTTCATCTCACTTCCATTATTACCCAATCAAACAACAGTATTGTGAGCTGTCAGTGTGACACAATAACTTATTTTGAGCAGGAATCTCCCATGCTGGTAATTGGGAGTAAGATTATCATATACAGGTATGCACAAAACTTGGAAAATTCAATAATTGACCACAGCACAAACTGCAAAGAGAAGGGGCAGGGGAGAGAGAGAGAGACCTCAACAGGAGGTGGGAGGAAAGAATGGAAATGATAAAATTCAGGAAAAGTTATTAAAAAGAAATTAAACCTGAACCAAGTGAAGCAAGCAATGTTAAATTGTCCCCTTGTACACTCAGTTATCCACAGTCTAAGCTCTCACTCAGGACTAAATCTAGATGTGCATTGAAAAAAGATCCTGAATGTCCAATAAAAGGGGGCAAAGAAGACATCATAAATTTGCACACCACTGAAATCTTAGGTTGGAAGCATTACCTATTTTATGTTTGGAATTGTTCTGGTAGTGGAATACCAAGAGTAAAATGTTTGACACCCTGTACCGTCCTCCTCCCCCTCAAAATTTGTATTTCCTGGTGAGAATCAGCCAAAAGTCACTGGAAGAAATCTGGAAGCACCTGGAAGAGAACCTTTCTGTCTCTTGGCAGCCCTGTAAATGTTGGAAGTTAATTCTTGCTTACCTGGCACTGTGAGACAGTTACAGATGTATCACAGCTACTTTCAAGCACTGAGTCATATGCTTATCAACTTTCCTAGCAGCTGTAGTAATACCTCACTATTCGAGAAATAGAGGGGAGGTGTTCCTGGCTAAGAGACTAAGTAAACAATTTGTCACTTTTCATGTTTCATGTTTCAGTAAGCCTAAGCACATTAATGAAGGATAAGAAAGTGAATTCTTTTACATATTTGATATCAAGCTTATGAGAGCTGAGGGAAATCTCTGATTCCCTACCTGATCTACATTGGCTCTGATAAAGTAGAGGGAAATGAGACTTATTTAGAAAATAGGTCCCATGTTAGCTGTTGATCAAATAAGGAAAACAACATGTCATACACATTTATATTCATCGCACCCACACACAGAGAGATATCATTTGAAGTGTCAGGAGTAAGAAAAGAATCAGTTTTAGCTAACAGGCAATTGCTCGCAAAGATTCCTCAAATTCCCGCTCTAACATTTGCTGCCTGAGTGACCCTGGACACATAGTCATGCAGTCATCAGTTTCCTTCTCTGTAAAATGTCATTAATAGCAACACTTAGCACTTAGTAGTTGTAAATATTAAAATTGTTTTCAATGTATAGTGTCAGCCAGTTTTTATTAATCAAAGATGGCCAACAATAACTGTTGGGCAAATCAGCCTGTAAGTAAATTTCCCATTAATTTGTGTCCATTGGATAGATCTGTGGATTTGCAACATTCGTGGTGCCATTTTTTATGAGTTGGGGCAACAAGAAGAACGAGCTTTGCTCTTTTAATAAGAAATTACCAGAGATTTTTTTTCTTTTCTCTGCTCCCAAAAATCTTGACAGTATGAAAGCAAGAAAAAATATATATATATATAATTTTCCATTGTATCCTGCTATCTGTAAACCAGAATTCCTTATGAATCTGTTAACTTTGCTGTAATATCTTTAATAGTCAAATTGAAAAAAAAAATCCTACTTCATGAGAACATGTTCTCTTATTCCTTCTTCCACAACTGAATTCTGTTGGTTAATACAGAAATGGTTGAAAGAATGAATCTTTGAATTGTGACACTGCTTTGTATTTGTAGTCATTTTCCTACCAATGGGAAGTCATGATAGTAATTTTAAATCCAATTACAAAGAACATATCATAGAATATTAAATGTCTAAATTAAGCTGACTTTTGATTTAAACATGAAAAATACAAAACGACTTAACCATGTACAGTATTTTCTGTAAAATTTGCAACCAAATTATGGAAAATCTGTTTGGTCTCTCTATGCAACTACAATTTTTCTCCAAGTGTGTGGTCAGTGTATCACTTGAAGAATAAAATTCTTCACATGTTAATTGCAAAGTCTGTGACATGAATGCCAGTGTAGGAGATTGCAATGTGCATATTTCATATAATGTTGATTAGTATAAACCAAATTTTGAGTTTTATTATAAAAGAAGCTGTTTTCTTAAAGCCAATTTAACAATACCATGTTTTCTGTGTTCATCTGTATTTAAAATAATCCTTGATAGATCTTCCTTATTCTTATTTCTCGCTTTTATTTTAAAGCTAGATAATCTTATCAGACACAAACCTTAATCACTTTCTTAGATTCTCTTGGTTCTGGCAGCCTCCTCCACCATAGGACAAGTCTGAAGCTGTCAAGCCACAGGAAGTATGCTGGAATCATTTAGTCCTGGCCTGGAACAACCAGTCATTTGCTACAGGAATTCCAAGCCTTGTATCCTTGCCTGCATTTGCACAGCCAGGATAATCTGCTGCATTCTGGGACTTAGGCCTCTTCCTACCACTTCCAAACTTGGTTGAAATGCCATATCACAGGAGGGGATTTGGCATCCTGAGTTTCTAGAAAAGGAGCCAAACTCTGCATCCCAGATATGAGACAAAAGCTCTCACCATGAATAAACTTTGACTAATGAGACACACAAAAAAAAAACAAGAGAAGTGACATACAAATTCTCTCTCCTTCCTCTCTGCTGCAGATACTCCCCTATCAAATCTCCAGAGCAGTTCATGTATCCATCAATGTCCCTGCTAAATAACCACAATGTCTTTGTGTAGCTGCATGGAGTAGTAGCCAGTGGGGCACTGCTTTACCTCCTTTCACCTCACTCACATTTGCTGGGTTTTAGCTTCCAAATTGATGCATTAAAACATGTATCCTTGCCTCAACCTCTCTTCTTGGGGAAACTGGGCAGTGACAATTATATTTTGTGTGTGTTTGAAAATGGGAGCTCTATCTTACTGTTTTACTATTTTTGTCTTCCTGAAAATAATTGTTAATTTTGGGAATTAAAAACATTAGACTTTAAAATTCCCAAAAGAAAGTGAGCTGAAATATAGTAATTTGCAATAGGTACAAATAACTTAATAAAGCCTGGAAAAAGAAAACCAGATAATTAGATATCTGCATTTACCTTATTGAGAAATTAAGATGATACAAAGCAAAACAATGTGTCTATTTATAATTACTCTGAGGATGTAGGGAAAATACAGATTGTGTAACAAAGTTTATGCCTTTTACTTTTCCAAGAAACATCAAGAAACTAGCCCCTGAGGTTAGCAGAGAGAAGGTTGGTGGGGCAAGGGCAATCACTCAGGATGAATTCAGCAAGGTGAGAAATGGAGCATGAGTTCACTTTGCTTTTGTAGCTGGAAAATAAGATTAATTCATGCAAAAGTTCAAATTTGTATCTGAATGTTTATGCTTTTATAAACCATTATTCAAAATATGTATGGAAAAAATGGAAATAAAGGAAGAAATGGATAAATTTATCATTATTGTATGAGGTTTCAAGAGCCTACTCAGTAACACATAAGTCAAGTAAAATTAATAATAGTAATAATGATGCATAAAAATGAATGTTTTAGTAAACTTTCTTATTGCTGTGACTAAAAGACTTGACAATATCAATTTTAGAGGAGGAATATATACCTTAAAGCCACACTCCCAATGCCTACGTCCTCTAGCCACACCTTTCCACTTGAATTACCACTCAGTTAATCCCCATGAAGAGATTAATTCACTGATTTGATTAAGACTTTCACAACCCTATCTTCTCCTCTGAACCTTTTTGTATTGTCTCACATGTGAGCTTTTGGGGTATATCTCCCAAACCATAACAATGAACAAATTATCATAAGCAATAGAACATGTTATTTTCAATGGTAGTAGATACCATTTTATAAAAAAATAGTAAACCCGATTTATTGACCATATAATAAGACCCTAGGCTCATATAAACCTGAGGAGTTTGCTTCTTTGTTATTTGTTTTTTTCTGTTTGTCTCTGGTTGTTTCTTGGGAAAGGAATATCATAGGATTTACAACCCTTTTATTCCTGCAATTCCACTCCTTGAGGGAGGCAAGAGACCCTTGAGCATGGTACTTCACCTACTACAACCCCTCGTAACCACAGAGAGGACAATGGCAGCCCAACAGTGGCCTTTCAAAATACTTCAAAACATGATTTAAAAACCAACGATATCTAAACTGTCAACCTTCTTGACACTCTTACACTGTCTTGAATCTCAGAGATGAACAAGGGGAAACCCATTAGTTCTGCAGGTCCACCTTGGTTTCAACGAAACTAATAGCACTCCTATTGACTGAGAAGAGTCCCATCACCCTTAATCTTCCCCCAGCATGACTTGACTCCTGCTTCCCTTTGCCACTATTTGTGACAGAACCAGTGACAATAGCTGAGACTGCAAATGACTGGAGTCCCCAGCGGCTGATGTGCATAGAAGAGGAGACAATCAGTTGACACAGGATGCACTCAAAAAATATTATTTTCCAATTCTGCATGGTCTGTTTGGCACTAAAGATCATTTCATAGTTCTGAATTGTGATATGAAAGGGAGTAGTCAGTTTATGTTTTCACATAAAAATGAGAAAAAAATGTTTACAACCACACTGAATGACAAATACTTGATCTTCCTAATTCAGATTTTAACATTCCTCCCTTTGAAATTCTTTCTTCCTTCATCTTCAGAGATGTTCTTCTCCCCTCCATGCTTCTCCTTTACCTGAACTCTTTTCATCTAGTAAATGTTAGTATTCTTTAGAATTCTAATCTTAACCTTGTTTAAATAAATAGATGAAGTATCTGACACAGTGTCTTGAGCTATTTAATTCATTCAGAGTAATAACAAATTGTCATAAACTTCACTGATTATAAACCACAAAGATTTATTTCTAACAGTTCTAGTGACTGGAAAACCTAAAATGAAGGCATGAGCAGATGTAGTGTCTGACAAGGGCCTTTTTCCTGGTTCATAGATAGCACTTTCTTTTGTCCACACAGAGTAGAAGGAGCAAATGAGCTCCTTGAGGCATCTGTTACAAGGTCACTGATACCACTCAGGAGGGTGCAGCCCTCATGACCTCATGACCTCCCAAAGGTCCTACCTAATAGTCTCTCTTCAGGAGCATGAAGATTCACATAGGAATTTTCATCTTTAACATATAACTTTGGTGGACATGGGCATTCAAACCATAATGAACTATATAAACCATAAACAGGTCTTCCTTTCTTTCCTTTTGTCCAGGCTCTCTCCGCTCACTTCTTGGAGGACTTAATCGGTACCAGTTATTCAATTACCATGTCCTTCAGAAGCCTGCAAATCTGTCTTCAGTCCCCTGAGCTCTACCAAAGTATGGAATCATGAAGATAAATGTGTTCTAGTCACTTTCTCAAAATTTTAAAATGGTGTCCAAGTCAACTTATGCCAAGCTGAAATGTTTTAGCTCAACTTCCTTAAAAATTTCCCCTTCTATTCTTTTTTCCTCACTGCTAATAGTCTGCTGCTTTGATGAGCAATTTCCCAATAGGACAATGTCTCCTAACACTGGATTGTGCTTCCAGTATACATTTGCTCAGAATATATCTATAATTTTTCATTGTCAGTCACATCAGATCTCTAGTTGCTATTGTTGATAGATCCACATCAGTTACATTGTTGATGTGCTTCTGCCTGAAATTCCACACTTCTGACTTGATAAAATCTGTGTCACATGGTACTTATATTTTTAGTCTTTTGAGGACACTTCTATACTGTTTTCCATAGTGACTATACTAATTTACATTCCTACCAACATGTATAAAATTTTATTTTTCTCTACCATCCTTGCATTTATTTATTTTCTGTGATTTTTTGACAATAATCATTCTAATTGGAGTAATACAATACCTCATTGTAGTTTTTAATTTATATTTACCTAATGCTAAAATGATACTGAGCATATTCATATATGCTATTAATCAAGGTTGTTTAGAGGAACAGAACCAACAGGATATGTATATGATCATGAAAAGGAAATTTATTAAATTAACTTAGAGGATAAGAAGCTGGAGAGTCCATAATGGCTGTCTGAAGACTGGTGATAGAGAGGAACCAGTAGCTACTCAGCCCAACAAACTGGAGCCTCAGAAGAAGTAGGACCAATGATGACTCCTCAGCAAGACTGAAGGTCTGGAAACTAATTGCTGAAGAATTACTGGTCATAGTCTTCTCTGGAAGACTGAAGGAACTGGAATGTGATGTCCTGAGGTGTTCTCAGCAAAGATTGAATCAGCTGCTTTAGAAGAATCAAGCTGTTTGCCTGAGCTTCCTCCTTTTTCCACCTTTAATTCTACCCAGGCCCTCAACCTGTTAGATACTGCCACCCAAATTCAGGACAGGTCCACCTTCAGTTTGCTGTCCCACTCGCCAATCATTCTTGGAAATTCTCATCATCAACATACCCAGAAGCATCTCAATCTTAAGCACCTCTTAATCCAATCAAGTTAAAATACAGATTGATCATCATATACTTGTTGGTCATTTATATTTATTCTTTTGAGAAGTATAATTTCAGATAATTTGCTCAATTATAATTGTAATCTTTATTTTTTTGTTTTTAAGTTTTTTATAGTTCTTTATATATTCTAGATATTAATCCTTTGTCAGATGAATAGTTGCAAATATTTTCTCCCATTCTGTTAGTTGTCTTGAGAATATATCTAAACAAAAACAAAGCATACCAAAAAAACACCTGCACACCCATGTTTATTGTAACACTATTGAGAACAGCTATGATATGTAATCAGCCTGTGTCCATCAAGACTTAAATGGATTAAAAAAAATGTAATTGTGTAGACAATGGCATATCATTCAGTCATAAAGAGAAATTAAATATTGCCATTTTTAGCAAAATGAATGGAACTGAAAACATGTTAAGTGAAATAAACCAGATGTCAAGAAGACAAGCACTGTGTGTTCTCTCATCTGTGGAAACTAAAGAATCAACATGAAAATAAAATAGTTATTACTATGGATTAGGAAGGTGAGGGAATGTGTGGAAATAGGGTCATAGGATTTGATCATCACACTCAGAATGCACATATGGAAGTACCACACTGAACCCCATTAATACATACAATTAATACATGTTAATAAAAATAAAATAAATTTGTATCACCATTGGAGTTCTGACCCAAATTCTTTTCATTGAAACTTTCCAAAACTTGCTTTTTCAGACATGATGCACCACTCCTTTCTGTTTCTGTAGTAATTAAACTTTTCATAGATTTGAAGAAATGTATTTGACTAATGCATTTCAGTTTCTTTGTCAAATTTTATCATCATATGAAGTAACTGTGATTATAACCCTCCCCACACTATATCACTGACAATAATATCCTTTCCATATATGTTAAATCCTTAAGGAAAGGGCAAAATTTTTACCACGTTGCTCTATCTGTCTCCATTTCTCTGCTCTAGATGGTACTGATAATTTTGTTTCTCAATAAGCTTTCTTACAGGTTTGGGATTCAGTAAATTTGTCTTTTTTGTGAGCATCTCATTTTTGTTCCAATGGTTCCTCCAGATTGGCTGAGTATTCATCCCTTACTGTTTACACCTAAAAATATGGACCACACCTTTTCTTGTCCAAATGAGAAACAATTGAAGTTGATGAATAGTGAAGATTGCCAATTTAATTAATCATCTCTGTGCCTTTTAATTATAAGATGGATTTAAAATGCTTTCTGTGCTGATTTTCTTGGGTTTTTGGTTTTCTTTTTTTTTTTGACAAACTAGGGCAAATTTCACATTTACAATATTATCTATTAATTTTATTAGATTCTTTAAATATTACAGGTACAATATGCAGGGGTTACTATTATGAAGGTATAAGCATTTAAAGATAGGACATTGTCTTACCTCCCAATATATTAACAGAAATGTCAACAACTAACATTCAAAGATAAATGAAGTAAGTAAGAAATAAAGATATAGGCAGCACTGTGAAAGGCAAACACTGGAAGATTAATTCAGACTGAGAGATGAAAAATATTTCATGGAGAAGGTGGCCATTTAGAGGATATTTACTCAATTAGCCTGAGATTCTCATTTGTAGCACTGATTGGCTCACTTCAGATTCTCTCACTGAAGTATTTTTTTTTTATTTCTCAAACAGCAACCATTTCCTTTTGTCCACTCACTGTCATCTCATAGGATGACAAATTTTTTCCACATGCACATTAGATAGAGCACTGATCTCTAGGATATATAAAAAATACTCAAAAAACTTAAAAAAACAAACAACCCAATCAATAAATGGGCTAAGACAACCCACTCAATAAATGAACAGACATTTCTCAGAAGAAGATATACAAATGATCAATAAATACATGAAGAAATGTTCAACATCTCTAGCAATTAGAGCAATTCAAATCAGAACTAAGATTTCATCTCACTCCAGTCAGAATGGGAGTTATCAAGAATACAAATAACAATAAGTTTTGGCAAGAATGTGGGGAAAAAAACACACTCAAACATTACTAGTGGGACTGAAAATTGGTGCAACCTATCTGGAAAGCGCTATGGAGATTCCTCAAAAACCTTGGAATAGAACCACCATTTGACCCAGCTATCCCACTCCTCAGTCTATACACTAAAGACTTAAAAATAACATACTACAGTAATGCAGCCACTTCAATATTTATAGCAGCTTAATTCATAATAGCTAAACTGTAGAACCAACCTAGATGCCCTTCAATAGATGAATGGATAAAGAAACTGTGGTATATATACACAATGGAATATTACTCAGCATTAAAATATAATAATGCAGGTAAATGGATGGAGTTGGAGAACATCATGCTTAGTAAGCCAATCCCTAAGAACCAAAGGCCAAATATTTTCTCTGATTAATGGATGCAAATACATAATGTGGGTGTGAGTGGGGAGCATGGGAGAAATGGAGGAACTTTGGATAGGGCAAAGGGGAGGGAGGTAGGAAAGATGGTAGAGTGAGATGGACATCACTACCCTAAGTACATGTATAAAGACATGAATACTGCCACTATACCTAGTTTATAGCCAGAGAAATGGAAAATTGTGCTCCATATGTGTACTGTGACTTGAAATGAATTCTGCTGTTTTATAAAATAAAAATAAATAAATTTTTGAAAAGACTCTCTTAAACAATAATGAAAAATTATGTGTAATAAACAGGAAAATTTACTTAAAAATATATTTTTTAATTTACCAAAACAAAAAATTCATGTTAATAAACAAAAATTAAGAAATATGTCTGTTATGCAAATGGCAAACACAGAAACATGTACACACACACACACACTTGGGCACACAATGAACTCTTGTAAATTTATGAGATAAAAATCTCCATTGACTAAATGAACAAAGGACATAGTTTGAATGATTCATAAAACAGTAAATTGAAAGAGCAAAATAACATATAAAAGATGTTCAATTTCCCTAGTCATCATAAAAATGCAAATTAGATAAACTACAAAATATCCCTTTATATTTATTAGACTCACAAACATTTTCATAAGAAATAAAACTATACCCAGTGTAGTAAGAACACCTGAAAAATGAGTTCCTTTCTGTGGCAGACGAAATGTCAAATTTTATAGCATTTCAGAAAGCCATCTGGCAGCATCTTTTAAAATCTGAGGTGAATATACCCTTGATAGGAATAGTGTTCTTGGGAATCGACCCTACAAAAATAAAAGCTTTGAATATAAAACTCTAAGAATACTACTGGCTATTGTCCACAGTGGCAAAACACTAGGAAAAGAGATTAATATCAATCAAGATGAAAGTTGGCTAAATTATGTTATATTCATATTCTGGAATAATATATGCAGTTCACTATAAAAAATTAAAGTTTTACCAATTGACTTGAAGAATTTCTGTGATTCTTTTAATAAGAAAAATCATTTTATGAAAAACATATATGATCACTAGATTTTGAACAATAATAAATATGTGTACCTTTATACATAGGCAATATATAATAGATATTTGTGTATTTACATGAACATTCTTACATATAATTATATTCACATGGAAACATGTAAAAATATATGCTGTGTTGTTAACATAAATGACAGGTTGGAAGTGGCCTAGTTGACGAGTGGGAGGAGATGGGTCTAGTTAGCCAAGCAAAAGTGGACTAATGAGAACAATGTAACAGCAGACTTGATCTCCTGCTAATTGTATCTTGACATAATATCTGTGAATACATTTCAAATTTAAGCAGTCACTTTAGAGTAGAATGATGCCTGGAATATTGTGCATGGTTCTTGGCAAATGTTTGAGACATTTTTTCAAACAGGAGAGGATCATGAAATAGTAATTCAAATCATCAGTGAGTACAATTTGAGAATTCTAGGAAAATAACAGTGAGGACAAAAGGGGTTGTTCCTCTTGTCTTCAACAATCTCCATCCTCACTTTCTCCTCAAATTCAGCAGATGACTTTCCCACCTGTGCTGCACAAAACAGAAATCAATTGACTAAAATTTGCACTGCCCTCTGTGGTGCCTATAAACTTAAACTTGTCTGCCTCCACACACTCCTCCTTCCCTCTTACTCTTTACAGTTAATCCCTGGGGCTCCATCTATAGCCCCTTTCCCAGAAATGTCTTCTATTTATGACACTTCCTTTCTCTCTCACATCTTTCAACTTCTCCCTTTAGGATTTTTAAAACATTAATTCCTATATATAAATCTTTTTAAAAAATCTTCCCAGGTCTAGCTGAAGAATGTGGAAAATGAGTCTTTAACATTTTACAAATTTGAAAACATGAAAACCGTTAGAGATAGAGAGCTCATTAAAATGACATTGTAACTGTCAGAGTTTCCCATAAGCCACACATGGTACAATAGGAGCATCAGTAAGAATAATAGCTGCAGTGGATATACATATGTCAAGTAATTTTAAATTCTTGAGTTTATAATGATTGATTTCATAAAAGAGAAAAAAATTTAAAATGCCCCGGTTGCCTTTGAAGAATGGTCATTAACTTATAATTGTAATAGCAATCAATAAAGGAAACTAATCAAACATTTATCCCATTTTTATACAAATTATACCTTACATCAGTGAAATACTTCATGAGGGAAAATCTCTCATTATAGACTTATTCCAGCTAATAATTGAAAAAGGTTACATAGAATTGGAATATTATACTTTGCAACTCTTAATAGATTAATGGAATTAGACAGTGATCCTCAAGGGCTACTAATGCAACTAAGAAGCCAAACATTTTGTGCTTCCAGGTGAGGGAACTAATCACTATCTATGAAGCAATCTTTGAAAAAAAGTCAAACTAGAATAAGATCAAAATTCCAGGTCTACATATCAATTTATTGAAAATATAGGAGTTAACACGAATATGCTGTACAGCACTATTCAGCCAACAGTAAAATTCAAACCATGAAAAATCTGCAAGAAAATCGATCCAGTGCTTTGAACAAATCAATATCAAGAAAACAAAAAAAGGGATGGGAAAAGAGAAAACTGTAATTTAAAAGAGATGTGAAGTATGCTCAATAACTGCAAAGAAAGGGCTTTCTTTCAATCCTGAATTGAATAAATTAGTAATAAAAATAATGATAAGCAAATGTAAACACTGACTAATTCACAATATTAAAAAATATCACCAATTTTGTCTAGGATAATGATTTTTGGTTGTTTTAAAGATTTATTGTGCTAAAAAATATGTGGAAATTACAGGATGCATAGGATTTGCTTCAAAATCACGAGGGAGGGGTTAATAGGTACAAGTAAAACAATATGAAAACAGTTTAAGCTTAGTGGTGAATATATATGGCTCATTATATTATTTTCCTTGTTGTATATGGTTAGAATTTTCCATACTATTGTTTACAAAACCCTTCCTTGTCTTCTCCTTACCTCTCCAGCAAATGTTCCATATCTCCGTTTTCTAAAACACTACTGACTGCTACGCAAACTAGTATCATCACTTCCCCACCTCCAGTCTTTCTTCTTCTACCTCTCACCATCAGTTTTTGATCTCACTATCACACTTGAGCTGCATATTCCAATCTCAGCGAAGTCCAAATTTACCTTAACTCGGTAAATGGTTTCTGATTCTTGTAATGTTTAACTCTTTTCCATGCTTACTGCTATTATTCCTTCTCTCCTATCCAACATTTTCTCAGAGGTACATTTTACAATTTAATCTAATGTACACAGATGTGAATATGCATGCATGTATTATTAAATTAAAATTTATACACATATGTGTTTGTGTCCATATGTAGGTATGTATTAAATGAAGATGTCACAACATACCTTTATTTCTGTGAATCTTAAACAAAACAGCCAACCACTTACAATTAAAGCAACAAGGGCCATGAAAGTGAGAGTGATTCTGTAACAAGCAAGAGTACTTACAGTGATTACAAACAACCCCTGAAGAAGCAATCAGTCCTTTTTGATTATGGACTTAAATGAAAATGGTAGTGTCTAAAGCAACCTCGGGAATGCCTTAAATCCTATTCTAGTTTTCAGTTGCTACATAGCAACTGATATTTAAACAAAAACTAATGTGTTAAACCAAAAGCACTTTTCTTCCTTTTTTCTCACAAACTTTCCATTGGGGTGAGTTCATTGCATGTGGGACAGGTGAATGGCTTCAAAAGACTGGGGCCTAGAACAACTGGGAAGTTTTTTAGAATTTTCATTTCTCTTTTTAAACACTGAAACTCATGTCTATATCATGCAACTTTTCCTCTAAAGGAATCCCTCTTTCTTTGGGAAACTCTCTTCTTGTGATCTCAAGGCCTCTTCACAAACTCCTCCCAATTTGACAACTTAGAGTACTTAACTCCTCCCAGGACTACTCAGGTGTCTGACAATAAGTATGAGAAACCAAGCAGGATGACTTGTGTACTTTAAGAAGTACCCGTTCTTCTGCAGGACCACCCCAACACAGTGAGAAAAGGGGCTGCACAGGGTGTTAATACAAGGAGAGAGCATCCCTGGCAGCAAGGCAGAACCTGAAAGCCAACTACCACATTCAGGTTTTCTGCCCCACATCTCACCAGTGACTCTTCATTTTAGAAATTTTCATAGTATCTTAAATGTCCACCATTTTGTTTTATGATTTATGTCAATATCCTTTCCTTACATTTTCTATTTTTTCTGTATTTGTTATTGGTGCATTATAATTGTATAAAATAGTAGATTTTTAAAAAATTTCTTAGTTGTTGATGGACTTTTTATTCATTTATTTATAGGCAGTACTAACAATCCAACCCAGAGCCTCACACGTGCTAGGCAAGCACACTACCACTGAGCCACAACCCCAGCCCCCAAAATGGTAGATTTTATTGTTACAGATTCGTACCTCTACAGGATATAATACAATTTGACCAATATAATTCCTTAGTATTTGCAACAATGTTTCAAGAGACTATTTCTTTTTATTAAAGTGACCATAGTCCCATTTACATTTATTATTTAGATGTAATTATTTGTAACTGTTATTAAAAATTATAAAAATAATATTATATATATGAATTATGATGTATAAAAGTTATATTTATATAAATGTAATTAATCATCCAGCTATCATAATGTAATCATAAACATTAAATACTATAGATAATATTATAAAATGTAAATTATGTTTATATAAATAATTTTTATTTAGGTATAATAATTTATAGCACTCTTTCAAAAGTGTCTCATTTTGATGATAAGTAATTTGGTCACCCCTATCATTATTATTCTAATATCCCCTGCAACTTGAACAATATTTAAAACATATAGGGTAAATAATAAATGTCTGTTAAAATAGTCATTTTATAAATAATTATTTCCAGAATGGAGAATCATACTTAAATTAACCAATAATATGTTACCATTGCAGCATTAAAGCAAGAGAGCACATACTTTGTTGTGTGACACAGTAGCTATAAAGAACTTGAGGTTTCTACATGCTAAGGTTGGAAGTCAAATCAATCCTATCTGCTGAGTAGAGTCACTATTTCTGAACTACTTGGTTCTTTTTTGAAACATTCAAATAACATTGTTCTTAAAGTCTCCTCCAAATAAATACATGTGGATATTTTTCTGTTTTCCAAACCACTTCTCTAAGCCACATCTTTTTTTCTACTGGTCCTTGTTAGAATTTCTTTGTACTTTCCCTTTGGAGAATACAAAATTAAATGTCAGAGTACAGAATTTCAAATTAACATGCATTCTTAATTCCTTTTTTTAAATGTCTAAAACATAATCTTTTGACAAATATGCACTTAATCATTGAAACAGAAATGCTGTCATCTAATTTCTATGACATTTACTTTTTATTATATAATTCTTAAAAACACAAAAGATAAACTCTAGAAAGAGGCAAACAAAAGTTCACTCTTGAGATTATCTTGTCTATACCTCCAGTTCTAACTGTTCTGGTTCTAAGTAGACACAGGCATACAATTGAATTATAATTTTTGTCATGGTATTTTGTAGGTTCCTGGCAATCAATGAGTATTTATTGAACAATTGTCTAACTTCATCTGCTTTCTTATTGCCAAAGTTCCAAATGAATTTTGTCCATCAAGTCTTCATATTTTGTTTCCTAATTCTCCATCAATACTAGCAGTGATGTTTGTTTAAAATAAGTTTTCAATTTTCTTTAATGCTAATAAACAGAAATCTAAATAGCTAGGATTTATAATGCAAACCATAAAAAACTATTTGATTTAGTAATTTTAGTGTGATTAAATAGCAATTCAATAAATTAAACCACTATCATATGAAATAATGCCTTTCCAGCAGCATTTCATAAAACGTTTTGCACCACATCATCACTGCCATAGCAAAATGTTAGTAAGGCCTCACTAGTAAAAAGATTTCTTGTCTAACTATAGAATGAACAAACAACAACTTAATCTGGGCTTTGGATTTTAAAAAAATCAGTGATCAAAAGTAGCTGGGATATAGAAGATGCCCAAATATTGTTACTCCTGTGTGTGATGATTTTTTTAAAAATTTATTATTGTATTGTATTTTCCAGTCCTTAGGATTGAACCTGGGTTTCCCATATGCTAGGCAAGAGCCCTACCACTGACCTAACTGCTCAAACCCAGATTATCTTTTTTTAAAACAGTAATCTTTATAAATTGAAAAGAATCATAAGCAGAAAGCAGTAGCACTTTTCCCCTGTAATTAATTTCCTAGTCGGGGATTTGGAACTTAGAGAAGGAAAAGAGACTTCACTGCAACAAAAAAAGTGTGGATTGGCATAATAAATTGAAATTAATAGAACCTCAAACACAGACACTTCTCTGTCAACAGCAGGCCCCCTAAACTTTTGCTGAGAAAGCAAAAACATAGGAAACTGAAGGCTAGACTAGAAAATAGAGAAATACTTTTAGTCTTATAATGCTCAGAATCCAAAGCATTGTAGGAGAAAGCTCCTGATTCTATCCCAAGAATGTTTAATTTCTGTAATAAACCAAACTCTGTAAGGCTGTAGCCCATATCCAATGCAGTTCAATCCTAATTTGATCAAGGAGATCAACCTTTCAGAGGGGACAGTCTGACACCGCTTCCATCCCTAATAATATTTTACACAAAATGTTTGACATTGAATTTGAAAACAAATAGAAATAAAAAGCAGAAAATTATCACGTGATTATCAGTAATAAAACAATCAAGGAAAAAACACCAACAAATAACCCAGATGTTCAAATTAGCAGACAAGGCCTTTAAAATACCACTATATTTACGGAAAAGGACAAAATGAGACAGGAGTTGGAGAATTCAAAATGAGAAATGGAAACTAAAAAAGGAACAATTAGAAATTATGCCAATGAAAATTGTGTATTATTTGAAATTAAGAATTTATCAGATGGATTTTTTGGTAGATTGGATAAAGAAGAATATGGGATTAGTGACTCAGACAGACATCTTTTGGAAAGTATCAGTAGTATAGATATTTTTATAACTTAAATACCTTAAAGAAAAAATCAAAATGAATACAAGAGAATATAATTGAATGTTTTTGCAAAATTCATAAAATGCATTAAGCACACATTCATGAACCTCAGGGGAACCCAAGCAGGATAAATATAAAGTCAACTACAGCTGGGCACATCAGAATGAAACTGCTGAAAATCCAATATCAAAACCATTAAAAGTAATCAGCAAAACAAGATATATTACATGTGTGATAAATATTTAAAAGGAAAAGAAATATTTAAAAGATAAATATTTCTCATCAGAAATAAAAATATAATATTTCAGCATCAGGTCTACACTACAAGAAAAAGCAAAAGAAAATTTTCATACATTTATATAGTTACACATATATACATAAGTATATATGTGTAATTTCATACATTTGAAGTTACAACATCAGAATAAAAACCGTTTTAAGCAATAAATGTGGTTTTAAGATTCTCATCTTGTTCAAATAATATGTTGCTAATTGTTAGTTTGCATAAGATAATGTTAGTTTGATATATAGATAATAATGTTAGTTTGCATTATTTAAAAAAAACAGCTATAGTTAAATGTTCGATAGAGGAAATAAAAAGGAACATAAATAAATACATCTTTTTTTAAGACAAGCATGAATAAACAAACAACATATACATGAAATCAAAAACTAAGAGCAAGAAGATGGTGTTTATTGTCATGTGTATCTAAAAAGAACAACAAAATTGTAAAAATAAATAAATAAAAGTTACTGATTTTTTAAATTATTTATCCAGATAGGCTATTTAAGTCAGTATGTAAGAATAGATTTTCTATCAATGGGAGTATTAAACATACATTTCTCTTTCTAATAATCAGAAGCAATAATTGTTAAAGAAAAATCACAAAACATTTTAAACAATGATAAATGTGTTAGAATTGATGCAGAGGCTTCTAAGATGACAACTTTAAAGTGTGATAGCACCCATAATTTCTGCTGTTTAAAATTGTTCTTATTAAGTCTTGGTGATAGATATTTCCAGGCCTCCGGGTGCATTGTGAACTCTGTAATTCAACAGTAGCAGGCTAAATGTTCAACTGACTTCTCAACCAGGACCTGCCCTGCTATAATTGCTGTAATTATGATACAAATCATTATGACCAAAAACAATTTGCATTGGCTGGTTACATTTGAAAAGGACAGAGGAGTTATGGATAACAACAGTAAATCTGAATGTCCCTATAAAAATCTGCATTATGGCTTCCTCTGCTCAATAAATGGGAATGACTGGCTTTTGCATTTCAATTACTGCACAAAAGCACTTCTAGGGTATTAGCAAGCAGCTGGCAATGGCCTTTTCATTTCCTGGCATAACATTGTGCAATTTTAAAATAATAATCATGTTTTATGTCATGCTTTGTGTCACTTTCAGTTATTAGTTTTTCCCCTCTTGCTCCCATCAATCTTGGTAATTCTTATGTTAAAAACCTACTTAAAAGATCTTTCATGGCTTAGTTGTTTGAAGCATCAACTTAGTATTATTTACATACTAGAGAACATAAAATAATTATTAATTAAGTGGTTAATTTATTAATCCAATATAACCATGCATTGGGAAAATACTGCCACACATTTTTCTGACTTTTTGCATTAATTTTGTTCTATGTAAAATTTACCATAATTGTATTATTCTAAATGCAAAAAGTTTAAGATATCAACTGTTTTTATTCAAAATGCTTGTACTTTGCACCCTTTATAATATAAAATAATTTAGGAATCCTCCAAAAAGGATATATTTTAAGCACAATAATAAATGGTAAAATCTGATGTTGATTTGATATAATATTAAGTTAAAAACACACCATGTTTCTCTCATTTAATATCTGGCTTCAAATTTTAGATCTGTCTTACATATCCAAGTATAGTCTGCTAATTTTCCTTCCACATACACATAAAATATTTGAATCATTTAGCTAATAGAAATGATAATGCATATTTTAAAAGTATTTTGTGGTTTAGAAAGACATTATTATCTTGTCATTACATAGATTAAAAAAGTAACTACTATACAATTAAATGTTTTATACATACTTATGCGAATTCAAAGTGAAAGAGTAAAGGCTAAATGCCTGTTTCCTTATTTTGGTTAAGGAAGACAAACATCCAAAAGGCAATTTAGCTAAAGAAACATTTATTCTAAGACGGTTTATCTAGGAAAAAAAAAAGCATTCTATAGGCAATCAAGCCAAGTAATGGGTTTTATACTTTAAGCATGTGTGTACACACATACACATAAGAATCATGATAAACAAGACTAACCCTAGCTCACATGCTTTCTGCCTGGACATGAGAGCTCATTCTTCCTATGGCTACATAGTTTTAGTCAGCTTTTTCCTTGCTATGACCAAAAGACCTAACAAGAACAATTAAAGGAGAAAACATTTACTTGAGGGCTCACAGTTTCAGAGGTTTCAGTCCATAGATAGCCGACTCCATTATTCAGGGCATGAGGTAAGGCATCATGATGGAATAATGTGGCAGAGGAAAGCAGGTCAGGACATGGTAACCAAGAAGCAGAGAGTGAGCTTGGCTCAACAGGACAAAATATATACACCAAAAGGCATGCCCTCATCGACACACCTCTTCCAGCCACAGTTTACCTGCCTATAGTCACCACCCAGTTAATCCCTAAGGGAGGATTAATGCACTGATTAGGTTGAGATTCTCATAACCCAGTCATTTCACTTCTAAAATGTGTTGCATTGTCTCACACATGAGCTTTTGGGGGACCTCACATTTAAACCGTAGCACCTGCTTAACGCAGCTTATTACCTGACACAGAAGTATTGAAGATGGATGTGCAGACTCTCATTCAGATGTTAAGACTGGTGGGCAATAAGTATAAGGATCATGCTACAAGCATGGCTCTTCCTGTCTTGCCACTTCCAACCACTCACATGGTATGACTTCCTGGGCTGTGAAATAATAATTAGACCTCTAGTACACTAGATGCTAAATTTCATACAGTTTTTGCCAAATTGTTAAGACAGGTATTGTTTAAAGTCATTTTCTTCAGCTTTCACGTTTTCAGAAGTCACCTATTATTTTTATGATAGATCCCATAAATGTAATGTGTCCTTTTTTTTCTTTATATTTAAGATATTCTATTTATTTTGGTTTTCAAGTTTAAGCATGGTGTGCCTAGACATGGTTCACATGAGCTGAGGATTTGAATCTATGGATTACTATTTCAATTTGGAAAAATGCTTGTTCAGTGTAACTTCAAATAGCACTTCTCTTCTGTTTCTTTCTCTCCCCACCCCATCTCTCTATCTCTCTATCTCTATCTCTTTCCTCATCACAAGTCTTCAGTTACACATATGTAAGATATTTTGAAATTTAACTAAATAAAACCTCAGAATCATTATTGTTTGCCCTGAGTAATTAAATTGTTTTCTGCATCCCTGATTTATTTATATTGATTTCTGCTATGTCTAATTCTAATTCTAAGCCTCTCTAATGAGTTCTTTATTTTAGGTGTTGTTTTTTTTAGTTGTAAACTGTCTATTATTTGTAAGGAACTATAATCCTCTGCTAAATACTATATATTTCTATGTAGTCATATCTTTTGGTGATATTTTTCTCTATTTTCTTTTTAATCCCTTCACTGCTAAATCCAATATCTGGAATCTGAATCATCTTTTCTGAAACTCATTTACTAATTATTTTCTGTATCCTTGAATAAATCTCTCTCTCTCTCCCTCTCTCTCTCTCTCTTTCTCTCTCTCTCTCTCTCCTTGATTCAAACCAGGGGTTCCAGGGGTGGTGCTTTACCTCTGAGCTGTATCCTCAGTCCTTTTTAAATTTTTTTTTTGAGGCAAGTTCTCTCCACATTTTCCTGGCTAGTCTCAAACTCAGCCTCCTTTGTCACTGGGACTACTGATGTGCACCACCATGCCTGTCTTGAAATCCTTGAAATTTCTATAGATATTGCAGATAAAAGGTTCTGATAAACAGTAAATTATGTTACTGTTTTCAACAAATATGTACCTATATTATAGTACATAGTGAAATTACCAGAAGATGACTGGTCTTCAGCAGATTTACTGTTAGGATTTGGTGGGGTGGGTTCATGTCAGTGTTGCCCCTAGTCTGTAGTGTAGTCTTCACTCCTAAGGTGTGACTTTATTCCTAGAGTATGGCATTTCTGAGATCTCGCCTGGTAGACCTTGGTGTTCATAGAGGGCTCTCCTTTCTAGTTGGGCAGGAACTCCACATCTCTCAATCTCTGCACCTCTCTCTGAACTCTGTGGGAATCTCTATTCACCAGAGAGCTTCCTGGGAGCTCTAAAGTTTCATTCTCTCCCTTTGTGCATGCATAGCACAAAAGGTTCCCAAGGATCCAAAAGGAATTTAAAGTTTCCAGGTGTTTTTTTCCCTTCATTATTTTTTGTGCTTTGGTGACCTGTCTCTCAAACCCAAGCTGTTTTAACTGCCTTGATCTCTGATCTTCAATTTTTTTTCCAAACAAGAGTTCTACTTTTGGCTTAAGTTATATTTTTCTGGGGAATTCCAAGGTGATGGTAGAGTTGACCTCACATGCTTTCCTTTTCTGTAGGACTGTGGTTTAGCATAGGTTACTCTTCAATGCCTGCAAACCATTGTTTTATATATTAATTTCAGGTTTCATATTTATAAGTTGTACAGCAAGCTCATGACATTAACTTAGATACATTCTCATGACTAGAAACAAAAGTACATAACAATATTTCAAGTGGATAATTTTTATCTGATTTGAAGATACTTATGTTACAGGTTCCTTATCTTCCCATTGTTATATCTATGGCAGAACTGGGGTTTTTATTCTTATAGTCCCCTTTCTCTGCACTCTCAGCAATACTTCATTCTGACTGGACTATTTTTCTTAAAGTGCTGATATTTGTTCACTTGCATGCATTTGCTCATGAGATTTCTCACAATTTGAATATTTTTCTCCTTCTTTATCTAAATATTACCCATCATTCTAGGTTTGTAATCACTCATAATTTTTCTATGAAATAATCTCTGACAACCCCATCCACATTAATTGTTCCTTTATATGAATCACTAATATAGTTTTGGACAGTACTAATCTGCTTTATTGATCCCTGATTTTACCATGATTAATTGTTTTCTTTTTTGGGGGTAGATTGTAAGCCCTATGAATGTAAGGTCCAACATTTGTAGTAAAGTAAAACATATACTTCCCTTTGTACAGTGGGAGTGTAGGCTTAATATCAAAAAAACAAAGATTCCTATTATGGAAATACGGTTTACATATTTATACTATTGGAAAATTAGTCAAATAGTACGTGACCCATATACATTTTATTATCGAGTACAGCTATTTTATATCTCACCCAGGAGTGGAAGGGATTATCTCTTTTGACACATGTAGAAAATGGCTTATAGCAGAGACATATAAATATGCAGTTTGGTGAGAGTGAAATTCCTGGATTAAAAGTCAAAGTAGCATGAAAATTATGATAAGGCAGAGCCAAAGAGTGGTGTTTCAGGCTGTCTGCAAGTGTGAGGAAATTCAATATATTAGTTGTCTTTAGTATCCACCCTCTTTAGTAATTAGGGTATGGGTTCCTGGACTGTCCTGAGATACCAAAACCCACATATGCTCAAGTCCTTTGTAAAGAATACCATGGGATTTTATTTAACTTTTAGGTAACCTCTCACATGCTTTAAGTCATCTCCAAATTGCTTATATCACCTACTATAATGTAAATGCCATATATATGCTATACTGTTTAGAGAATAAAGACAAGAAAGAATCCGTACATGTACAGTACAAACACAATTTTCAAAAACATTTTTGGAGAACAGTTGATTAAGTCTGTGGATGCAGAAACCCAAATGCAGAGGGCCAAATGTAAATGGGTATGCCATGATTTCACAGATCTGTGAGGTATTTATCCAAGAAAAAAAAAAGATAGAATTCCAGAAATGGTTTTGCAGAATTCTAGGCATTATGAATTAGCTTTTTTAAAAAAATAGCAGCTCACATTGAATAGAACTGAGATAAAATAAGTTCTAAAAGAAACTTGAAGCTTTGTTGTTGGGCAAATGATACACTCATTATTCATATTATATCTCTATATGCTACAAATCCTTGGATCAGTGCTACAATTTTAGTTTTTAAGCAGAATAAAGTTTATAAAGAAGTTAAGAAGAAAGAGCCAAAAGTGGCCTTTTCATTTTCACAGATATGTATTTTCCATCATTTCTTCAAAAATTTTTTTCTGTCTTATTATCTTTCTCCTCTCCTTCTAGTGAATATTCCTATCACACATGTATTTTTCTGCTTTTGCATCCTGCTGGTTTTTTTCCATCTTTAAGTTTACTTACACTTACTTCTTTCAAGGCCATTTCATGAATATTTTATTTCAAAGACTTATATTTTAGTCTTATTAGAATTTTAATGTTTTTTTGGTTTCTATTTCTTTGAGAGTGCTAATTATTTATTTGTTGATTTTTATACATGAAATAAATTTTTTCTTACTTAATAGAGTCGTAATGGATACTCTGGAATCTTCCAGAGTTAGTTCCAGCACTCAATTCACTCTAGGGTCATATATGATTGATTTTTTTCTTTTTAGAATAGATTCCATTTTCTTGATTCCTTGTCTATCAACTAATATTAAATAGTATCCTAGCTGTTCTTAATTCTACATTGTGAAATTCCAGATTCATTTCTTTTACTCCAGTCAATATATTATTTCCTTTGTTTTCCCAGTTATTTTTCTTAGCTGATTTTGAATTGCAATCACTGGTATTATGTGTCAATTCCATTTTCAATTCAGATATTTTGTCTTTAGCGAGGCAGCTCTGAATCTGCTCCTCATCTGCATGATTTAGGAGTCAGAAGTTTGAATGTACAATTTAGTGATACTTCCTCTGGCTCTTTTCTCCTGTAAGATGACCTTAGGTGGTGTTTGTTTCCCAGCATCACTTTTTTCTTTCACAGGACAGAAAGAATTCAGGTGGGGCATGTGCCCCACAAATCTGCTGACAGGTGGACTGTACTTCATCTGTGCAGGAAAACTAGTATGAAGAAACATAATGGTTCAAATCTCTGCTTCATTGGAGAAATCAAGAAGTCTTCATTGGAGTCACCTGACTGCTTCTACTTACACTCTAGGACCTTTAAGTAGTTGCTATTGTTTTATGTTCAAGTTTTATTGTTTGACAGAGAAGAGGGGAGGGGAAATCACCTGTTGTGTTTTAGTTGTTTATATTCAGAAGTCTAAAGAAGTCCAGGAAGATGTCAATGAATACTTGGATTTTTCACTAGCAGAAAGCATGTTTTAGAAGTATGTATCTTCACCCCCTTCATAACCATTATTGACTATAATCAGTAAATGCTGAGCAAAAAAGAAAGCAAAAAAGTGAGCAAAAGTGTTATTAAACCCATTACACTCTAAAGTAATGTGTGGTCATTCAACATATTTCTATATTGTTAACACACCCTGAATTGCACTTCTCCTATTAAAAGAAATGTAAGATAACGTTTCAACAAGTCACTAACACCTTGGAGGGAAATGTGAGTAGAAAGTTTAAGAGAAATGAAAGGCTGAGCGAAAAGAATAAATTACATGGTTGAAGCATGTTGTTCTCCCATTTACCACTTTGTGACAATCACTCATGATTCTAAGCGCAATTGAAGGTTTTGAATTTTTCTGGAGTTAGGCTAGCCTCTTTCATTGAGATATTTAATAATTGCCTGCTGCATGATGCCCCTCTATTGAGGGAAATGCTTTGACTAGGTAATATTATGGGCCTTTGACAGTTGTTCCATTACAGTCCTGCTGTGTGAGAAAATGTACAGACCCCCAGTGTCTCCATGGACACCCAAAGATGTGACAGCTGAGAATTCTGCAACTCTTGTGGACCCTGAACTCAGTTGGGGAGCCGTTAAGAAGGATGCACTGTTGCCAGAGGGAAAACCCGGCTCCCATCGTCCCTTCTCCCATGAGTACATATTATAAATCCTACAGGGCAATTTTAAAACCTGTGCTTTAACCATTCATATTCCCTTCAAAGAAATTTCCAGTGGCCTTTTCTTCCCATAGATCTGACTTACTATTTGGAGTCATTCCTTCTGCTTGAAGGGCTTCCTTTACAATTTATTATTGTAAATAATAAAGGTGTCTACTGCCACCTTTTTATTTAAAAAATTATTTCAAAACAATAGTTTAGTTGGATGCAGAATTATGGGTTAACCTTTTCTTAGCACCTTAAAGTGCTAAATTTCTCATTTTCTGATGAGAAATCTGTTTCCATTTGAATCATTGTTCCTCTGTACATAACATCATTTTCTCTGACTGCTTCTAAGTTTACTTTTTAATGTTTGGATTTTAGCACTCTGGCCATAATGTACTTATGTGTGGTTCCCTATGTATCCTGCATAAGTTTTCTTGAGTTTCTTGGATATAAGTTGATAACTTTCAACAAACTTTAGAAGTATTTTGTCATTATTTCTTTTAATATTTATTGTGCTCTCCTTTCTCTTTCCTCTGAGACTCTGATAATACACAATTTAGATTCCTATTCTGGCCTCATAATTCTATTTTTTCCATCTTGTTCTCAATGTTTTATAATATTTCAGTTCAGATCATTTCTTTTGATCTATCTTCAAATTCATACTGTGTGCTGCTTCCCACCCTTGTTTGTTTTGTTTTGGGTTTTTTTTGGTGTTTTTTTTTTTTCATTAGTTATTCTATTTTGTGGTCTTAGAATTATCATTTCATTTATCATGACATTTTTTAATTATTTTCTGAGACTACCTCAACTCTTTTCTATAAAGTTTAAACATGTTTGCACGATTGTTTTTAATAATTGTGAAATTTTAGGCACCTCAGTATTGGTATTTATTGACTGCTTTATTATTAGGTATTGGTGAAATTTTCCATTTATTCATATGTCTATAACTTTTAGTTGTATAATAACATAGAGAAGAAATTGTATACTCTCAGAATAATTCCTTTGTCTAAATATAGCTAAAATGAATGGACTTAAACTCCAAATCCTATCTTCCATACAAAGGGCAAAAGCTGAATTTTTTTTTTTTATTTCTCAACTTCTGGTTATTCATGCTGTGTTTTTTGTTTTGTTGTTGTTTGTTTTAGCAATACTGGGGATTGGATCCAGAACCTCACACATGTTAGGCAAACACTCTTCCACTGACCTATATCCCTAACCCTTTTATGTTGAGAGACAGGATCTCACCAGGTTGACCAGGCTGAACTTGAACTTTGTGTGTGTGTGTGGGGGGGGGTACTGGGGATTGAACTCAGGAGCACTGAACCACTGAGCCACATCCCAAGCCCTATTTTGTATTTCTTATTTAGAGACAGGGTCTATCTGAGTTGCTTAGCGCCTCACTTTTGCTGAGACTGGCTTTGAATTCTCAATCCTCCTGCCTCAGCCTCCCGAGGTGTTGGGATTACAGGCATGTGCCACCACATCCTTTTTGTATATAATTTAATAGACAGTAATCTGAGAAGTCTGAGAGCTCAGCTGCCCTAACTTCCTTTCTTCCAGGACTTCCCTCCTCCTTCCAGCTCTTAGCTCTATAATTTGAAACTTAAAGATGACAAGCCTGTGTTTCTCTGATCCCCTAATTGTCTACAAATCAGAGATTTCTCTCAGGAAAAAGACCACAAAGTCATAAACTTTCCCATTGTAATATCTCTTTGAAGATTAATTACATATATTTTGTTTGTTTGTTGTTGCTCTCAAGTGCCTATAAATAGGTTTCATAATTTTTATCTTTAGAATGGTTGGTCTATGCAACCCAGCTACTTTGCCATTCATTACCAGAAGCTGAAAACCCAATATTTTTAAATCTGTAGAACTCTCCTTGTTTAGCATCAAGGCCATAAAATAAACTTAATATTTCTGTTTCAGAAATTAAGCTAGCTAAGATGGTGCAATTTTCCTATCTGAAATCTTTCAGGTTGAAGGGCTCACTGGTATTTCATAGTTCACTTCTTTCAGCCTTTCCAGCATATAAAATATTCAAGCCATGAAATCATATTTGTTAATCTGGAGGAAAATCACATTTATTAAATTTCCAGCCTGTGAGAGGCACTGTACTGTTTTGTATTTTATGTCTTTTAGCACATGTCTTATATCACCAAAGTGCAGACTTGACTTGAAACATGTGACACTCCAATTCACTTCCGGCTTAGATGTAAGTGATGATAATCATAGTGACAACTGCTCTTAGAGCTGATATTTGCCAATTAGCTCCCAACCTGACAGTACAATCACAGGGTGGCTCATATATTTTTTGCATAATTAAAGATTTTTCACTGATGCAACCAGAATGCTATACTAAATTACATCCTAGTGGCTTTATATGCTACTCTTCTATTTCCTTCAATTCTATAAACTATTCTTGGAGTGACTTTGTAGTTTACCACATTGACAATACTCCTTCTGTCCTTAATTTCACGAATGCATGTCCTACTTGCTCTTTAAGATCATTGTTTTCCCCCTATAGTGCTGAAATTATTTTAAATTTCAAAATATAGTGATCTTGTTCTCTTACATATTTACAGGGCCTAGAGTACTATTGGTATTATACTTGATTGATGCTTTTAGTTTCTTGAAGATGTTTTGGGAAAATTCCTTAAGTTCTGACATTAAATTATAATCTAAGTACCAAGTATCCTTTTCAGAGGAAAATCAGTTCATACTATTAAACAGAATGATTAACTTAGGAGCCATTTCCTCACAACTCTAGGTATTGTAAGGATATACAACACAATTCTATGATTCAGGTGTACCAATCACACACAGCATATAAGGCTTTGATTCAGAAACATTCAGTAATCAAAGGCAGCCAGAGATAATGTTAACATCCAGTGTTAACATTATACAATTCTGGAGTCTATAGGGAACACGTTTTACCCTCTTCAGTTAGTGTCCAAATCTAGTCTTTCAGAGACTGATTGCTAATTGTAGAACTTTTTGTTTCTTCCCCACAGCATTCAACACATCCTATGCAAACACAACTCCTGGAAGTTAAAATGTGAAAAGGTCACTATTAAGTTTCTTGCAAACCATAGTTAACTCAGAGTTCACCATGGATGTTTGCTCAAGACTTAACTACAATAAGTATCTTCAAGAGATGATGCATCAAATTTTTTGAATGAGATGTGTGGTGCAGGGAACAAAGGATCAAGCATAGTGATTAGATTTCCCCTGAATTCCTCTATGACAGATCTAAATAGAGATGCTATTGCTGAAATTTCAGCACAGATGCCACATTTGCACAACTGATGCTGGCCACTGAATGTTAACATTATCTTTGGCCGCCTTTGATAACTGAATGTTTCTGAAGCCAGACCAACAAGATGGATTCCAGGGAATCTGATTTTAACATTCATTTATGAATCAAAGCCTTATATGCTGTGTGTGATGGGTAAAACTGAATCACACAGCATGTGCTGTAACTGTTAGGAAAGCAGAGAAAATGATTCTGACACCCATACTGAGATAGCACAGACAAGTAACTTTGGAAATTCCCCTGAGCAAAGGATGCCTTTTCAAAGGTACTGAAAAGTGAAAAGCCTGGTACACTTCCACTATTCATTAGCATAAGGAGAAGTCTAGAGGACACAGATTTATATGCAGCCACCTAGGAGAAATGAATAGTGTGTTTATGCACCTTGCTCATTCATTGTAAGCAGTTTCTTCTTTTATTCCTAAAAGATGTACATGATGCTACTTTTGAGGATAAAGTAGAATATTTTGAAACACTTGAAGCTCTAGATATAAAAAAAGATTATCAATAAAGTTTTGGTACATGCAGAAACCAATGGAAATATAGATTTTTGCATGGAATGGCTACTAGCTTTTATATTCCTAAAAGCATCCCTACCAGAGGAGATAGAGTAGAGCCTCATTTCTGAAAATATTAAGGCTATCTCAGAGGAGATTATATGGTATTGTTCAGGAGCAGTTCCCTTCAAATTATTATTTTCTTCCTTAAAAAAATTTTATATCAATAAGGAAGTGAGAACATTTTTACAAGAAGCAGAGAAGGAAATCTAAACACTAATGACTAAGAAGGGGGAGAAGAAAGTAGCAACTACAAAATTACCTTCACATCTTTTCACATTGAAACAATGTTAATTCTGATATGTTTAAAAGATGGGAAATCTGTTAAATTCTTTGCAGACCTTTTTATTTTATTAATCTTGAAAATAAAGTTGCAATGATAAGTTATCACATTTCCTTCTGATAGAATAGAAAGTAACCAGGGCCTACAAATACAGGAATCCTCAACTGCCACAAGAGCCTTCTTTACAACACCTATAAACATGTTTTTTCTTAAAGGATGAAGGGCATTTGTATAGGCTATGAGATCAAATTACAACTTTTTTAAAAAAATAGCTTAAATTTATTTTAGCTCTCTTTTAAGTTTTAATAGAAAACTCTATAAAGAAAACAATTAACAAGAAAAGTCAATACTGGACAATCAGTTTGTTCATATGCTTAATATTAGTAAATTTTTGTTTTGTTTTGTTTTATTTTGTTTTGTTTGTGATGGTACAGTTATATTGAAGACTCCTAAGTCTAGAAGAGATTTTCATTCATTAAACTACTGTTAGTCAGCTTCCCATCACTGTGACTAATTCCTGGATAAACACCTTATAAGGAGGACAGGTGTATTTTGACTTACACTTTCAGAGATTTCAGTCCATTTTATTCCATCCAAGCCAATCCAATCAAGCTGACAATTCAAATTGATCATTACAACAAAGGATGCCTAGTAATTTTCTGCATTCCATAGTATGCTTAATTTTTCACTACCCAAATTGGTTATTTCACCCTTTCTCTTCTGTGGACAATTATACCTCACAAACCCCACGAGGAAATAACTTTATTTATTTATTAGAAAAGCAGAAGCTCCACAACTGGTAATCACATATCCAACAATGCTTCTGTATTTCTTTTCACTAAACCAGCTCAGGCCTGTACCATAGTGACAAGTGCAGGGCTTTGGTCTTTGGGATGCGAGTGGCATTTAAAATAAGACAAGCATTAAGTCCTCTAAAAGGCCCACACCTCTTCCCTAGTTAGAATCCCTATTCCTTCCTAGGAATCTCCTTAGATTGTCTCCATTATATCTTGAAATATCTATTTCTATCTCTAGTTTACCATTCTGAATAGCAGTAGATGTACTTATTAACTCTTACATTAAAGAAAAAACATAAACAAATGTTCTTCTTCCACATTACATTGATCTAACATCTTAATTTTTTTTTAAATTTTTTATTTAGGCTTACATGTTAACAGTGCAAGTTGATTCATTGTACATAGATAGAGGATAATATATCAATTCTCTAGTTGTAAGTTGTATAGAATCACAACATATATGCAGTCATACATAAAGTTAGGGTTATTACTACCATCATATTCCACCACCTTTGCTGTCCCTATGCCCCCTCCCCCCTTACACCCCAGGGCCCAAAGATCCACCATTGTTCCCATGTCTTTCCCCACATTTTGGATCAGCATCCACTTATCAACGAGTACATTTGGCATTTGGTTTTCTGAGATTAACTTACTTCACTTAGCATGATATTCTCCAACTCCATCCATTTACCTGCAAATGCCATAATTTTATTCTCTCTTATTGCTGAGTAATATTCCATTGTGTATATATACCACTGTTTCTTTATCCAGTCATCTATCGAAGGGCATCTTTGGGCTGGGGATATAGCTCAGTTGCTAGAGTGCTTGCCTCACATCTTAATTTTTCAAAATGGCTAATGAATAAATATAACTGAAAATAGTCTTCTCAAATGAGATTCAATATTGTCTCAGCTGAGTTTCATGTCACCTATTTTCCCACCTTCTCCCATGCTGGATATATTTCTACTAGGGTGTATCCAAATTGTCCTCAGCCTCTTTTTCTTCTCTCTCTGTTATTCCTCTAAGGAACCCTATCTACTTCTCTTATTTTGCATGACATTCATACTCCAATCAATCCCAAATCCTTCTCTCCATAACAGACCTTCAACATATGTCAAAATTTTATAAAACTTCCTACTTAATGTTTCCTTGAATGTCTAATATGTATTGATAACTTAACATAGCCAGATGAGAGCCTTCACCTTCACCTTCATCACCAACAGTCTGTCTTCCCTGCTCAGTAAATGCTATTATTGTACATACTACTGTGAGTCAAAGATGCATGAGTCATTCTTGGTTCTTTTTTTTACTTGTACTGCATTTGCAAAGTAGTTAACTGAACTACATAGAATACAAAGAATTTCTTAAACAGTTTATGATCAAACTAGAGTTAGCAGTAAGCTTACATTAAAATCAGACTGACAAATATCTTTGGCCTCTTTTCTAGGCCATTCTTCTGGCATAAACCTTTTCAAATTGCCATAATGACAGAGTAAGAATCAATACATGAAGGAAGAAATGTTGCACTAAGAGGATAAGAGGAGTCCATTTGTGCCATTATAGTCTTACGCACTGCAATACAGACTTATTCACCATAATATATTATTGATGCTTTAATCTATTATGGATACGACAGTTAATGTTCATGTGAATATAGGCAAGCCAGATGATTCTGTCTGTGCTACTTTTTTTGAAGTTCAATAAAAGAGAGGCCTGAGATCAGCCAGATGGAAGAATATGTCACTCTCATTACAACTCCAAAACGCACACGCATACACACACACACATTCTACCTGTTCACATTTTAATGTATGTTTACTTTGTTTCCACCTTGTTTTGTATATTGGATGGGGGCTTGGGGGACACATTGTTGTCTCCACAATGTTTCAATAAACTAAAAATTATACTGTCCTGATTTTTATTGTTATAATCTAAATTGTGTTTATTTTCTATTATTTATCATTTTTTTCCACATTCAAAATTGCAGAGCTGTCAGTTTTAAGAAATATAATGTTTAGCCGGCGCGGTGGCACAAGCCTGTAATCCCAGCACTTAGGGAAGCTGAGACAGGAGAATCGCGAGTTCAAAGCCAGCCTCAGCAAGGGCGAGGCACTAAGCAACTCAGTGAGACCCCGTCTCTACATAAAACACAAAATAGGGCTGAGGATGTGGCTCAGTGGTCGAGTGCCCATTAGTTCAATCCTCAGTAAAGAAAAATATATATGTTTATATAAGCTCTACATCTCAGAGTAAAAAGGTGGAAAAGACCC
>CM053406.1:91656898-91672000 GCA_028644305.1 Xerus rutilus | reverse complement strand
ATTGTAATTTTCAAGCTTTTTAACCTCAGGAGATTAATGCTATATGACAAATTCTGTCAGATTGAAAGTGATAATGTCCTTTGCCTATTTTCAGAAACCACTAATGAACTATTTTGAGACACAATGTCAATGTGAAAACAAAAGTCAGAATGCTAAGGAGTGAATGCATTCTTAATGCACTCTGTGAATATTGTTGATGGATGTTAAACTGACTCAAAATGCCAAACAGGAGAAATCCAAGCATTCACATTCTCACATACTTTTTGCTATATCATATTTACATAACATTTAGAAACAGAATGTGAACTATCATGTTCATTTTAGCAGTATATGACATCTATTCTAAGTACTCACTTTTTTCAATTTCGACATCACAGTGGCACAAAAATAAGCTAAGAGCAATAATCTAATTATTGTACAGTAAGCCGGGCGTGGTGGCACACAGTAAGCCCGGCATGATGGCACATGCCTGTAATCCCAGCCTTTTGGGGGGCTGAGACAGGAGAATCGCGAGTTCAAAGCCAGTCTCAGCAATGGCAAGGAGCTAAGCAACTCAGTGAGACTGTGTCTCTAAATAAAATAGAAAATAGGACTGGGGATGGAGCTCAGTGGTTGAGTATTCCTGAGTTTAATTCCTCCAGTACCAAAAAAAAATATTGTGCCTTGAGTTTTTTAATTTTTTCTCCACAAAGTTAACTTGGATCTGAAAAGTAACTGTAATATTATTAAATTATATATTTACATATATAAATATTGAATAGTAAAATTTAGTAGGGATTCTAACAGCTGATTTCTCATTGACTATTCTGAGAAAAAAAGGAACAAATTAAATGCTTCTGCTTAGTCCATGTTATATTCCCATAATTTCAATCATGATTTTAATATGATCATTTAGTTTCATAAATTTTAATCTAAAATATTTATGGATTTATGAACATTTTATATATTAAAGATCAACTCAAGACCAGATATAGAGAAACTAACTTCCATTTAGATTAAGATAATACATTCTTCCTACAGAATCCATAAAAAAAAGTCTGTGTAACAAATGTTTAAAATTTTAGTCATATCTAGAAAATGCAGATAACTTTTAAACACTAAGCCAGCTGCAACCTGAGTAGTTAATTTTCTCCCAGAAAAGAAGATATGTGAGATGTCTTTTGGCTAATAACTAACTATTCCAGAAATTATTCACCAAGAGAGCTGAGACTGATTTTGTTATTAAATTACAAAATGGTCAAATTTATTTAAATTTTATTTCCAGACTGAGTATTTGGCTCATGCATTTTGAAGTGTTGTAATAAAACATTTTTTTTCAAATATGTTTAATGTAGAGAACATTCATTCAGCGCTCAGCCTTTGGTTATTGTGCCCCAGCACGATCTCTGTATTTGTAATCCAAAGACTGGAACTTGTGTTTATATTCTATTTACTAAGTCCATGAACTTGGGTAAGCCACTTATTCTCTTTGAACATGTTATTCACTGATAAAATCATAAGGTATTCTTTGTAGGCTTGTTAAAGGATAGAGCAGGTAAGGCACGCTGTAATAAAGTACCATATAAATAGATTATTATGGTTAGTGTAGGAGAACTCTCCATAACTTCAACCCCTCCCTTCCATCTTTCCCCATTCTATGCTAATGGACTGTGCGCTTGACAGAGAGCACCCCTTTGTTTGTAACTTTGGGCCTGATTGGTCCAGGAGTGTATAGAAGCCTCTACACTTTCTGGAATAAACAGTGTTTCTGAATCTCACTCTGGCAGAGCAGTTTTTTACCTATACCCCGGGGTCTGGGTGCAGTGACTCTCTAGCCATCACCCCTGTCCTGGGAGACCCCATTTCATCTTCCCCGAAGACTCCCTCTTTCTACCTCTCTCAGGACCCCAACTTGTGGAGCGGACAAATGCAGCGCAACCTTAAAGCAATAGTTAGAATCTTGCACTAGCACACAAACATGGCTAAGGCACAGTCTTTGGCCATATCTGTATTGATAATATCATTGGACATCCATGCATCATGTAATTGAGTGACATGAGCAAGAGCTGCTTGCTCTTAGACAAGCCATGGGTAATCACACTATGAATGCAAATACCTACATGAAAATGAGTATTAGTCTGGGTAAATACTAAGAGATATTTTGTGAAGAAAATCAGGTCAATGTTAGCATTTTCCTTACTCTCTTCTCTAAGCCTTCTTCCTCTTATTCTTTGCACTTCAATTCTATTGCTGCTTCCACAGAAAAAAACAAAAATCCAGGAGATAACTGATAAAGCAAAGACAGATGATAAGCTCAAACCTTGAGAAACTGACCACGAAGTTCTGATGAGAGGATCTCACAAAGGTTCCAGTCATTAGCTCTGATTAAATGACTACTAAGCCCATAGAGCTCATAGTAGTCAGCGAGATAGTTTTGTTCAGTTGATAGTTGGGATATAAAAAATGATTCGAAAGAGTGTATTATGAGGAAAAAAGAATAAAATGCAATACTATAAAAAGTCATTTATCTAATGAGTCCAGTGGCTATTTACCAATATCAATAACTCTTATTTCTACAGGAATTCTCATGCTTTAAGGTGTCAATTTGCCTCCTGGAGCTACAAGATACAAATAGATCTACAGAATATAGGATACACATTTGACCTTAGAAAACTATTTGCAGTTTAAAAGTTTTAAAAATCGAAGTTCTATGGAAAACATGGATAAATGATTTAATGCTAAAAGCCATCTGGAAAGAAGGGGTATGGGGATAGTAAATGAGCAACGTGTTGTGGAGAATTGATGAAAATCTGAGCTGTGACCATAGTATAACTTTCCAAATCAGTCTGTCTAAATCTTTCAGTGTTTAAGGGTTTTTCAGAAACTTCCTGAACTCTATTGAAGGTGCCCTTTCACTTGCAAAGCGTGAAAGCATTATTTCTCTCCCAGTGAACCTGAACAGCACCTACTTCAGCCCCTTCCTCTCAGAGGTCCATCTCTAAATGGACAGTCTTTAAGGACCCTGTTGTCCTTCAGGCATCTTCCACTTGGCTTTGATTGTGGGAATCTTTCACATCAGATTCAAATACCAAGAACTTGGTATTTGTCACTGGACAAATTTAGAGTCCCATATGAGTTCCTATTACAAGGGCAAGAAAGAATGCATTCATCATCCACACATTTGTTCACATAATTTATTGAAGGTACACTCTTGGTTTTGTCTCTGGAACAGAGAAACAGGAGTTGGTTTTGTAAGAGCAATTCTTCCTCCCACATAATAAAAAGAAAGAAGTAAAATATGGCTACAGATGGAGATGGTTTATAAATTTGGTGACACTTTAGACTTATTTTTGCTTCCATCCAAAACATTTACCTTGTCAACTGCGTATGATAAAGGAAATTAAAATATTATCAATTGCACAGGATGAGATCTTGGCAGGAAAGCTGCAGTAAATAGCTGTAACAATTTTTGATAAAAAGAAATGTTATTGATATTGGTTGATATCAAATATAACAAAGCATAATCACTAACTAAGTATTTTTATTACTGCAGTACAAAAATAAAGCAAATTGGGAAAAAAAGGCTACACTTTCTTATGTATGCAAAAAAGTCAGCATTTAAGGTGCTATTAATTTACTACCCTCAACAAAGAGCTTTAGGATTGCAAACTGATATGCTCCTAATTTGCACTGAAGCTCTCTGAGGAACAATTAAGAGAAAACATTTGTAATGTACAACTGATGGCTAGTACACTGTGCGGTGATACCCAGTGAGAGCCATTGTTTATTCAACATGGTCTATGATGGGCTACTCTTTATATCTTGCTATGTTTTGTTTGTGTTTGGAAAAAAAATGGAAGGAATAAATTTCACTGCCTTGTGCATGCTGCAGAAGGAATATTTAATGTTCTCAGGGTATCATGTGGTTGTACAGATGTATGAGATATTTCAGTAAGCAGTAAGGAAAAAAAAAACACCTTACGGCTCTGAAGTCTCTGGCATGTGAATGACAAAGGAAAAATTTTCCTCCTCCTTCAAAGAGACAAATCATAGAATTATGGAATTTAAAACTTTTAGAATGTCATTAAAACTGTATTCTTGTCAGAACCTAAGACTTCAGATTGCAAGAAAGGAATCATTTAGAATCATCTCAGTGATGTCTTAAATCACGCCTCCAATACATAGGACTAAACATTCAAGGGTGTATTGTGACTCTTAACTCTTTGATAAGCTGTCGTACCTACTTCTAACATCATTCACAGGCAGAGGTGCAATTAAGAACATGACTCAATAGCAGCAGCCCCCGAGTTTGCATTCTGTCTCAGAAACTCATAACTATAGGACATTCCTGTCCCTCAGGTCTTTCATATGTCAAATAGAGACATTAATGTATTTACCTTGAAGAGTTGCTAGGGATTAAATTGGAACAGAGAATGATATATAGGAAATGCTTTCTAAAAAATTTAACCATTAGTATTACTCATGATTCATCATCAATTTCCTTGTGCCAACTTTTGCCTTTTCTTGTATTTATATTTGCATGATAAATTATCTCTCACATCGTCAAGTCAGTGTCTTTGTTAACCCCTTCAAACTCAATGCACATGATAGGTACTCAGTAAAACTTTTCCAAACAATACAAAAACATTTGTACTTAGAAATATCACATTTAGAAACTTTTTCGTGTCTTAATCAAAAGTGACAAAAATACTTTTTCCACAAAAGGACAAGTTCACTATCAAAGAGACACTAAAACAATTAAAGGAATGTAATTTAAATCATTAATGAGATGAACACTGACTTGAAAAGGCCAAGTGATAAAGGAGGCAAGGCACAGAACCAAGAAAACCTAGAATGAGAATTTTTGTGAACTTACAGCATTAAAATATAGCAAGGTTTTTGTTGTTGTTGTTTGGTTGTTTGGTTCGTTTTGTTTTTGTTTTTTTTTCCTTTTTGCTTTGTCTTTCTGCTTGATCCTAAGTTCAAGGAAAGGGAACTTGCAGCAGAAAGTAAGCTCCTTACACTGAAAAGTTTCTATGCTGAGAATAATCCAATAAATTCTGAAAGAAAATTGGTCAATTCCTTTGAAAGAATTTTGGAAGCAAATTGCCCAAATCTCTGAAAGGTTTTAGAGGAATCTGAATGTATTTTCTTTTTAAGGTAAAAGATTTGAAGTCAGTTCAGTAGGATGTCTATAGGGTTACCTCAAATGTCATTCACATACCAAATTTGTCCTTGTACTTACACACAACCTTTGCATCCCTGAATCTTTTCCTAATGACAAATCTAGCAACTAGGAAACACTGTGCCCATAGTTTTAAAATACATTTGATTTGGAGCATTCCCCAGGCCACTCACATTCTGTTCCCACACCAACATCTCTTCTTGCTAACTGTATTCTGTGCCCTCCTGAGTGTCTATCCACAAGGCTATCAGAGTTGTCTTTTTAAAATGTAAATCATATCTTGGCTTTCCTCAGAGATCTCCAAAGACTGCCTACATCATTAAAATAAAAACCTAGATTATGAAAATAGTGTACAGGGCACCATGTGGCCAACTGCCCAACACCTGTCTGCCCATCCATGCAGACCTCCTCTCACTCACACTGCTCCTGAGACCCCCCAGGCAGCCTCCCAGAGCCCCTGTGCTACTTTAGCATCAGCTCGAGATACTCCTGCCTATATATGTCCTGCCTTGCTACCTTCAGTCCCATACATCTCCGCTCAAATATGATCTTTTCTGGAAGGCTCCCATGATTATTCTAGACAATTTCCAGTTTCTTTACTTCTACATATTTCTCTGTAGCACATAACCAGTTTCACATTGTTCACACACATGTATGTTTGTGTGTGTTTGTGTCTCGCTAGAGTGTATTTTTCATGATGCAGAGGTTATCTGTATTTGTCAATACTATATCCTCAGGGTCTTAGCACTACCTGGATCACAGAAAGTACTCAATAAATATCTTTGGGGTGAATTGGGTAAAGCAATATTGTAATTGTGCATTCATTCATGATAAAGTAGAAGAGTGGTATAATTGATGATTTGGGAGGGAGGCTGCCCAGTCATATCTCCAACCCCTAACCTTCTCTGATCTACTGTTAACACCAGAGAAGAGTTGTAGATCTGAAGTAGAAATTTTCTTAAAGAGAAAAGGCCAGTGCCACTGGAGCTAATTTGGAAGAGAAAGAGAGAGAGAGAGAGAGAGAGAGAGAGAGAGAGAGAGAGAGAGAAACATCTAAATATCTAAATGTTGTCAGAGAGAGGGCTGTTGGGAAAATCCCAGGACTCCCAGTTATGTTTAAAATTCAGATAAATCATATATATATGTGTATGTATGTATGTATGTATGTATTTAATGGTACTAGGGATTGCAACCAGGGCCTCATGTATGGTAGGCAATTGCTCTACTACTTAGCTATATCCCCAGTCCGTTTTAAATTTTATTTCGAAATAGTCTCACCAAGTTGCCCAAGCCAGGCTCAAACTTGCAATTCTTCTGCCTCAGCTTCTCAAGTAGCTGGGATTATATACATGAGCAGCCATGCACAGTTTAAATTAAATTTAAATTTAAATTTAGTATAATTTAAGTCTATTTTTTATGATGGTCATTAAGTCTCTAGTTAGTATGATTAAATCCTCATGATGAAAACAATGAATCATTTGGTTATTATTTATAAAAATATTATGGCTATAAAATAAGAAAGTTCAAAAAACTAGCTTGACAAATCTAAACTTGAATCTAAAGGTATTAATTTACTCTGATGACAAAGTGGATGAAAAGAAGTAAACTTTTGCTATCTGAATGTAGAACTATTCGCCAAATACTTATTACCTTCATTAGATCTACAAGCTAATTATATGATTGAGAAAAATGACAGAACTATTCATTTCACTCTGAAATTAATATTTGCTTATATATATGTATATTTGCCTATATATATATATATTTATTATGGTTTGGGTATGAATTGTTCCCCAAAAGATCTTGTGTTAATACAGGAATGTTCGGAGCTGAAATGATTAGATTATGAGAGCTTTAATTCCATCAATGAATTAATCCATTTGAGGTATTAATAATTTGAAAGAACTATTGCACTGGATGGTAACAGTGGAGAGTGGAACTTGGCTGGAGGAAGCACATCACTGAGGGTATGCCCCTAGGAATTACATTTTGTCTTTGGCTCCTTGCTTTCTCTCTAATTCCTGCAGGACAAGAGCTTTCCTCCCCTTGCCCTCCCACCGTGATGTTCTGCCTCACCTTGGAGGCTGAGCAATGGAGTCCACCAACCATGAACTGAGACCTTTGAAACCGTCAATCCATCATAAGCTTTTCCTCCTCTAAGTTGTTCTTTTAGGTATTTTACTCAGTGACAAAAACTGACTAACCCAATGTACCTGTCATTTACATTTCCACAATTATCTCAGATTCTTAGCCCTTGGACTAAAAATTAATTCTAAAGAGAATCAAATCAATAATATGTCAAGTAACCATTATGTTTCATTTAAAGAACTTATTTTTATATAGCTTACTTTTAATTAATACATAAAAGCATAAATATTCTATTAATGGGATACAATGTGAAATTTTAATACCTATATATATTGCCTAATGTTTAAATCAGGATAAACATGTCTTTCTCCTCATTTATTGTTTTTTTAGTGACAGAAACATTCAAAATTCTTCTAGTTTTTGGACATATTCAGTACATTATTGTTATCTATACTAACCCTATGGTGCAATTGAACACCACAATTTCTTGCTCTTATCTAACTTCAAGTTAGTGACCATTGTTCACTCATTCTCCATTTCTCCCTCCCCACCACCCTCCCCAGCCTCAGGTAGCCATCATTAAGAATTTCATGTTGGAGCTGGGATTATGGCGCAGTGGTAGTGTGCTCGCCTAGCATGCATAAGGCACTGGGTTCGATCCTCAGCACCACATAAAAAAAAAATAAAGATATTCTGTCACCTACAACTAAAAAATAAACATTTAAAAAAAAAAAGAATTTCATGTCCAGAACTTTTTCCTTGCAGGCTACCATGGTAACCTTAGCAATGAAAACCCTGTGCCTTCTATTTTATGAAATCTTAAAGATAGTTTTTTATATTGGTTTTCAAACTAGTGTCATTATTCACATTCAGAAGACATATTAAATACCAGAATTTGATAAAGGGATTAAAATACTCAAATAACATTAATAGCTGATGTTATGCCTATTCCAAGAATGCTAAACCCCCTTTTAAGTTCATCATATACTCAAAATTGTTTAGAATTTAAAACAAAAATATTTTGTAAAGAATTATTATTGATATTCTTATTTAAACATCTCTTTTAGTGCTATCAGAGTAGATGGGCAACTTAATTGAAGAAAAGAGAAGTCTGATTTAAAACATTTTTATCATGTAGAAATGCATTCTTATAGGTTTAGAATGTACTTCTTCAAAAGTCTTTGTTAAAATCTTCAGGCAGTTGCATTCTGAGCTGAAGTTTAGATGCCTCAAATAATCTCCCTTTTGAAAACAACTAAAAGTACAAGTGATTAATATGAAATCTATAGAGTTTTTAAAAACTTGGAACTGCTTTTTTAATGACAACTTGAAACACAAGAGACCAAATATAATCGATTCAATAAGATTGAGACCTAATAGGAAATCTAGAGATAAAATTGGTAAATTAAGAGAAGAGTAAAAGTAAAGTATAAATAGCTGACATACAAAAGGAGACTCCAAATAAATTCTATTTAGATTTTTGAAAGCATTGAAGAGAAAGGGTGGTGTTGCCCTTGAGTGTCAGACCCCATGCATATTTGTGACCTCACATTGTCCATACTATTCACGTAGACCTGTAAGTCTCAATTACAGACTTCAACACAAAATAGTTTAGAATAGTAGTATTGCTTTGCTTCTTTCCAAAACTGAACTAAGTCAAATCCTTAAGTTATGTTTATTTGAAGAGATATTATAGGTATGAGAACATAACAAAAAGAAATATCAATGTCCTTTGAAGGAAATTATCTTCAAAAAAAGTTTCAAAAATGACCACTAATAAAATTCCAAGAACTTACAATTAAAAAATCAAAGACCTCAAAGCGTAGGTAACAAAACCAAAAATGAACAAAGTGGGATTATTTCAAATTAAAAATGCTTCTATACAGCCATGGGAAGAATCAATAGGGTAAAGAGACAACAAATGGATGGGAGGAAATACTTGCAAACTGTACATCTAATAAAGGGTTAACATTCAAATTATGTAAGGAACTCAACACAATAGCAAGAAAACAACTTGATTCAAATATAGGGAAAGGACCTTAATACATATAAATGTCCAACAGGTATATGGAAAATTTGCTAATAAGAAAATCACTAGTTATCAGGGAATGCAAATTTAAATCACAATGAAATATCACCTTACACTGGTTTGAATACTTACTATTAAATGAGAATATGGACAAAAGAGAACTCTTGAACAATACTGTGGGAATGTAAATTGGTACAACCAAGATGGAAAACTCTATGAATATTCCTCAAAAATTAAAACTAGAATTGCCATGTGATACAAAAACTTCACTATTGGGTGTGCAGTCAAAGGAAATAAATTCCCTATGTTGAATAACTGCTTTCCCATGTTAATTGTAGCATTATTCTCTGTAGCCCAAACAAGAAATCAAACTTAGTATCCATCAGTGGAGGAATGGATAAAGTGTGAAATATATACACAACAGAATGCTATTCAGCCTTTAAAAAGAATAAAATTCTGTCAATTGTCATGACATAGATGAATCTGAAGGATATGATCTTTAGTTAAATAAGCCAGGCAAAGAAAGACAAATACCTCATGATCCTACTTGAGAATCTAAAAATGTCAAACTTAGAAGTAGAGAGAATGACAGTTACCAGAGGCTCCAGCTAGGAGTGGGGAGTAGGAAGATGTTCACTGGATACAAACATGGTGACCACAGTCAAAAACTACAGTTTATATCCTTGACAATTGCTAAGAAAGTAGATTTTAAATATTCTCACCAAAAATAAATGTGTGCACATTAATTAGCTTGATTTAGAAATTCTACAATATATGCATATTGCAAAAGATCATTTTGGATAATATATATATATGTATATATGTATATATGTATACATGTATGTACGTACACACACACATATACGCACACAAACAATACATGCAATGCTTATTGGTCAGCTAAAAATAATAAGAAAAAAAGAAATACATTGTCTTCAGATACTTTTTAATAACTAGATCTAATATAACCATGTGTTATCTAATATAATTTTCTAGAGCTCTTGCCTTAATAAATAAACATAAGATCATATTCATTAAAAATAATGGGAATTTCAGCTATGGGAGTAGAAAGACTCATGCAATGCATATACATGGAAATAACAAAGGAAAGATACCCTGGGTCTAAGGCTTCATGTGATGGCAAATAGTTGATTACTTCTAAATCTCTATTCCCAGGCTTTTCTGTTTTTCTTAGAGTCCTAACTAAAAATGCCCATCTGGATTTCTACAAATGTGTCAAGTAAATTACTTCTCCAATCTAATTAATTTTCTTACATACCACATGAATCCTTTTCACACATTGCCTATTTCAGGGGCTGAAACCTCTAAAGATTATTTTACTAAGGCCCCTTAGCCCTCTGACTTCCTATTGGGTTTTATCAGTGGAAGTTTCTAGAAGGAAATCCAAAGGGAGAAGGGAGAGATTGGTGTTACTGACCTGCACATCCTGCTCCTAATATGGATGTGGCTGCTGGCACTCTCCTCCCTGCCCGGGGACTATAGAATCTGCCTCACAATTTCCTGCTCATTCTCTTTACCCTGAACTCACCATTCCACACAGCTTTTATTAAATTATTTTGAGGTGAGCCCTTTTCAGCGTTCTATTTTTTGCTGGGGCCTTGGCTAAAGCATCATCCATAAATTCCATATTTAATTCTTAGATAAATGCAAAATAATCAGGAATCTCCACTAAACAGAAGCTGGCAGCCATAACATGTATTGAAAAGTAAGCATTTTTCCTTCACCAAAGAGCAGAAATAATTCAGAAATTATCATCCACCCTTGAATAAGCTAGTGCTCAGATGCACACTGTCATTTATATTCTCTTGATTTTTTGCTACAAGCTTCAACAGAATAGTGTTTCATAGTACCTTTTATGTGAAGTCTGTTTAACTAAAAGATAAAATAGTAAAATATTCTCTTGATACTTATAATATTCTTATTTCTTTTCTAAACACTGTGAACACTACAACTATTTTCTGATGGACTTTTTTTTTTTTTTGGTACCTGGGATTGAACTCAGGGGCACTCGACCACTGAGCCACATCCCCATCCCTATTTTGTGTTTTTTATGTAGAGACATGGTCTCACTGAGTTGCTTAGCGCCTCGCGTTGCTGAGGCTGGCTTTGAACTCGTGATTCTCCTGTCTCAGCCTCCCAGAGTGCTGGGATTACAAGCGTGAGCCACCACGCCCAGCTTGATGGACTTTATTGTAGATAACTCCCTCAATCTTTTATTCTTTATGTTGTTCATCACTCTTTCTCAGTGGGAAATCTCCAGTGAAATTTCTCCTTGACAAATAATTTATTTCTGATCTGATGTCAGGCCCCTCATCATCTGTTAAGTAAAATACATGCCCCCAATAAATCACTTTGATTTAAACTTATCTTCTGTCTCTTTGCTTCTTCTTTATTTTTCTTTAATCTTCCTTTCCCCACTGTCTTACTATCTTTGATGATTCATGGTACACCTTTTTAGTCTGGTCATAAAGTTATGTGTTAAGACAATTATGCCAAGATGAGTTATCTTAACCATTCAGGGTGATATCCCTGAAGTCTAACAAGGCAGCAACTCAAAGCCTTATCCATTAGTTCTGTCAATAAAAACATGACAAGTCAATCCTCATAATTCTAAACTGACTTTTATTCTCTTCAGAAGTGAGGATAATCAGAGCATTTTTGGACATTCAGGCAGGGGCCCTCAATTTCAAACTGCCAACAGGAAAATATTGAAAGGCCAGAATTAGCTTGGCCCAATCCACTGACCTTTAGTCCCAGAAAAATAAGAGAAACCTGGAGAAAGACCAGGAGTGCTTAAAGGTAGCATGCAACTTTTCTCTAAGGATACAGAACTTTTATGTATATTGGGCAGTACCTATGCTGTGAGTACGCACAAAGATCACTTTTAAATGCACAGACCTGCTGGGCACTATGGCACATGCCTGTAATCCCAGCAGCTTGGGAGGCTGAGGCAGGAGGATCACAAGTTTAAAGTCAGCTTCAGCAAAAGCAAGGTGATAAACAATTCATTGAGACCCTGTCTCTAAATAAAATTTTAAGAAAGGGCTGGAGATATAGCTCAATGGTCAAGTTTTATACTCACAAATCTTCCTTAGTTAAATACTCGAGAAAGACGGAATGGGTCATTTTCATTGTCTAGGAGTATAGCAGTAATGTAATGTATGACCAAAACAAATTTCAGTTCTTTGGAGTTCAAGCCTTTGCCAAAGTGATTAGTTCTTAAATTGGCAGATAAGACTCAATCCAGAGGATACCATTATACATACCAGACTACTTGTAACAAGATTTTATTAGTAGCCTAAGCCTTAATCAATAACTCTATTAAAAGTGATTTCTACTTTGAAGTGATTTCTCATTACAAGTTTTCAAAGAATTTTATTAAAAATCAATGAAATGGAAACTCAAAGGAATCTCATATTTATTGAATATAACTAGTGGTCTCATATTGTTTCCTGTTTTCTAAACAAACTCAATTCTCTCACGCCTTTCTTGCATACACTGCAACTTTAATAAAATAAAGCTATAATGATCTTCTTAGTAGTAGTTTGAGACACTTTGGACATCCACTGGAGAAATCAACAGAAACAAAAGGCTGTCTTCATCTGCAAAAGCTGCCCACTGCAAAAGCCCTGCTACCCCTGACAGAGTCGCAAATGACTCATCCAACCCACTAAGTAGATACTAACATTCTTCATCGTTGCTGTAAAAGCTGATGTTATCATGGTTTTGGTTTATGTAAGAACTTATCAAGGCATTCATGTGATTTCTTCAAGATTTTCATTCTGTCCATATGTTATTTTTCTTCCCTTGCCGCCTACTTTATTGTAGCTAAGGTGTCTTATAACTACACAAGGTTAACTCAAAATGCAAACACAGTGGCTGTTTCAAGCCTGCCATTATCTACTTAAAAGCAATGAGTGATTCTGAATAGAATGTTGCCTATTCCATAGCTTATGGCAATGAAAACTAAGATGGAAAACAAAGTGTTCAGAACTTAGCATATAGTAAATAATTAATAATTCTAGTAAATCTATAAAATTTTTACATCTATTAAAATTTATTATAGCAAGTGTATAAAATTTGTTATTTATTATATTAAATATATAAAGTTTATAAAATTTTTATCATACTCTTATAATAAAAAGTTTGTAATAAAAATAATAGCACTGGATTTAAATCAAGATCTGAACTCTACCACCTTTATAGTAATATATAAGCTACTTAACCTCTGTCTTGCCACTCTGATGTTAATCAAGCTTTACCTACATAATCACTTTAATAGCTGCTACCACAATAAAAGCCCAAATTCCTATGGATGGTTCTAAGTCCCTTAACAATATGATTCTTGACTGTCCATTCTCTCAACACTATGACTACCAACCATTGCATCATGAACTCAACTCTAAGTCCCATGCTGTTTCATATGTGTAACCTTTCACTTGATAGTCCCCAGTTAAAATGTTTTTCATCTCTCCTTTTCAAAATAAAGTTTTAGTCACAACAATACATTTAAAATATTCTGTAAAACGGTTAGAACCCTTCAGTCAATGTAACCTCTAGTATGCTCACATATAAGTCTGTATGTGTTTTCGTACTTACAGTACTCTAGGCTTGTTTATTTCCCACAGTTAAAATTCTCACTCAACAGCAGGGATTTCATCTTGACATTTTTGTAATCTCAGTAACGAGTGATGCATGTAGAACAAAATCAGTCCCTAAATATTGGTAGAAAAATTAGTGAATGAATTGCATTGACAATACACAAGAAGCTGAATTTGTCAGTATATAGTAAATGCTACCATTTTAAGTCTTTCAGCATAATACAAATTTATTAAGGTAGTTGTGCAGCCCATCTATACATGGCCCAAGAGTTGGGATGGTTTCAGGGAAGAAGGGGTGGCTGACAAAACACACTTTTTACCTGAAGCTCAGAATGATACTTGCAGCTCTGAATGTCCCCTGAAGGGACAATACTAGATAACAAAGGTACTCCAATGCCGAGGACAGTGAGATTACTCCCTAACATATATTGCTGATGAAGGGATACATTTTGTCCAGATCATAATTTACAAAGGTAACTAAGGGACAACACAAAGAAGCTGATGACATTGAAGGAAGTTTTCTAATGATCAGTTTCCCTGGAAATTAGAGGTACAGCAAGTGCCACATGGAGCAACAGAAAATCTGTTACCTGCAGGGGCTGGAAAGCAGGCAAAGGAAATGTAATTATTCCTTTTTGACTACAGTAGAGAGAAGAAATTAGGTAGGAATGTTCCCCATTGGGTACTAAGGACAAACAGGCAGGTCAGAGTAGAGGATGAATGGTTGGAGAAATTGCAGCATGACTTTTACATCCGTACAAAAGCTAACTGCAGAAAGAATGTAAACAACTTTGGCCATTAGTCTGGCCCTGTGATTCAGCAGACTTATGGAGAAGTTAAGAACAGATGTCAAATAACAGAAAGAGAACCTAAAATTTTGGCTAATACAGGGGTAAATGGCTCAACACTCCAGTGTCATAAAACACACTTCCATAATTCTCTCTGTTGCTACATCATCATGTGTGCTATGAACAGTAAGTAATGAGTTTATCCTTCAAGGAGAAAAGTTTCCCAGTTTGCATCTGGTGCTTTAATGATGAGGTGAGTCTCTTTTGGTGTGATATAGAGTACTGAAGTTCTGGTTCAGTTCATATGTTAATAATCACCATTCATTTATTCACTTACAAAGTATTAAAAACTTACATTGTGTCAAACATTGTACTGGATGTCAGCAACACAGGTTCCATATGTCACCCTTG
>CM053406.1:91626398-91656398 GCA_028644305.1 Xerus rutilus | reverse complement strand
CACCACAGTTCCTGCCACTGCCTCACCTGTGCTATGTGAGAGACCATACTATTTATGGGACAGTCTATTGACTGTCAGCATGGGAGCTGTGTGTGGGCCCAAGAAACCACCAGGGCTGAAAGTGGACACTCCAGAGCAGGTGCCACATCTCTGTGACCTTTCCTTATGCCATATGTAGACAAAGTACTACTGGGAAAGAGGGTGGGTGTTGCAGAGATGGCACAGAACCTGTCACCACCCACCTACCTCCACAGGCATTTATGTGTGGCTTTGCATCATTGTAGGAACTTAGAGAAAGCACCATGGTTAATCACCATCAGCTCCTCCTGCAGATGGGATTGCATCACTGGGACTGAGCATGGGTATGAAGGAATGAGAGCCACAGTTCTGCACCACCTTGCATGGGTGCATGCTACTGCTGGGACTGAGAGTGGGTGCCACAGAGGGGCACTAAATTTGCTTACCACTGGTGGGCAGCTGCTTGCAGGACCATACCATAGCAGAGCTGAGACTCTGAAATGACTTTAAGAATCTTAGAAGAAACACTTTGAGACATCACTATATCCAACAAGTATTTCAATAAAACACCCAAAGCACAGAAAACAAACAAATGGAATTACAACAAACTAAGAACATCTGCACAGCAAGAGCAACAGTGAAAACCCAACCTACAGAATGGAAAAAGTTTTGTGAGCCATTAATTTGAAAGAAGGTAAATATTCAGAATATATAATAATAAATGATAAAAACAATAATAGTACAATTTAAAAATAGGGAAAGGATATTGACAGACATTCCTCAAAATAAGAAATTCAAAAAAATCAACAACTTTATGAAATATGCTCAATTTTTTCATTCATCAGAAAAATAGAAATCAAAATCACAATGAGATAATACTTCACCGCAGGTAGAATTTCTTTTGTCAGAAAGACAAAAGTTGACCAATGTTAGTAAGGATGTGGAGAAAAAGTAACTCCCAAACACTGTTAGTGGGAATGTATATTAGTTCAGCTACTATGGAGAACAATGTGGAGGTTCCATAAAAAAATCAAAATTAATTTGTCATGTGATCCAGCTTTATCACTCCTAGGCATATATACAAAGAAAATGAAATCAGTATACCTAAGAGATACCTGCAAAATCATTTGTGTTGCTGCACTATTTACAAAAACTCAGATATGAATCAAGCTAGATGCCCTTCAAAAGATGAATGAACAATGCCATACTATCATTTGAAGCAAAATGGATGAAACTGGAGGACAGACATTATGTTAAGTGAGATGAACAGATTCAGAAAGAAAAACTCTACAAGTTCTGTGGCATATGTGGTGTTAAAAAAAAGAAAGTCAGTTAAAATGTATAATATTCAGAACTAAAGGATGGGAAGAGTAGGGAAAGTGGGAAGAGTGGATAGTTAGATAGCCAGCATCCAAACACAGTTAGATAGAAGTAATAAGCTCTTTTGTTCTTCAGAACAATAGGGGGATGGAATATAGTTCACAATAACCTGTTTTTGTTTTATGAATAAATACATAAGAAAAGCTTGACAACTCCAAACACAAAGTAATGATAAGGAGATGGAAATGTTGATTACCTGGATTTGATCACTACATATTTTATACATGTATTGAAATATACTCTGCATCCTAAATATGTACAATTTTTACATGTTAATCAAAAAATTTTAAGTATATGGAAATGTTAACTACACTGATTTGATCATTACACAATATGTACATGAGTTTAATTAAATACTCTACCCCATACATTTGTACTATTAATATAAAGAATAAAGAAAACATAAATAAAAGCAAAAACTAAGATTTAAAGCTATTAATCTTAATCCAAAATCCACATGATGGACCTTTCTCAGGTAGCTCCCAATGGACCTTGCTTCCCAATATTCACATCGTTATTTAATCCTTATTTGCATTGTACCAAACTTGGTCTTTGAAATAAACAGTTGTATGGCAGAAATTATGGTATATCATCTCTGATATTAGGTAATAAAAGACATTATTGTTTGTATCTTGATAACTCTTTCAAATTATTTATGCTGGGAGAAGCTAGACGTTCTGTTAGGAGCAGCCCAGGGAAAAGGCCCATGTTGTAATGAACTGAGGCCTACTACCAACAATCACATATGTGCATCCTCTAGGACCAGACAAGGCTTCAGCAGTCTGAATGGAACCTCATCAAAGACCCTGAGCCAAAACTCCCCAGCAGCCACTCTTCTATCGCTCACCTACAGAAACAGTGAAATAATAATTTGTTGTTTTGAATTTCTGCACTGGGGAATAATTTGTTATGTAGCAATTATATAATAAAGTGACTATGAGGCTAATTTTAATAAAATTTCTAAAAATTAGCTTAGAAGGTTAGTATTATATACACATATCTGAAAAATAGGCGTCTTAACCAAAAAGTTTATCAGTATCCAGGGTACTGAGCCACATAGGAAAACACAGGCAAAGACCAATGTTTGCAGTACTAAATGCAATTTTGAAGAGTGTATTTATTAAAAAGTGGATTCTGACTGTAAGAGAGCTGAAAGAAGCTTGAGGTGTACAGACTAACCCTTCTGGAAAAGATCAAGTTGGCCGCACATGGCAATCTATCCTCATCGCATGCCTGTCTCCCCAGATCATCACACTATAATCACATTGGCTTTCTATGTGATACTAGAAAAGGTCAAAATCATTCCTATTTAAAGACTTTTGTAATATGCTTCAAAGAGCTATTAATTTATCCATCCCTTTCCTGAAGACTCTTTTCAAGATCAACATTCTTATATTCCTCTCCTAAAATGTATCGCCATCAGCAATTACTTATAGAAATAAGCCACACCATTCCCCTGGAGTAAAGCAAGTGGAGTGGGAAGACAGATGTGTTTCAGCAGTTCAGCCTCCTCAGGAGGAAGCATGTGAGGCAAGAATGAAATGGATTCCCATGCTATCTCTGCTAGTACTATTATTACTGTATTTTAAAAGTGATTTGTTTCCTTTATTCTAACAGTCATTTTTGTGTTTAGAAGTTAAAACAAAGATGGTGCCATCACTATGCTCTGTTTCACCCAAACTCCTTTACAAGCATTCAAGTTTCTTCATCATTTCATCCCAACATAGCTCTTCAGCACCACTCCCTGCTCTTCATTTGCTGACAATTACATTCCAAGATGGACTCGGAATTATTATTCCTTCCATGTCTTCCCAACGTGGAACTGAAGAAAATGTTGATCAGAGAAAAAGCATTGACCCTTCCCCAGATGGAACTACGTGCATGAACTCTCATGCTTCTCAGACTCGTTCCAGCTACAAAAGTGAACAGTGTTAGCTAAATTTTAAGTTAATAAAGACAAACCCACAAGAGATTTCTATGAAATGATAATTGAGTTCTATAAACTGCTTTACCTAATATTATACACACATGCACACGAGCCTCTGGTTTTTTTTCTATTTTTCTTTTGGTACTAGGGATTGAACTCAGTGGCTCGACCACTAAGCCACATCCTCAGTCCTATTTTTTTGTTGTTGTTGTATTTTAGTTAGAGACAGGGTCTCACTGAGTTGCTTAGTGCCTCGCTTTTTGCTGAGGCTGTCTTGAAGTAGCAATCATTCTGTCTCAGCCTCCTGGACCACTAGGAGTGGGCCACCGTGCCTGGCGAGCTCTATCTTTAATTCAGAAGTATTCTTTGGGAAACTTCAAGCAAAAAAAGATAAAATTAATGGTCCTCTCTTCAAAATAATATATTTACACACAATCCTCATGTCAACTGGAGTCTTGTAAGAATAAGCAGCTTCAGCAAGATCCAGAACTAGTTCTGGAAATTGTCTACAAACAGCAATTCTCCATGTTTATTATGGAATAGTTGTCATAAAAATAAAAATGAACCTCAGCTAAGTCTTTGGTTCCAGGAGGAACTTTGTGAAGTTAAAGTTTAGAGGGTGATTCTTGATAATTTATTTTCAATTGAGTAAGTCAACCAATTAAGTTTCCATTTCCCCAATTTTTTCTAATAATTCAAACCAAAGCTATTCAATGACTTCACAGCAAACTACATTTATTACCACAAATAATAATAATGTATTACATTTATCACTTGTGGTGTTTCTGAAAAATTTATAGATACCACAAAGGAATTTTCATTAAGAAGTTTTTCCCAAATCCTTCAAAGATAGTAAATTTTAGTAAAAGTTTAAGTTCATCCAGGAAATGTAAGTCTACTCAACCTTGAAAATATCTGTAACAGCTAGGAAACATTGGAAATGATTATTCAAAAAATCCTGAACCCAGAATATTATTTACTAAAACTTAAGATCAATATAATAAGTTACCAGTTTCACCAGTAGGCATTTAGGCTGCTTAATAAATTAGTAACCTTACAGCCCCAAAGAGAGAAATCTTGCATTGGTGAAAATGCTGGAGTGTAAGACTCCTTCAAGCAACAAAGTAGATTGTGTTAGCTCAATTTCAAGTTAATAAGGACAAAATCATAACAGATTTCTAGGAAATGATAAATGAGTTAGGAACCTGCTTTACCTAATAGTGTACACAAGAACATCTATCTTTACTGCAAAAGCATGCTATGGACTTCAAGCAAAAAATAAAAATAAAATAATAAAATTATATATATATATAATGATCAAGATAGAGTACAGAAAATATTTGTATATTAATCAAATTTATGGAAGTGAAGTTGGGAATTCACTTGGACTTCTTTGAAATAAGACCAAATTTCTTCCAGAATGCTGAAGTATGAGTATTTCTCTCTGTATAAGAAGACTATTTGCTTTCATGTGGGAGTATATTCCATTGATTTTTTATATTACTTTAATAATAGAATTTATATATTTGTCACTAATACAATTTATCTTTTCAAATATCTGATATATTCGAATGATTTTATTTGTTTTTACAGAGGGAAGTTGTTATATATAAAAGTCAGTTCTCTCAGTCATGTGAAGTTTAACGCTTTTTTTTAAATGGTCCCTTGTCCTTTTAACCTCCCAGTTGTATACACACACAATTTCTTTTTTTTTTTTTTTTTTGGTACTGGGGATTGAACTCAGGGCTACTTGACCACTGAGCCACATCCTCATCCCTATTTTGTGTTTTATGTAGAGACAGGGTCTCACTGAGTTGCTGCATGCCTCGCCATTGCTGAGGCTGGCTTTGAACTCACGATTTTCCTGTCTCAGCCTCCCTAAGTACTGGGATTACAGGCTTGCGCCACCGCGCCCGGCCACACACAATTTCTTGATGGTCAAGTGCCTTCATGTGCCCTTCACTTTCTTCTTTCCTTCACTGGAGTTCCCTGCCTGGTACTGTGTTTTTTGGGACACTTCCTCTAACTGCATAGTTTTCTGATTTCCACTCGCAAATAAGCAAACCCTCTGTTGCCTCTTGGCACCACAAATTAGGAGAATTAGACATTAATTGACATTAGAACCTTATGGGTCATCAGCCCAGCAGTTTGTAGATGAATAAGACAATTTATTTTTCATGTGATTGGTTGGTTAATAACTTAATTTCTTTTGCTCACATATGCTGGTTTTTGTGTACATGAAAATTATAACTTGTCCATGTTTACTAAAGGAATCCAAGTAAAAATAATGGGCCAACCTGTACATATTGAAGGCTGCTAGAAAACCACTTAGAGCTTTCATTTAATAATGTATAGATAGCTATATACTCTAAAGTTGAATTAGGCTAATTTTTCTGCAGTCATATCATAAATCAGAAAATATAAAAGTAGAAAAATATTCATGTAGTGATAGAAAATTATTTTAGTTACCTACTCTTAGAGATATTTGATTAGATTTTAACTCATATTGTCATGTCTAGAAGAAATACAGTTTATCAAAGAGAGAACCTCAGTCTCCTACTGAATCTGGACAGAAAAATCTTTCGAGGTGCTTAGTAGGGTATGCTGAGCAAATGTTCAACCATTGAGCCTGTCCTTGTGACCGTGAATGTACAAGTTTAATGCCTGCATATAAGTCATGCTATACTCTAAGCTACATTGTTCCATTTAAAGAGCTTGGAATTGAAATATAAATTTTGAAAAATGAGCTAATAGTACCAGAATGTAATACTATGCTTCTCTACTATAGCATAAAATGAAGCAAAATAATCTTACCAACCTAAGTTAGCTCTTTGATATTAACCTATTCACATATTTTATAAGTTCAGCTTCCCATGACATGCATAGTTATCGCTCCTTTATAATACTGTTCTCTGTGATTTTAACATTTTTTGGAATGTGTAATGCTATCCTCGGAGATATCAAGACCAAAATTCATGTTCACTTCAAGTGCACATAGAATATCTTCTAAGACAGACTGCCTTCTGGGCCATAAAATAGGTTTCAACAAAGATAAAAAAATTGTATGCAAAGTACATTTTGTGATCTTTTAAGAACTAAATGAGAAAATAATAACAAAGACATTTGGAACATTCTAAAATATTTGGAAATATTAAAAGAAAACACTTCTAAAGAACTTATGATTCAAGGATGAAATATCTGGGGAAAATAGAAAATATTTAGCTAAGTAAAAATAAAAACACAACAGCTGCTGTGATGGTGCATACTTGTAATCTTAGCTACCCAAGAGGCTGAGGAAGGAGGACTGCAAGTTTCAGAAATTTAGTGAGACTATTGAATATCTCAAAATAAAAAAAAAAATAGTGTTGTGGATGTAGCTCAGTGGTAGAACCCTGAGTACAGGGTTCTCCTGGGTACAGCCCCCAGTACTAAAATGTTTTTTTAAATAAAAGTAAATAAAATAAATAAAAACAGCATATCAAAATGTGAGAAGCAAATAGAAATTTTAGCATTAAATGCTTATATCAAAAAATAGTCTCAAACTACCCAAGACTAAACTTAATAAACTACAAAAAATAAGAATTAAATTAAATCCAAAACCAGCAGAAATAATGCTACTGGTAGTAGCAATAACAACAAAAATAAACATTAGAGGGAAAATCAATAAAATAGAAAACAGAAAACAATAAAAATTTAATAAACCTAGGAGCTGTTTTTTTGAAAAGATTGATAAAATTAAAAAACTCCTAGCCAGAGTAATCAGATAAAAAATAATGAAATAAAAAAGACACATATTACCAATGTCAGGAATAAAAAAGAAACTATCATTACACCACACCAACATTAAAAGAACAATAAGAAATAAATATACACTGAACCACAAGATACTCACAAATTCAACAGCTTAAGTGAAATATAAACATTTCATAAAAATTGGAAACTAGTAGAACAGAATCATAAAGAAATAAGTAACGTTAATTTTCTTTTATCTATGAAACATGTCAAATTGGTAATAAAGAAGTTTCCATAGGAAAACTAGAGGCCCAGATGGCTTCAGTGGTGGGTTGTACCTGACATACAAGAAGCAAATAACACTAACCCTACATAATATAGTCTAGAAAAGAGAAAAGGAACACTTGCCAAATAATTAGGCCAGGATTTCACTAATATTAACGTCAGGCAAAGGTATTATTAGAAAATAAAACTACACACCAATATACTCAATATATATGCAGAAAACATAGCAATATCAACTTGACCATATATATAAGTTAAGAAAAAGTAAAGAAATTATACTGTTACATTGTATGCATTACAAATATTTAACAATAAATCCCAGTGTTATATATAGCTATAATGAATCAATAAAAAGGAAAAATCTTATGTAACATTTAAAATTGAGACAATAAAAACATCAATAGTTTTAAAAGTATCATGATCAAATAGTATGATTCCTAGGAATTTAAGTCTAGTTCAACATTTACAAATAACACCCTAACAAATGTCACAGCCATCAAGAAACAGAAAAACCATTGCATAGGAGTTAAGTATCCTTTCATGAGAAAAACTCTCTGGAAGCTAAGAATAGAAGGCAACCTCCTTAGCCTGGCAAAATAAATCTAAAATCATCCACAGATACCATGTTTCATGCTGTGAGACTAATGTGTTCTGACTAAAACTGAGAACAAGATAATCCTCCTTGCCATCACTGAAAATTTTCTCAAGTGCCTTAAGAAAGTAAAAAGAAATAAAAGTCATGTCTATTGACAAGAAAAAAATAAATGTCTCTTTTTGTATAAGACATAATTGTCTAGGTAGGAAATACATAACAATTTTTAAAAGAACCTATGAAACTGAGTGTTTATCATTATTACAGGATATAAGGTGAGTTTAAAAAATAAGTGGTATTTCTATGTACTAATAATAAACAACTGGAAAGCTAAAATTACAAAGACTAGAGAAAAAATCAAAATTTAAATAAGGAAAGACATATATAATGCTTATTAATTGGAAATTATAATATTGTTACAATGCAAAATATTCCCAAATTGATTTAAAAATTTAAAACAATTTCAATCAATAGGCTGGCACAATACCTTGCAGATATCTATAAGCTAGTTCTAAAACATGGAAAAGCAGAAGAATTAGAACACATTAACAATTGTGAAAATGAAGAATACAGTTGGAAGAAAAACACTGAAGTTCAGAGCATACTATAACATTTCAGCAATCAAGACAGTGAAGTATTCATAAAGGATAGAGACATAGATCCATAGAACTGAATTGAGGGTCCAGAAATAGATCATGTGCATATGACCAATTTTCTGTGACAGTTACAAAAATAATTCACTACAGAAAGAACTTTTGAATGTGAGGTGCTGCAGCAACTGGACACTCAGACACAGAAGATACTTAAACTTCACGCTTCACACAAAAACTAACTTGAAATAAGCCTAAGTATAAAACGTGGAAACATAAAAGGAAGAGAACATGGGAATTTTCTGTAAACCGGAATTAGTCAAAATATCCTTAAAGTACAAGATCAGAACACCATTCATAAAAGAAAAAAGTTAAGCATTGAATTTCATGAAAATCTAAATCCTTTTGTTCTTTGAGAAATTCAGTTGACAGCATGAAAAGACAAGCACAGTAGAAAATATACTCAAATCACGTCTGATAACACACTTGTACCTATAATATTTAAAGAACTCTCAAAACTCAATAATAAGAAAAAATTCTCTATCTTATAAATAGGTAACATATTGAAAAGTTACTTCATAGAGGAAGCTATATGGATGTCAAAAACAACAGAAAAAGTTAATCATCAGTCATGTGGGAGATTGAGTAAAATTATAAGCTAACACAACACATACAATAGAGTGCCTAAAATTAACAACCAATACATTATAATACCAGGTTCTGGTGAAGATGAAGAGTGACTGGAACAATCAGACATTGCTGGTGGGCATGCAAATCAAACATTTTGAAAGCAGCTAATGATGGAAAACAAGGAAGCTCAGAACTGACTACCTGCTTGAAAGGTGAAAGACAAAGAGAAAATACAAAGAAAACTGAGAAATTAAAAACTAAAAAATTTAGTCACAAGTTATTAACAGATGAGCCAGATATAATACAGAGAATGTGAACTCAAGACCTTTAGTATTCTCTGCCAAAAGATGTCCTTGGCCACACTCTTTTACTCCGTTTAAGAAAAAAAATTAATAGCTTCCTCTTTTTTTCTTGGTGCATATTAATCATACAGAATAATGGGTTTTATTGTGGCATATTGTACATTCAAACAGCATAAATTGATTAATTTCCCTCCCCAAAACTCTCCTTTCCCTCCGCCTAATCTTCTCTGCTATTGGTCTCTCTTCTACTCTCATGACATCATTTTTTTCTTTTTTCCTCTGTAGCTTCCATATATGAAAGAAAACACATGAAACTTCTTATTGAGTCTGACGCACGTTTCTTAACATTATGCCATTCCAGTTCCACTGCTTTCTCTGCAAATGACTAATGTTGTTCTTATCTATGGCTGAGTAAAAATCTCCATTTTGTATGCATACTACATTTCCTTTATCCATGTATCTCTTTTGATGGACACTTAGGCTGATTTCATAACCTGTCTATGGAGAGTTGTTCTGTGATGAACAAGAGTATACAGGCACCTCTGAAGTGTGTTGATTCTAATGCTTTTGGAGAAATACTTGACCACACTCTGTATGTCCATTTTCAAGTCTACAATATAGAAATAATAATTGTAGAGATAATAAAGGCCAACCAACAATGTTGTAAGATCCAAATCAATTAATGAATTTTAAATACTTTTGTAAGGTTTTGAATATCAAATACAGACTTACAATATGATCATGCGGAAAAAGTTGAAACTGTTTTTTTGTAATCCAAAGGGAATATGTGCCTCTGATACAAGAAGCAATTCACTTTAACAGCTGTGCACAGAATGGACTTGGGTTTTATTATTGCTAGAAATAGCACCCAATATCAACTTCAGCGGAAAAAAAATGGACTTCTGCAGCTGAAAATAAATTAAAATTGGTCAACAAAATGAATGTTACTGTATTTAAATGAAAAGAATGGAATGATCATTTTGAATTAAATGATTACACAAGGAAAAAATTGTACATGCACTCCCTAAGAGTTGTAGAAAACAATTCTGCTGTTATTCCACAATTTTGATGCTTTTTTGTAGACATTAGCATATAAAGAATCAAAAGTAAGAAAAACTTAAGGTCATAAGTAATAAACTTCCTTGAGGTATCATAGAGATATTCTTTGTCAGGAAGAAGCTCATAATTATTGTATTTAGCACATCATTTTGTGTGTTTGTGTGCTAATTTTTCTTTTCCATTTTAATGTGTATATGTATGTGCTTGTGTTTAAATGCACCTTCAGTTGTGGCACTTTCGCTGGAAAATCTGAAGTGCCTGAACATGCTGCATACTGTAAAACTGGCTGTTTTTATACCTTCAGACTAATTATTGTTAAAAAAAATATTTTTTGTTATGTAGATAAACAACAGAACAAAATATAATGAAATCTAATCTTTTGTTCTTTTACAGAAATGCAGTGCATACAGTGGAAAAGAAGGAAAAGGGTTTATATAGATCATGACAGTGAAAAGACTGTCAGGAAAGCAAGAAAGGGAATTGATTAGCCAAGAGAAGAAAGGCACATAACAAAACCGTATAGAATAGAAATTACTATGAAAAAATTAGCAGAGAAAATGTCTTCAACTCTCAATGGCTTATAACAAAGTCAGTGGTAAGTAATGTGCTTTTAAGGATTTTAAATGCTACATTAATTAGAAAATATAATAAGCAATTAGACAAATAATTGAAGATAAATCATGAAGACAAGTTTTACCTTCAGTTTCTAGGCTATATCTCCTCTAAAGTTGACTTTATTATGACTACTTTTCAGTTAGCAAATCTAAGCTGCAAGATTTCTTCATCAATAGTTAAATTAACATATGTCCTTGATCTTAGCTCTAATAGAAATTTACAATTCCCTTCCCCTATGCCTTCTCTTTATTTTCTCTTAACTAGGAGAGTGCTCTCTGAGATAAAATTAATGTTTTGCTTCTCATTTCACAGAGAGAAATAGCTACTTCTTATGGTTAAGTCAGTTTCTTGATTCTGAGATTGTTCTCATTTATCTAATCCTAAATTAGTTTAGAATTAATCATTGCAAATAAAATGAAAATTAATTAAAAGAAACTTCAGCAATTTCTCCAAGAACTATTTTTTAATTAAAATCCCCAGGCTAGATACCATAAAATTTTGTTGCTGACACTGAAGTTAGATATGCTAGTATAACCAAAAAATCAATCAATCAAAATAAACCTTGACCAATAATATTCCTGTTTAATAACAAACATAATATGTGCAAGGTATTCAAATTCTTATTGAAAGTTCAAATTATTTTATCCCATGAACGTTTATTTAGCTCTGTCCTACTATCATGTCCCCATTCAAATCCCGCAATCTTCTAGTTTTTAACAAACTTTATGTATGTCATCACTGTCAAAGGCAAGGTATGGGATATAAATAAATTTCATAAAGAAGCTCATCATTTGGGATATAAGAGATGCAGATGAAAATTCAAGTAACAGGAGTAAAATTAACATTAAAGAAATCGGAAAGACCATCTTCTCAAATACAAGACTTAATACCTGGCTGATTTTAAAAGAGAAAACCAAGGGAGCTGATGTATTAAACAGGGACACCTATAATCCTCCAGAGATTATGTTTTGTGCTAGGAATACAAATGGCTAGGACAGGGGCTCAAAGATGGCAGATTAGTGTAAGGCAGTATTTCTTTTTAGCTCAATTTTCCAGAACACAAACAGTGGTGATACCATGTCTCCCTGAGACTTAGAGTGAAAATTCCTGAGACTGAAGGGTCAGTCTTCCTTAGCCAAACCAGAGACTGTTTGACTCATTAATCAGATATATAAAAAAAAATCCTCTCCACTGGAGTTTATCAGTCATGCCTGATCTAGGAGCCATGTTGGAATTGCAGCATGGCAGAATCTAAGAAATTAGAAACCCAGATCAGTGGGTTTATAGGTAGGTCTGCAAGGGCCTGTCTGAGCCTAGCAAACTTGTGGGAAATCAAAAATTGTGAGAATTTCACATGGAGGGGAAACACAGGTTAGAGAGGCAGGAAAGATCAGGGCTCTCCCCAGCTCCCTGAGTCCTGAGGCTCACGAGGACCCACGGAGATGGCTAAAGTGGGTTGGAGTTGGAATTTTGGAAGAGGATGTGAGGGTATTTTGCTTTCAGCTCACCCAGCCAACCAGTCTGGCACTCACAGGATTCCCAAGGCCCTTCCAGGCCTGCACTTGCCAGGTCCCAATACCAGCCTGGTCTCCAATTCACTCCCAGTCCAGCATCTATCAGTACCCAGGTCCTGCCAGGTCCGGCATCACTCTAGCACTCAATAGGGCCCTCCAACTCCCCGACTCCCAGTTTCCCAACCCCTTCCTGGCCCCTGAGAAGCTCATCATTCGCAGCTTTGTGGCCAGCCTAAGGGTCTTGGTGCCTGGCCTTGATCCACCTGGCACAGAACAGCTGGGCCCGAGGTAGCTGGGCTTCAATTCGCCCCACACACCACTTAGCTGCCAAACCCACCCAGTCCACAATTTGCTAGGGCCCACAGGTCCTGCCACCCAGATCATATGACCAGCTGGGAGAGAAGCACCTGACCAGGAATTCAAAAGCGTGAGAGCAGGAAAGATTGAGTTTGAGACCGAATCAGAGACCAGGAATCTTGAGGTCCACAGGTGACATTGTGGACTATAAACAGGCTCCTACACCACATGAATGGAACCCAAAAGAGATTCCTAGGGTGTAGTCTTCTAGCATGAACCAGGAATTGCATGATTCTGGAGGTGCACTGCCTAAAAACTGCCGACCAATTAGCACCAAGTGAATAAATCAGATCATACCTAAGCCTACCTCACCTCTAGGAGTTCCACCTCCAGGACTAACCCTCTCACCCTAGCAACCCCACTAACCCCATCTAATTGCTGAAAATGGAAGCTGAGAAACTTGAACTCCAATGGAAATAATTGTTAAATTATTTGAGATTTTTTTCTTTATCTTTTTCTTTTCTCTCTCACATTTCTATCATTTTTGAAACCAGTTATTTTTTATGCATCAGTTTATTGAGGATTGGGATGTCTGAATAGTACATTTCAATTTTGTTTTATATTCTTTTATTTATACTCTTTTCTATTTTTAATTTTTAAAATTTTTATTTTATATATATTTTCTCTCTCACTTATCTGTTTCCCTTGATTCTTTTTCTCCCTTTTCTCCTGTTAACAACTAAATTCTATTATTCCTTCTTTCACTCTTCCTATAACTTTTTACTTCTATCTTCTTTCCCTCTTCCTCATAAACATCATATACTATACCATCCCTGTTCTCTCTTTGTCCACCATTTGAAATTGTAAACCCTTTTGCAAAATTACTATTTTTATTGTAAGCAATAACTGAACACATCATTTCTGTTTATTGGGACAACACTGTAGACATCATAGTAGGAGCTATTTGATTTAAGGCTGTATATTGTTTGCATTGGTTGCTGTTATTACTATTATCCCGCTTAAAGGCAAGGTACTAGAAATCGTCAGGAACACTGTAAGTCGAAAGGGTAGAAATCATATGGCCTCAGGTCCACACTGCTAGATGGGTAGACACATCAACAACATGAATAAACAAAGGAATAAGTCAGCCCAAACAAACCAAGATGCATCAATAACAGAATCCATTAACACTATAGTGGAAGAAATGTCAGAGAAGAAGTTTATAATGTACATAGTTAAACTGATCCATGAGGTAAAGGACAATGTAAGGAATAAAATAAGAGAGAAAATTTGGAAGTGAAAGATCACTTCAATAGAGATTCTTAAAAGAAATCAAGCATAAATCCTCAAAATGAAGGAATCAATAAACCAAGTTAAAATTTAATTGAAAGCATCAACAATAGAATAGATCACTTGGAAGACAGAACTTCACGCAATAAAAACAAAACATATAATCTTGAAAATAAAGTTGACCATGGACAGAAGATGTTAAGAGACTACAAACAGAACTTCCAAAATATATGTGATAACATGAAAAGACCAAATTTAAAATTTATCAGAATAGATAAAGGCACAGATATACAAACTAAAGGAATTCACAATATTTTCAATGAAATAATGTCAGAAAAATTTCCAAGCATAAAGAATAAAATAGAAAATCAAATACAGGAGGCTTAGAGGATCTCAAATGTACAAAATTACAAAAGACCCACATCAAACCACATTATTATGAAAATATCTAACATCCAGAATTAGGATAGAATTTTAAAGTCATACAGAGAAAAATGTCAGATTATGTTTAGGGGGAAACAAATTCAGATCTCAGCTGATTTCTCAAACCAGATCCTCAAAACTGGGAGGTCTTAGAATAATATATTCCAAATTTTGAAAGAAAATGGATGACAACCCAGCAAATTTGAGCTTTACATTTGGAGAAGAATAAAAATCTTCCATGATAAACAAAAGCATTCACAACTAGAAAGCCTGATATACAGAACAGTCTCAGCAAAATATTTCATGAAGATAAAAAGAAATAAAAAAAGTGAAAACTAACAAAAAGGGAAATGACACTATAGGAATATACAATCAAAGAATAAACTAATTCAAAATGAAAACAAGAAAATTGCCAAAAGACTGGGAATATAAATCATATATCAATAATAACCTTGAACAAAAATGGTCTAAATGCATCAATCAAAAGACATAAACTGGCAGATTGGATTAAAAAACAAAGCCCAACAACAATTTTCTGTTTCCAAGAGACTCGCCTCATAGGCAAGTCATCCACAGACTGAAAGTGAAAGAATGGGAAAAAGCACATGGTGCACATAAGCAAGCAAAGTTTTCTATTCTCATATCCGATAAAAGTGAACTTTAAACCAAAATTAATCAGAAGGGACAATAATATCATTTCATACTGCTTAAAGAAATTATATAACAATAAGATATAACATTCATAAATATTTATGATCCAAACAATGGAGCATCTATGTACATCAAACAATACCTTCTCAATTACAAGAAGTAAATAGACCACAACACAATAATACTGGGTGACTTTAAAACATCTCTCTCACTACTGGATAGATCCTCCAAACAAAAGCTAAACAAAGAAAACATAGAACTAAATAACACAATCAATAATTTAGACTTAACAGACATAGAATAATTCATTCATCAATCAGTGATTGAACACACATTCTTTTTAGCAGCACACAGATCCTTCTCTAAAATATACCATATGTTATACCAAAAACCAATTCTTAGCAAAGAAAAAAAAATAAAGATAATACCTTGCATTCTATAAGATGATACTGAAATAAAATTAGAAATCAATGATGAAAGAAAAAAATAGAAGCTACTCTAACATATGGAGACTAAATAATATGCTATGGAATGACTAATGGATAGCAGAAGAAATTGAGGATGGAATAAAAAAACACCTAGAGGTAAATAAGAATAGCAACACAACATATCAAAATCTATGGAACACTATGAAGGCATATCTAAGAGGAACATTCATTGCATAGATCTTATTTATTAAAAGAATAGAAAATAGCCAAATAAATAACCTAACATTAAAATCAAAGTTCTAGAAAAAGAACATAACACAAAAAGCAGGAGAAGACAAGCAATAATTAAAATAATTAAAATTGGAGCTGAAATCAATAAAATTTAAATAAAGAAACAATTCAAAAAATTGACAAAACAAAAAGTTAGCTCTTTCAATAAATAAATAAAATTGATAAACCCTTAGCCACACTAATGAAGAGAGAGAGAAAATTCAAATTACAAAAATTTGTGATGAAAAGGCATATCACAACAGATAGTATTTCAATACAGAAGATAATTAGAAACTATTTTGAAAATTTATATTCCAATAAAATAGAAAATCCTGAAGATGTAGACAAATTTCTAGAGACATATGACCTACTCTAACTGAATCAGGAGGACATATACCATTTAAACAGATCACCTTCAAGCAATAAAATAGAAGATGCCATTCAAAAGACTACCAACAAAGAAAGGGCCAGGACTGGATGGATTCTCAGTCAAGTTCTAACAGACCTTCAAAGAATTAACACCAACACTCTTCAAATTAATCCATGAAATAAAAATAAGGGAACTCAACCAAACTCATTTGATGAAGGTAGTATCACCCTGATACCAAACAAGACAAAGACACATCAAGGAAAGAAAACTTCAGACTAATACCCCTGATGAATATAGATGCAGAAATTCTCAATAAAATTCTGGCAAATCCCACACAAAAATATATTTAAAAAATAGCATACCAGGATCAAGTGGAGTTCATCCGAGGAATGCAAGGTTGGTTCAACATACAAAAATCAAAAAACATAATTCAACACATCAATAGACTTAAAGACATATGATAATCACATGATTATCTCAATAGGTGCATAAAAAGCATTTGACAAAATATAGCATCCTTCATGTTCAAAACACTAAAAAAACTAAGGATAGAAGAAACATACTCCAACATTGCTAAACACAAGGCTAACATCATTCTAAATGTAGAAAAATTTAAATATTCCCTCTAAAAACTGGAACAAGACAAGAATACCTTCCTTCACCACTTCTGTTCAACATAGTCATGGAGACTCTACCACAGCAATTAGACAAGAAAGAAATTAAAGGCATATAAATAGCAAAATAAGAACTCAAACTATCCTTATTTACCAATGACATGATATTTAGGAGACAAAACGAAATCCACGAGGGAAATTCTAGAACTAATAAATGAATCCAACAAAGTAGCGAGATATAAAACTAATAACACAAATCAAATGCATTCCTATGCATCATTGATGAAGCCGCTGAAAGACAAATTAGTAAAACTATCACATTCACAATGACTTCAAAAAAATAAAATACTTGGGAATAAATCTAACTAAAGAGGTGAAATACCTCTATAATGAAAACTACAGAACACTAAAGAGGAAATTGAAGAAGACCTTAGAAAATGGAAAGATCTCCCATGCTCTTGTATAGGCAGAATACACATTGTCTAAATGGCCATACTGCCAAAAGCACTCTAATGATTTAGTTAAATTCCTATTAAAATATCAAGGGATTTTTCATGGAAATAAAAGCAGTTATGAAAAAAGAGACCGATAATAGCCAAAGAAATTCTTAGCAAGAAAAGTGAAGCAAAAGGCATCACAATACCTGACCTTAAATTATACTACAGAACTAGAGTAATACAAACAGCATGGTACTAACACCAAAGAAGACACATACACCAATGCTACAAAATCGAAGATGCAGAAACAAACCCACATGAATACAGTTATCATACTAGATAAAGGCACCAAAAACATACATTGGAGAAAACATAGCCTCTTTAACGAATTGTGCTAGGAAAACTGGAAATCACATGTAGCAAACTGAAAGTAAACCCCAATCTCTCACCCTGCACAAAATTCAACTCAAAGTGGATGAAAGACTTAGGCACTTGAACAGACTCTGCACCTAATAGAAGAAAATGTATGTCTAAATCAACATCATGTCAGCCCAGGAACTAATTTCCTTAACACAACTCCTTAAAGCACAAGAAGTAAAATCAAGAATCAATAAATGGGATGGAATCAAACTAGAAAGCTTTTTCACAGCAAAGGAAACAATCAAATGCATAAAGAGAGAGCCTACAGAATGGAAGAAAATCTTTACCAAATGCAGCTCAGATAGAATATTAATCTCCAGGATATGTAAAGAATTCAAAAACTTAACACCAAAAGAAAAAACAAAAACCCAATCAATAAATGAGCAAAGGAACTGAATAGACACTTCACAGAGGAAGAAATACAATCATCAACAAATACAAGAAAAAAATGTTGAACATCTCTGGCAATTCAAGAAATGCAAATCAAAACTACGCTAAGATTTCAATTCACTCTAGTCAGAATGGCAATCATCAAGAATACAAGCAACAATAAGCCAGGCATGGTGGCGCACACCTGTAATCTCAGCACTTTGGGAGGCTGAGACAGAAGCATCATGAGTTCAAAGCCAGCCTCAGCAACGGTGAGGCACTAAGCAACTCAGTGAGACCTGGTCTCTACTTAAAACACAAAATAGGGTTGGGGATGTGGCTCAGTTGTTGAGTGCCCCTGAGTTCAATCCCCGGTACTGAAAAAAAAAAAAAAAGAATATAAGCAACAATAAATGTTGATGAGGATGTGGGGAAAAAAGGCACACTCATACATTGTTGATGGGAGTGCAAATTGGTAGAATCATTGTGGGAAGCACCAATGGAGAGTACTAAGAAAACTTAGAATGAAACCACCATTGGACCCAGCTATCGCACTCCTCTGTCTATACCCAAAGAACTTAAAAACAGTGACACAGCCATCTCAATGTTTAGAGCAGCTCAATTCATACAGCTAAACTATGGAACCAACCTAGGTGTCCTTCAACAGATGAATGGATAAAGAAACTATGCCATACACACACACACACACACACACACACACTCACACACACACACAATGGAATATTGTTCAGCCTTAAAGAAGAATGAAATTATGGCATTTGCTGGTAAATGAATAGAACTAGAGAATACTATGCTAAGCAAAATAAGTCAATCCCAAAGAAACAAAAGGCCCAGTGTTTTTTTCTGATATGCAGATGCTAATTCACACTATGTGTGGGGGAAAGAATAGATATATTTTGGAGTAGATAGAGGAGAATGAAGGAAGGAGAGGGGGTATTGGGGTAGGAATAATAGAATGAATCGAACATTATTACCCTGTGTGCATACATGACCAGTGTGATCCTGTATCATGTACAAACAGAAGAATGAGAAGTTACATTCCATTTATGTATGATGTGTCAAAATTCATTCTATATAACTAATTAGAATAAATAAAATTTATATTAATACATAAATAAAGAGCAATAATATGTCATTTGGGGAAGTAGGTATGAGAAAAGCAAATAGGAAACATTTTGCAACAGCCAGTGTCAGTTAATACCTGTTCTCATTCCCATTCTTGAATCTTGGTACTGAGAAGACACCAGATACCATTTTATGAAGCTCTTGTCACAGAAGTACTGTAGCATCTTGTTAAGCATCATTTGAAACACCAGAAGTTCAAATGTCTCTAGCCTCAGTGTTATGTGGATTTCAGAAACAGGAATAGTGGGAACAATCTGAAGCCTGTACATCTGCTAGAAGAGATAGCAAACAAACATTCTCTAAATGATTTGTTTTGGTAGAAGCAAGTGGGAGGCAAGTTTGGAATTATTGATTTATTTGAAAGTAAAATGCATGTTTTGAGTCCTATGAAGCTCCTATGATTTTTACTTTGTTTAAATCTCTAGTTTGACTAATGAGACGCCCAGGAGGGTATTTCCACCATCCCCTGTCTCAATGCATGTTTATTACTACATCTTAACTGAATCCAAGCAAACCCATGAGCCACTATCCTCTCAGCCATGGAAACCTGACTCCTGGAAACTCTTGGACCTCATTCTAAAATGCAGAGCAAGAGATATTCAAGTCCAAAGCTGGGTGAACTCCAGATCAGACAGAATTGAGTCCACAATGACTATGTGAAGTGTTCAACAGAAGTGTTCATTGCTATTTTTTCAAGGACATTTCCTTTGCTCCATATCCACATCTTGTATCTGGTAAGTATCTCCAACACAGACAGCAGCAAGGTTGCTGGCTTTCACTTTCAACAGCCAGTTCATTTCCAAGGACAGGTAGTGCCGGCATTTATTAGAATCATACATATTACTTAGGAGACCACGTGAACCAAGGGATTTCAAGTGCTACACAAGAGAATGCAAGCTGGAAGAATTACTGCAGTGACTCTAAACTGCCCGCTGCTCTGGAACACACCTGTAAACTTCAATATCTCTCTTCAGTTTCTTAGTGCTTTTAGAATCATGTTCTGCACCAAAAGAAGACTAATCTCTACTGAGATATTTTTTAAGCCCCGAACATTAATTTTGCAGTGTTCATAAAATACAGACTCAATTACCCTGTGGGCTTTGTTAAACCTGATTTAGAACCCTAAAATTACATCTTATTCAAAACTTGTCCCTTCAGGCCCTTTAGGTATTCTTAATACCCTATCCAATTGAATCCTCTTACGGAAGAGTTAATAGGCTTATAAGTTTTTGAAAGAAATTTTGCCAGAAGGAATCCACTACTATGACTTAGTTTTTCCCCCAAATACTGCCTTACTCATTTCACTATTCTTGAAATAATGTTCTTATAAATCACACTGGCCATCTCTACTTTTTATTAGGAAAAGAAAATGTGCTGTTAACCCCCAGGAATGATAGAAAATAACCATGTTTTTTATCTAAATTCCTTCAGTGAATCAATGCAAAAAGTTAAAATCTAGAAGCTATTTCTTTTGTACTATGTCACAGTCACAAGCTGATACTTAGGATGATTTTAAGTTTCATTATCATAGATTTAAAACTAGAAGACTTGATCATAGCTAAAATGCAAAACGGCCTAGGAGAAGGAGCTCATCATACCTATGATTCTTATTTTAATGTCTTTTAGGAGCAGAAAGAATTTTCTGAAAATGAATAAAGAGAGTGTATGAAGACAAAGGGTACAGAAGAAGAAAGCTATTCATACTGAAGTTGTTACTTTTAAATTTATTTTCAGAAAGACTTCAAAAATGTAAGGAGGGACCATGGGTGTAGCTCAATTGCAGAATTCTTACCTAGCATGCATACGACTCTGAGTTTATCCATGTATCAGATTGATACCTGAAATGAAGTCTGTTTGATTTTCTTTGTCTTCAATATTTAGAAATATCTGAAAATATATTCCAGAGGGATAAATAAAAGAAGAAATATTAGAGTTGCTGAGTCATTAAATCATTAGGGTAACATGAATAAATATTAATATTCTACAGTAGTTCCTCCAAACAGCATATACATCACTTCAAAACTATGGCCAATTTTATGTTATTTTAGTATTTTTAGTTGTACATGAATGCAATACCTTTATTTTGTTTATTTAGATTTTTTATATGGTGCTGGGAATCGAACCCAGAGCCTCATACATACTAGGCAAGTGCTTTACCACTGAGCCAAACCCCAGCCTGTCAATTTTATTTTTAAAAGTTCAACCAAAATTTCTATTTGTAACAAACATGATAAACCATATTTATATTTTTATGTCCCCTCATAGGAAATATTTACTGTGCTGCATGCAATATGAAAACTACCATTTTTTCATGCATGAGTTCTAAAATAAAGAATATCCCCAAATTTAAGAAATAGCAAAGAAAAAATGATTCAAGAACTATGTAGAATAATGAAGCAGGCATTTTCCCTGGGTAGAGGTTTCAGAGGTGTCTGAATGTAAGGGGCAGGAGATAAAGTCTAGAGACTAAGCAAGGTAGAAGTTGTTGAGTGAAAGGCAACCAAAATCACTCAGCACAACCTGACAATCCTGCCAGTACCCATTTATGAGTAGCTGCAAGGCAGGAATTGGGAATTCCTTTGAGTGTGATCCCACAGTGGTCTACTGTGGGCTCCAGCATGTGTCTGAACCAATATTTCAGGCCCAGAGAGAATTGTGCCTAGTGCAATCCAGGATCTGATACTGAAAGAGATCCCTTGTTGATGGGCTCCCATAGGAGTTATGGAGAAGATGCCAATAACCTACCAAACAAGAGAGTCTACACTCAAGGTTTGATTCTGGGTAATTCATATCCATAGCAGTGAATGTGAGACTTCTGGAGGTTAAGAATTCATACCCTACAAGTGGAATTTATGGAAGGCCCCTAAGAGCCAGATGTTCAGAAGAGATCAACATCTCCCCAGAAACAAGGGGTGTGAATTAAATCTCAAATACCCACCAACAGAGTCCCAAAGATCAGCTGCAACTAAATCCCAACTAATGGAACTTTCATTTCAGAACTATTCACCAGCACCAAATTGGAAGTACATCATTTTCAACACTCCTCAAACTATCCCATCTTATACCTTCCCAGGATGGGAAACTGAGAGCTACTACCACCAGCTTTGGCTTCTGGCCACAATGGCTGGCAGCTTGGTGAGAAATACAAAGACTTTGAACTTAACAACCCCTAACCTTTGAAACAATGGTTACAGATAACAAAGATAAATACAAAGAATGGCACAACAGCATAAGAATAAAAATCCATTGTTGCCAACAGTTTTGATCACCCCAATGAAAATGAAACCTTTATTTCTCAATAAAGATTTTTTTATTTTTTCTGTCATACTTTTTTCTTTTTTTACTTTTAAATTTTAATTTTTAAATTTATTTTATTTTATTTTTTTACTTTCTTCCATTCACATTATTGTATTTGTTTGTGTGTTCTCAATGTATAAATATATATTCATGTAATTTTACTTTTATTCTAATTACTTTCTTCTTCAACCATTTAATAATAACTCTTATTATGATTTTGGTGCGTTAAACTAAATATGGGTTTGAGTTGCTTTGATCTTATACTTGTTTGTTTCTACCTTGGTTTTTGTTCCTCTTGTTATTCCTTCTTGACTCTCATCCTCCACCAACAGCCAGATTTTTCTGTTTCTTCTTTCTCTCCTTTCTTATTATTTTACTTTTAGTTATTTTTGTACCTCTCCTCCTTTATATCCAGCACTGGATATCTATCTCATGCTTATCCTCTGTTTACTTTTTAAATATTTCAAATTTTCTCTTTCCTTCCTATCCTATTTTCTCTTTACTTAAGAAAATGTAGAATTATATAGCTTAATTTCTGCCTTGCTGTGGTTATCAGTAAAATGTACATCATAGTAGACACCTGCTGGTTAATGTCTGAATGAATTCATAGTTGTTTCATTTTGGTGCTGATATTAAATTCTGAACCTACCATTCCTATACAGGTGGTATTTAATGTTATAGATGTTCAAAGTAGACACCAAACATGTATTTTCTGGTTGTATATCAGTTGCCAACATTATTACATTTCCTTGCTTCCTGCCCCCACCCTTTCTCTAAGGGTCTGAAAATGATTGGGACACTTTGAGATTACAGAGTAGAGATTCTGCTGCTGAGTAATATAAAAACTCAGTCAAGTAACAAAAAACCTCACTTCACACACAAACTAGTCCAACTTAAGCCATGACAATACTTCAAAATATAGAATAAGGAAGACAAAAACACAAAACCAACAACCAAGCAGGCTGTGGAGGTGCACGACTAATCCCAGAGGCTTGAGTGGCTGAAGCAGGAAGATCACAAGTTCAAAGCCAGCCTTAGAAACTTAGTTAGGCCCTGAGCAACCTACAAGACCCTGTCTCAAATAAAACATAAAAAGGGTTAGGGTTAAGCACCCTGGTTCAATCCTCAGTACAAAAAAATAAATAAATAAATAACATCAACAACAACAACAACAAAAACACCACAAGTAGAAACAACAAGAATGAGACCTCAGGTCCCCTCCTAGACATCTGCTCATTTAGTAAAAAGAGAAGTCCATAGAGCAAAAACTACAATTGCATATACAAGGACACACATTCAAATGAGGAAGAAGAATTTATCTCAAATGATGTGCAAGTGAAAGGCCTTTGGAAATATGAAGAAATGTGCAAAAAATATCTCCCCTTAAAATTCACAGTCTCCCACGAAAGGAATACACAAATATGGAATTGGATGACATTCTAGAGAAAGATAATACAAACTCGAGTATTAAAATGTTCAATGAACAAAAAGAAGATCTAAGGAATGAGTTAAGAGAGCAAATGCAGGAGATGGAAGACTACTTCAATAAAGGAATAGAGATACTGAAAAGAAACAATATACCATAGTGAACCTCACCATTGTGTTCTTCCACAAGAAATTAATTGTTTAAAGAAACTATAGATAAATGAAAGAAAGATCAATAGAGCTAAGGGAGCAAGGGGTGGGGAAAAGAAAAGGGAATGAGCAATATTAGAGTCAAAATTAGAACAAGATATATTCCATGCTTGTATAATTATGTCAAAAGTTATTCTACTATCATGTATAAATAAAAATAAAAACAAAAAAAGAAAAGAAACAAATCATAGCTCCTGTTAATGAAAGACATAATGAATGACATTAAAAATTTACCTGAAAGCATCACTAACAGCTTATGTAGAAAGTAGAACTTCAGGTCTTGAAGACAGGGTATATGAACTTGAATATTCAGTGTGCAATAAAGGGAAAAGAATAAAAAATAATTTAAAAAACTATGATCAGAGTATACAAAAACTCTGACAGAGAAAGATAGATCAAATTGGAGAGTCATTCAGATAGAGAAGACTACAAAGTTACAGAATAATGGCATTAAACACCTCTTCATTGAGATAATAGTAGAAAAATTTTATACCTTAGAAGAGATAGATATCCACATACAAGATGCATATAGAACTCCAAATAAACAAAATTTTAACAAGAACCTAAGATGCATAATAATCAAAATGTCAATATAGAAATTAAGGACAAAAAAGCTACAAGAGAAAATTGTCAAGTTACATTTAGAGGCAAAACAATAAGGCTCACTCTGTATTCTCAACTCAGATCCCAACATCAAGGAAGGCCTGGAAAGAGACATTCCAAGCTCTAAAACAAAAAAAAATCTCCAGATAATATTGCTATATCCAACAAAACTATCTTTCAGAATAAATGAGGAAATAAAAACTTTCCATTATAAAGATAAACTAAATAATTCATGACCACCAAGCTAGTGATAAAGAAACATACTTAAAATATACTGTGCACAACAGGGCACAGTGGTGCATGTCTGTGATCACAGCAGCTCCAGAGGCTGAGGCTTGAGAATTACAAGTTTAGACTAGCCTCAATGATTTTGCAAATTTAGCAAAACCATCTCAAAATTTTAAAAACAAATTTTTTATAAAAATGGGATAGGGGTGTGACCCAGTGCTTAAGTATTTCTAGGTTCAATCCTGGTACCAATTTTTTTTTAAAATTGCACACAGAGGAACTCAAATCAAACCCAAAAACTTCCAAATAAATGAAGTTCACTAGAAGAGCAACTAACTAAATGAAAATCAAGACAGAATTGAATGTAGTAAACAAAACAAAATAGCAGGGGCTGGGGTTGTAGCTCAGTGATAGAGCTCTTGCCTAGCACATGTGAGGCACTGGGTTTGATCCTCAGCACCACATAAAAATAAATAAAACAAAATATTAGGAAAAAAGTTGATTCTATTAATAGAAAATAACGACATACATAATGCTCAAAGTAAATGATCTCAACATCCCAATTATAAAACATAAATTAGCAAAATGGATCAAAAAACAAGATCCAACTACATGCTGTTTGAACAAAACTTATCAGTAGCAAAGACACTTACAGGCTTTTGGTAAAAGGATGGAAAAAATATCTGTTGCAAATAGAGTCTGAAAACAAGCAGAAGAAGCTATTCTCATATTTGATAGAAAAAATAGACTAGAAAAAAAAAAGCACTACATCCTGTAAAGAAATAACAATCCAACAAAAAGATATAATGGTAGTAAACATATAAGCTCCAAATGTCAGTGTACCTAATTACACACATATGTGCACGTGCACACACACACAAACAACATACATACACAAACACTTTTTGACAGATAGACCCCAATACAATAATACTGATTTCAACACACCTCTGTCACCAATATGTTTTATGTTTGGGTCATTCAAACATAAAATTAATAAAGATTTTCATTCTAAATAATACCATAGATCAAATGGATATAATAGATATCTACCAAATATTTTATCCACAAAACAGTTGAATTTACATCTCAACAGCTCATGGATCTTTTTCTAAAATATACCATATTCTAGATCACAATGTCTTAGCAAATATAAAAATATTGATATGATCCCATGCATCTTATCAGATCATAATATAATAAAACTAGAAATCAACATCAAGAAAAATAATGGAACTTACTTAAAATGGAGATTGAGCAATACACTTTTAAATGAAGAATGAATAATAGAAGAAATGAGAGAAGAAATCAAGAAATTCTTAGAAAGAAATGAAAACAGAAATATAATATATCAAAATCTCAGGAACAGTATGACAACATTTCCAAGAGGAAAGTTTCAAGCACTAAGTGCCTAAATTATTTTTTAAAAAAGTTAAATTTCAAATTAAATAATCTAGCACTCCACTATAAGGCCTTAGAAAAGAGAAAACAAACTAATGTCAAAATTAGTAGAAGATAGGAAATAATATCACAGCCAAAATTAATGAAATTTAGATTTTAAAAAAATATAAGGAGTAAACAGCAAAAAATTGATTTTTGAAAAGATAAATAATATTAATAAACACTTGTCAAACTAAAAGAGAGACAAGATTCAAATAAACAAATTAGAGATAAAAAGAAGATGTCACCACGGGCATTTCTAAAATCTAGAGGATAATTAGAAACCATTTAAAAATTTTATGCTTCAATAAACTAGAAAACCTAAAAGACATTGACAAATTTCCAGGCATATATGACTTACCTAAATTGAATCTAGAAGGTATAGAAAACCTAAATAGACCAAGTAATGCAATTGAAATAGCAATTAAAAGTCTTCCAACAACAAAAAGCACAGGACCAGATGGAATTTCAGTTGAGTTCTACCAGACCTCTAAAGAAGAGTTAACACCTGTATTTCTCAAATGATTATATGAAATTAAAAGAGAGGAAACATTCTCAAATATATTCTATGAGGTCAGTATAAATCTGATTCCAAAACCAAAGACACAACAAGGAATCATAACTACAGATCAATATCCCTGATGAATATAAACACAAAAATCCTTGATAAAATATTAGCAAACTGCATTGCAAAACACATCTAAAGGATAGTACACCACAATTAAGTGGATTTTATCCCAGAGATGCAAGGTGTATTTAACATGTGTAAATCCAATAAATGTAATTCAGAATATAAGAAGAATTAATGACCATAATCTTACAATCACCTTAATAGATGCAGAAAAAGCCTTTGATAAAATTCATTACCCATTGATGCTAAAAACTCTGGAGAAATTAGAGATATAAGGAACTTATCTCAAAATCATAAAATCTATACATGACAAACACAAAGCCAACATCATATTGAACGGAGAAAAACTGAAAGAATTTTTTACAAAGTCAGAAATAAAACAAGGATATTCTTTCTCACCACTTCTATTCAATATAGTTATTTGAACTATAGCCAGAGCAATCAGGAACGGAAATAAAATTAAAAGGACACAAATAGGAAAAGAAGAAGTCAAATTATCTCCATTTGCTGATAACATAATCCTGTATCTAGAATACCCAATAACTCTACCAGAATACTTTCAGGGCTGATAAATAAATTCAGCAAAATAGCAGGATACATGATAAACATACAAAAATCAACAGATTTTCTCTACTCCTATAATCAATCTGCTGAAAAAGGAAAAAAAGAAAACCATTACACTCAAAATAGCCTCAGAAAATAATAAAATACTTGGAAATAAATCTAACTAAGGAGGTCTCTACAATGAAAATTATAGAATTCTAAAGAGAGAAACTGAAGATCTTAGAAGATGAAAAGACCTATCATGTTCTTGAATAGGCAGAATTAATATTGCCTAAAATGTAATATCAACAAAAGCGATCCACAGATTAATGCAATTTCCATCAAAATAAAAACTGTCGTAAAATTCATTTAGAAGAATGAAAGATCCAAAATAGCTAAAGCAACCCTGATCAAGAGTGATAGAGTGATGCTGGATCTCAAATTATACAATATCTGATCTCAAATTATATAATAGAGTTTTGGTAACAAAAACAGCATGGTATAGGCATCAAAATACATATGAAGATTAATGGAATAGAAGACAAAGGGACAAACCCACATAGATACAGTCATCTGATACTTGACAAAGATGCTAAAAATATATGTTGGAGAAAAGATAGCCTTTTTATCAAATGATTCTGGGCAATAGTTAAATCAAAATATATCAAAGATGAAGGAATTAAAATAGCAATTTTGCAACTGCTAGAAGAAAATATAGTGTCAACACTCCAATATATTGGTGCAGGCACTGATTGCCTTAGCAAGATCTCTAAAGCCCAAGAAATAAAATCAATAATCAGTTTAGTGGAAGCCGGGCGCGGTGGCTCACGCCTGTAATCCCAGCACTTAGGGAGGCTGAGACAGGAGGATCGCGAGTTCAAAGCCAGCCTCAGCAACAGCGAGGTGCTAAGTGACTCAGTGAGACCCTGTCTCTACATAAAACACAAAAAAAAATAGGGCTGGGGATGTGGCTCAGTGGTCGAGTGCCCCTGAGTTCAGTCCCTGGTGCCAAAAAAAATAAAAAAAATAAAAATAATCAGTTTAGTGGGATGACATCAAATTAAAAAGGAGAAAAGATTAAGATCCTGAAGAGAGAGCCTGCAGCATGGTAGAAAATCTTTTACTCCTCTGATAGGGATTAATATCTAGAATATATGAACTAAAAAAATGAAACTTAAGGAAAAACAAAACAACTCAGTCAATGAATGGGCAAAAGAACTAAATATACATTTATCAAAAGAAGAAACACAAAAGGCTAACAAATATATGGAAAAATGTTCAACATCTCTAGCAATCATGGAAATGAAAATAAGACTATACTAAAATGTCATTTCATTCCAGTCAAAATGGAAATTATCAAGAATACAAATAATGAGGCAAGGATGTGGGGGAGAGGTGCACTCATACATTGTTGGTGTGACTGAAAATTAGTACAACCATTCCTGAAAGCAGTACAGGGATTCCTCAAAAAACTAGGAATAGAACCACAATATGGTTCAGTTATTTCACTCCTCAGTATTTATTTTAAAAATACACTAAAATTAGCATTCTGTAGTGATATAGCCACATCAATGTTTATAGCAGCAAAATTCACAGTAGTCAAGTTATGAAACCAGCCTAGGTACCCATCAATAGATGAATGAATGAGGAAAACACAGCACATATATACAAATTAGTTGCACTCTATCACAAAGAAGAAGAAAATTATGGCATTCACTGGTAAACAGAGGGAAATGGAGAGCAACATGCTAAGTGAAATAAGCCATAGTCAGAAAGACAAGGATCCAATGCTTTCTCTCATATATGAAAGTTAGAGCAGTATAAGAGAAAAAAAAGGCGGGAGTTTAAATATCATAAAGACAAAGGGAAGACAAGTCAGGTGGAGTAGAAGACAAGATGTAGAGAGAAGGAAGGGGGACAGGAAAAGGGAAGAAATGCAGAGTGAATTTGACAAAATTATGCTATGTGCATGTGTGTATGTATACAAAAAATGTATATATATCATGAATGCATATAATAAATCACAGTGATATCACCTTTATGTAACAAAGTACCAATTAAAAATAAATTAAAAAGTGAAAGAAATATCAGACGTAGAGTAAGGGGAATAGGGTGAGGGAGGAGGGGAGGCATTAGGGGGTGGCACTGGTAATTGAAATAGAGTAAATTAAATTTCATGCATGTGTAATCTTCTCAAAATGAGCCCTACTATTATGCATAACTGTAAAGCACATAAAAAAAAGAATAATAAAAGTAGTGTATTG
>CM053406.1:91614513-91625898 GCA_028644305.1 Xerus rutilus | reverse complement strand
CAGGCAAATAGATGGAATTGGAAAGCATTATGCTAAGTGAAGTAAGCCAATCCCAAAAATCCAAATGCCGAATGGTCTCTCTGATTAGTGGATGCTGATGAATAAGGGAGGTGGGAATGGGAAACATAAGAGAAATAGAGGAACACTGGATGTGACATGGGGGAGGCGGGGGTCAGGAAAGGGGAATGGGTATAGTAAAGATGGTTGATAAAAAAAATATATATATTAAAATATATATATATATACTGTACATTGAAAGTGCATATAAAGGTGTTTAATATGAAGAATTTAATCTGCTTATAATTTTGTGCAATGTTAGAAAAATTATGATTGTAACAATTTTTTCTATTTGCCTCAACAAATGTTTTCAGTGAACAGTGTGTACAGCTTCTGAAAATTTGTTTTTTTCTGTTATGTTTGATAACATGTATTAAAATGCAATTTTTGAGAAAATTAATTAATTAATTAATTAATTTTTTTAAAAAAAGATGTCTGAGGAAGTTCACCAAGAACAAGAGAAGGTAGAGACCTTTGCCTTTCAGGCAGAAATTGCCCAACTCATGTCTGTCATCATCAATACCTTCTATTCCAACAAGAAAATTTTTCTTCAGGAATTTATCTCTAATGCTTCTGATGCCTTGGACAAGATTTGCTACAAGAGCCTAATAGACCCTTTCAAGTTGAACAGTGGTAAAGAGCTGAAAATTTACATCATCCCCAACTTCAGGAAAGAGTCCTGACTTTGGGGAAACAGGCATTGGCATAACCAAGGCTGATCTCATAAACAACTTGGGAACAATTGCCAATGTCTAGTACTAAAGCATTTATGGAGGCTCTTCAGGCTGGGGCACACATATCCATGATTGGGCAAATCAGTGTTGTATTTTATTTTGCCTATCTGGTGGCAGAGAAAGTAGTTGTGATCAGAAAGCATAATGATGATGAGTAGTATGCCTGGGAGTCTTCTTCTCAGGGATCCTTCACTGTATGGGCTGATCTTGGTGAGCCAATTGGACAAGGCACCAAAGTCATTCTCCACCTCCAAGAAGACCAGACAGAGTACTTAAAGGAGAGGCAGGTCAAACCAATGGTTAATAAGCACTCACAGTTCATAGGCTATCCAATCACCCTTTATTTGGAGAAGGAACAAGAGAAGAAAATCAGTGATGATGAGGCAGAGGAAGAGAAAGGTGAAAAAGAAGAAGAAGATAAAGATGATGAGGAGAAACCTAAAATTGGAGATGTGGGCTTAGATGAGGAGGATGATACTGGTAAGTATAAGAAAAAGAAAAAAAGGCAATTAAGGAGAAATATATTGATCATGAAGAACTAAACAAGACCAAGACAGTTTGGACCAGAAACCCTGATGAAATCACTTAGGAAGAATATGGAGAATTCTACAAGAGCCTTACCAATGACTAGGAAGACCACCTGGCAGTCAAGCACTTCTCTGTAGGTCAGTTAGAATCCAAGGCATTGCTGTTCATCCCTCGGTGGGCTCCTTTTGACTCTTTAAGAAAAATAAGGACAACAACAACATCAAACTCTATGTCGATAATGTGTTCATCATGTATAGCTGTGATGAGCTGATACCAGAGTATCTCAGCTTTAATCATGGTGTTGTTGACTCTGAGGATCTGCCCCTGAATATCTCCTGAGAAATGCTCCAACAGAGCAAAATTTTGAAATTTGTCTGCAAAAACGTGAAGAAGTGCTTTGAGCTACTCTCTGAGTTGGAAGAAGACAAGGAGAACTACAAAAAATTCTATAAGGTATTCTCTAAAAATCTTAAGCTTGGAATCCACAAACATTCTACTAATCAGAGACACCTTTCTGAGCTGCTGTGCTCACACTTCTCAGTCTGGAGATGAGATGACTTCTCTGTCAGAGTATGTTTGTCACGTGAAGGAGACGTAGAAGATCATCTATTACATTACTAGTAAAAGCAAGGAGCAGGTAGCCAACTCTGCTTTTGTGGAGCATGTGCGGAAGCGGGGCTTTGAGGTAGTATATATGACTGAGCCTATTGATGAGTACTGCATGCAGCAGCTCAAGGAGTTTGATGGGAAGAGCTTTGTCTCTGTGACCAAGGAAGGTCTGGAGCTACCTGAAGATGAAGAGAAAAAAAAAGAAAATGCAGGAGAGCAAGGTAAAATTTGAGAACCTTTGCAAGCTCATGAAAGAAATCTTGGATAAAAAGTTTGAGAAGGTGATAATCTCCAATAGGCTTTTGTCTTCACCCTGCTGCATTGTTACCAACACCTATGGCTGGACAGCCAACATAGAGTGGATCATGAAGGCCCAGGCACTTCAAGACAACTTTACAATGGGCTACATAATGGCCAAAAGGCAGCTGGAGATCAACCCTGACCACTCCATTGTGAAGACACTGCAGCAAAAGGCAGAGGCAGACAAAAATGACAAAGCTCTCAAGGACCTAGTGGTGCTACTATTTGAAACTTCACTGCTCTCCTCTGGCATCCCCCTTCAGAACCCCTAAAACCACTCCAATCAAATCTAGTGCATGATAAGTGAGTCTTACACATTGATGAAGATGAAATGACAGTGGAAGAGCCCAGCAATGCTGTTCCTGATGAGATACTCCCTCTGGAGGATGATAAGGATGCATCTCACATGGAAGAAGTAGATTAGAAATTGCCATTGAGAAATCTGCCCTCTGTATACTGTCCCCACAGCTCCTACAGTAGCCCTGAATGGCCCTTTCCCATCCGGCTTCCTCTGCTGATTGATATTCTAGTGGTTTTTTCCTCCTGTCCTTGGCATCTTAAGGAAGGAAGCAAGAGCCTCAAGCCCCCATCCTCTACCTAATTTGGCAGCAGAGTTGGATATTGTATTGTGTTTTTCATTGTTTTTATATTTTGTTCCAAAATTAATGTATGCAAAATAAAGAGCACGCAGTTTTATATCAAAAATTAAACAAAAACCTATAGAACTAAATAATAAAATCAACAATTGAGTATTTCATTCATCCATAATTAAATACACTTTCTTAGCAGCCCACAGATTCTTCTCTAAAATAGAACATATCTTAGGCCACTATGCAACTCTTAGCAATTAGAAAAAAATAGAGATAATACCTTGAATTCTATTAGATAAGAATGGAATAAAATTAGAAATCAATGATAAAATAAAACTTATATGCTACAATAACATCTGGAGACTAAATAACAGGCTATTGAATGATAAATGGATAGCAGAAGAAATGAGGAATGAAATTAAAAAATATTTAGAGGTAAATGAAACTACTAACAACATATCAAAATCTCTGGGACATTATGAAGGCAGTTCTAAGAGTAAAGTTTATTGTATTGAGCTCATTAATTAAAAGAATAGAAATTTACTGAATAAATAACAATATTACATCTCAAATCCCTATAGAAAGAAGATCAAATTAACACCAAAAGCAGTAGAAGACAGGAAATAATTAAAATCAGAGCTGAAATCAATGAAATTGAAACAAAGGGAACAATTCAAAATATCAACAAAACAAATTTGATTCTTTGAAAAAAGTAAGAAAATTGATGAACCTTTAGCCATGCTAATGAAGAAAAAGAGAGAAAAATCAAATAAAATTTGGATATGGAAATTTAATAAAATTTGGAATGAAAAGGGAAATATATCATAATGGACAATACTGAAATACAGGCAATAATCAGAAACTATTTTGAAAATTTATACTCCAATAAAATAGAAAATCTTGAAGACATTCACAAATGTCTAGAGACATATGAACTAGCCAGATTTAATCAAGAGCACATATACAATATAAACAGATCAATTTCAAACAATCAAATAGAAAATGCCATCAATTGTCTATCAATGAAGAAAGGCCTATGACCAGATGGATTCTCAGAAAAGTTCTGACCGACTTACAAAAAGAATTAACCATCAATACTCTTCAAATTATTCAAAGAAATAGAAAAGGAGGGAACCCTTCCAAACACCTTCTATAAAGCTAGTATCACTCTGATACCAAAACCAGACAAAGTCATATCAAGGAAAGAAAACTTCAGACCAATAATTTTAATGAACACAGAAGCAAAAATTCTCAATAAAATTCTGGCAAATCATATACAAAAACATATTAAACAGATAGTGCATCATGATCAAGTGTGGTTAATCCCAGAGATGCAAGATAGGTTCAACATATGAAATTCAATAAATGTAATTCATCACATCAGTGTACTTAAAGACAAGAATCACATGATTATCTCAATAGATTCAGAAAAAGCATTTGACAAATACAGCACAGCTTCATGTTCAAAACACTAAAAAAAAAAAAAAATTAGAGATAGTAGGAACATACCTCAACATTGTAAAATCTATCTATGCTAAGCCCAAAGGCAACATAATTCTAAATGGGGAAAAATTGAAAGCATTCCCCCTAAAAACTGGAACAAGACAGGGATGTCCTCTTTCACCACTTCTATACAACATTGTCCTTGAATCTCTAGCCAAAGCAATTAAGAAATAATTAAGAAGAAAGAAATTAAAGGAACACAAATAGGAAAAGATGTTTTTAAATTATCCCTATTTACCAATGACATGATTCTATATTTAGAAAACCCAAAAATGCCACCAGGAAACTTCTAGAACTCATAAATGAGTTCAGCAAAGTATTAGCATACAAAATTATGACCCATAAATCAATTGCATTTATATATATCAGTGATGAATCAACCAAAAGAGAAATTAGGAAAACTATCCCTTTCACAATACCCTCAAAAATCAATAAAATATTTGAGAATCAATCTAACAAGATGAAAGACCTCTAAAATGAGAACTTCAGAATTCTAAATAAAAAATTCAAGAAGATCTTAGAAGATGGAAAAATGTCCCATGTTCTTGGATAGGAAGAATTAATATTGTCAAAATGATCATATTACCAAAAGTGCTATACAAATTTAATGCAATTACTATTAAAATTCTAATGACATTCTTTATAACAATAGAAAAAGTAGTCATGAAATTCATTTGGAAAATAAGAGGCCCAGAATAGCCAAAGTAATCCTCAACAAAAAAAGTGAAAAAAAAAAAGAGGCATCATAATACCAGACCTTAAACTATGCTACAGAGCTATAGTAACAAAAACAGCATAGTATTGGCACCAAAACAGACATGTCAGCTTAGTAATGAACTTCCTTAAAAAGACTCCTAAAGCATAAGAGAATCAATAAGGTCCAAATCTACATCATGTCAGCTTAGTAATGGACTTCCTTAACAAGACTTGTAAAGCATAAGAGAATCAAGAATCAATAAATGGGTAGAATCAAACCAAAATGCTTCTTCACAGTGAAAGAAATAACTAAGATTGTGAAGAGAGTGCCTATAGAACAGGAGCAAATCTTTTCTACCTGCACCTCAGAAAAAGCATTAATCTCCAGGATATATAAAAAACTCAAAAAAATTAACACTAAAAAAAACCAAACCTCATTCAATAAATGACAGATAACTGAACAGGCACTTCAGAGAAGAGATAAGGCCAGTCAAAAAATATATGAAAAGCTATTCAACATCTCTAGCAATTAGAGAAATGCATATTAAAACTACACTGAGAATTCATCTCACTCTAGTCAGAATGGCAATTGTCAAGAATACAAGTAAAAATAACTGTTGGTGAGGATGAGGGTGAAAATGTACGCTCATACACTGCTGGTGGGACTGCAAACTGTTGCAATCACTCTGGAAAACAGTACAGAGATTCCTCAGAAAACTTGAAATGGAGCCACCATTTGACCCAGTTATCCCATTCCTTGGTTTATACCCAAAGGACTTAAAAACAGCATACTACAGTGACACTAACACAGCAATGTTTATAGCAGCTCAATTCACAATAGCTAAACTATGAAACCAGTGTTGGTGTCCTTCAGCAGATGAATGAATAAAGAAATATGATATATATATATATATGCAATGGAATACAAAAGAATGAAATTATGGCATTTGCCAGTAAATGGATGGAACTGGAGGCAATCATGCTAAGTAAAATAAGCCAGTCCCCCCAAAACAAAGGCTGAATGTTCTCTCTGATATGTGAATGCTAACTCACAACAAAAGTGTGGGAGTGAGGGAAGAATAGAAGTACTTTGCATTAGACAAAGAGCAATGCAGGGAAGGGAAGGAGAATGGGAATAGGAAAATAGTAAAATGAATCATACATTACTTTCCTGTATGCATATATGAATACATGACCAACGTAATTCTATGTCATGTACAACCAGAAAAATGAGAAATTATACTCCATGTATGTATAATATGTAAAAATGCATTCTACTGTCATGTATAAATAATAAGAATAAATTTTTAAAAATCTTCATTACCTTAATTTTTCCATTCTGTCTGATAAGGTTCTCAATGATATTCTGCGTCTGCTTCTTCAGGAAATAGAAAATGTAAAGATGTCTATGAAGTTCTGAGTATAACACTTCACCCAGTTTTTAAGTTTTCTGTCAGTTTTTGTTTTATTTTTTACAGAATGAGAGATTGAACCCAGGGCCTTGTGCATGTACATGCTATCCAAGTGATTGTTCACTGAGCAGAGCTTCTTTTAGGAGCTAAATCCAGGCTTATTGAAAATCACATTTCCCTCTCCCTGGTGTAGCAAGCTCCCCCAGCACTTATTATAACACTAAGTCCAGAGTTTGGCTAATACAAATTTTAAGTCTTACAAAGCTTTTTTGTATAAATCTTTCTTCTGGGATTTCAATTTAGAATGGCCTTACTTGCATAGGACATTCTGAATATTTATCAATGGGTGGTGGCAGAGATTGGAAATGAGAATTAACAGCTACAAAGAAGATAATGAGTTCATGAGTTAAGTCTGAAGTGTTCAAGCTACAGAGAGTCCTCAAACAGGTGAAGAGGAATGACTTCTACTGATATGGAAAACTCTGTGAAGGTATAAAATCTAAGCCTTTGAACATAAGTGAAACCTCCAAAATATCCTATTCCATATTTCAGTCTTCTACTTCTTCCTCCAAAATCCTAACTTCCACAAGAAACATGTTGAGACTGTAAACTCAATATGTTTAAATTCAAGAAATGACAAAATCAGATTCTGCACCTGCAGATCATTTATTTAAACCCTGTGGTTATCAGAGCTTTTTAGATGTAGTCATAGAAAATCTCTAGTATAGTACTGTGAGTACAGAGATTAAAGCTTTAATCCTACTGTTTTCTCTCCAGAACACTTTGTAGCAAATGTCTCATTCTATAGTCTACATATAAATCATGCTGATCATAATACAATAACAACAATTGCTTGGTCTGTCTTCAATATTTCAATGATTAATGTCTTCCATTAATAATACTTCATTCTTGTATGCCCATAATCCCACCAATTTAGGAGGTGGAGGCAGTAGGATCCCAAGTTAAAGGCCAGCCTGGGCAACTTAGCAAGACCTTATCTCAAAATAATAAATAAACATGTCTGTGGATGTAGCTCAGTGGTGGAATAACCATGAGTTCCATCTTCAGTACCACACACAAAAATAAATAAATGAATGAAATGTCATTCTCTAATGGTAGCCTGTTCCTACTACCTTCAAATCCAAATATGTCAAATTAATAAATTCAAAATTACTAATTTGAGTTTTATTGCTAATAATATTATTTAATACCAAAGACTGTATTGGTTCACATAATAGAAAACACTAGGCTATTTTAAATAGCACAGAGTTTAATATGGAGAATTGGTGCTTTTAAAATTGTTGGGGGACTAGAGGTGTTCTCAGTGGTGCAACTCCTGAAATGATTTCCAGGACAATGCTGCAGAACCAACCCACCAACGACCCCTACTTCTGCCACAACTAAGCAGACTGTGTCCAGCTTCTGCATTTATGATCCCCCAATCTTACTATAATTGAAGGTTGGGAAAATGCCCCTGCAATCATTTATTCAGTGAATATTTACGAAGTGTCTACTAGGGAGAGACTCTACAGGATGAGGGATGTCATTTCAAAGTCAGAGGATAAGAAGAAGCTGTGAGATTATGGCAAGATAGGAACCTAAAGAGAATTTGGGCGTATTAAGGGATAAAGGGATGAGAGCACTGAATGGAAACTTTATAGAATGTTCTACTTCATGAGGGAAAATTCTTATTCTGACTACTTGTTTTACATGGCAGAAATTGACAAAATAGTATGTGAGAATGCTTATATCTCTTAAATGAATATAATCTCATCAGTTTATTTCATAGTGGCCTTTCATTTTTCAGAAAAATTGCTAACGAAATTCTTAGAGATTATAATAAACAGGATAATAATTATTTGAGTTTTTCATTTTGGTTTGCTTCTTTATAGGAATTTACTCAAGCTTCCTTTCTTTTTTCCAAACTCCTATCAATGTTGACTAAGTTGCTTCCAGTAGCTTTGCTCTCTAGATCTTCCAGCTGGGGCAGGCTGAGCACAGGAAAGAAAAACCCACAGGCAGTGTCACAGGTGCCTTTCCAAGAAGGTTAGTGCCACGGATAGGGCATTTGTTACGTTGTGTATATGTTTGTCCATGGTAATTATCCCAAGAAGTATTCCCATCTCTTATTTTCTTTTAGCAATGATATTTTACCTCCAGCAAAAAGTTTTAATTGACACCTTACTTTAATGTCCTTAATTAAAACATCTACTGGACCATAAAGGGATAAAATTGCTGTTGAGGGAGGAAGAAACTAAGCATTTAATTTTATTAATTATCTGGGTTAACTCTAAGTTCTTTAGGAAAATGTGATTGTCTAAAACTTTTTAAAGAAAACTTCCCATGTGCAATATGCTACTCCCAATTGTCAATCTTTCTCCATAGTTTAACACTCTGCCATTCAAAATCAAGAAATAAGTGGCAAAAAAAATGGGTGAAGTTAGATGGATTACTAAACACAAAGTAAGGAAAAATTCATCCGAGTTTTTGTTCCTCCACCTTTATATCCTGATGTATTTTCTGATGTTCATCCTCCGTACTTTTAAATGCCACTCTACTTACAAACAACAAAAATATTCTAATAGTTTAGTTTTTAAAAAGTCAACGTTTTAATCTTGTATTTCTAAAATATCAGCAACTCTTTACTATTTAATTAATAGTAATACATCTTTTTTAATTTTATGTTTTTAAAACAGTAGAATGCATTTCAATTAATACATCTTTTAATATTAGATTATTTCAGTTACAGCATTTTGCCCCTAGAATTTTTCCTTGGAATCAGAAATCCATTAGACTCTCACCTCTTTGAATTTCAGAATGCCATGGACTTTTATTTGACCTTTTTATCCATGACAAGAAGAGTTGATGATGGCAACAAACAACTATTGAACTTCTTTCCAAATTTTCTTCTTCCCAGAGGACCTTTCATAAGCAAAATTTAGCAATCTAGGAAGATTATCCTTTGCAGCTTCTGCCTTTAGGAAAAGCATGCCAATGAAATTCAGCGAGGAATTAAGTCATAAAAACAGCAAGTAATTATATTGCTAATGAAGCCAGAAATATCACTTTTTTTGCTTGAACTACAAGAGAATTAAAACTGTTCTTATCAGGTGCAAGAAAAAATACATATCCTAATTTTTAAAAACAAAATAGCCATATAACCATATATGGTAAAGATGAGTTCTCTGAACCAAGGAAAAATTTCATTTACATGGCATTGATCAAATGGTAAGTTTTTAAAGTTAGCTAATCAGAAATCATGCTTCATGTGATAGTTTTCTTGGTACTGCCACTTGGCATAGTGTTATGAACATGGTTTGACATCTGCACTAAAAATGGATCTTATAAATAGATACCCAAAAAGATAATTATGTATATTCTGATTCAACATAATATGCAAAGATTTACTCTAAAGAAAAATAGCATCATAATGCACCATATAAAAATCTAAAAACAAAAGTATCACTAACTTTTTAGTGTTCAAGGAGACAATGGCCTAGTCCACAAAATCCAGTAATGGTGGATGTAGTGGGGAAGAAAGGCAAAATAGCAGTGGCAGAGATGTTTTTAGAAACTTCATCAGAATCTCTATTATCTACCTAATATCTATTCTCCCCTTCCTTCAATCTAGCAGGAAGAAACTTTGTCTTGCAGCTATGGTTGCTATGAGACACAGTTCTAATCAATAAGATACAAGCCATATTCTCCTAAGGGTTTCTGAGAATGTTTTATATTACTGACAAGATTTTCCTACTTCTTCTTTTTGCCTGGAATATGGTCTAGAACTGTTGCAGTCATCATGAAACTGTGAGTATGAGAACCACATTCCATGAATAATAGGACATAAAGCTGCAGGAAAACTAAAACACAGGTGGTCCCATGGGCTGCTCCCTCAGACTTGGATGACTTACTTCAATAAAGTTTATAAATATTATGCAAAAACTACAATTTCCTTTTGTCTAAAGCATAATAATTATGATTTTGTTACATCAGGTCATATGCAGTTCCTAACTGATAATAATCCATAGTGTAACTACTGAAAAATTATAACAAACACCTTGAATATGGGCCATTACTTATGTAGGCATTCATCATACATCTTAGATCATATCTGTGTAAGAAAACTCTCTAAGTAAAAAGACCATGACCTCCTAACATAATATTCTCCTCTAATTTTGTGAAAACTATTAGAGAATCCAGTATCCAGTAGTGTATGTTAACATACAATGAGAATGACTCCCATCAGATGTCTAAGGTACATTTACTACAGAACCAAAGAAACAAAAAAAGCTGACATTCCTTATACTCTTTTTTCATAAAATGGTTCTTCAGTTTATCTTGTTATTCTTTCTCTATACACATGTGACAACTATCTGGATCTCAGAAGCTCTGAGAATCTATTCTAACATTAACAATGCAAATGCTTCTCAGAAGTTCTGGAAATGCTTCATAGGCAATGACAGCTAAAGGACAGCTAAATGGTCAGATGGATATATTATGATCTCTATTAGTCGGGTTGAAATCAATATTTTTATTGCATTTGCAAACCTTTCCCTTAAGTAGTGTGTAAAATTTCCTTTGTTAATTGTGTCAACTCATAAATATAATAAATATAATATAGAAATATTATAAATATAATAAAGTTCACAAACAGAAGACCATTTATTTATAGGTAGACACATTTATTTTGAACCATTAAATCAACCTTACCCAAATTTGAAACATATGTAACAACAAAAAATCAAATTACCAGGTTCAGCCGGGCGTGGTGGCGCAAGCCTGTAATCCCAGCACTTAGGGAGGCTGAGACAGGAGAATCGCGAGTTCAAAGCCAGCCTCAGCAATGGCGAGGTGCTAAGCAACTCAGTGAGACCCTGTCTCTACATAAAACACAAAATAGGGCTGGGGATGTGGCTCAGTGGTCGAGTGCCCCTGAGTTCAATCCCCAGTACCAAA
>CM053406.1:91586115-91614413 GCA_028644305.1 Xerus rutilus | reverse complement strand
TTACCAGGTTCACTTGTTGTTAACTTGACATGAAACAACAATACAAAGAAAATTATGAATCTCTTAAGAAATATTTAAGAATTGCTTTTACCCAGGGTTATCTCTGAGTCAATGCTTTTAAAGGGGAAAAATCTAGAAAATTTAAACATAGGCTTCTGCCAGTTCCACAGGGAGCTCTGTATGTTGGGGGAACTTCAGATTTTTCTTAACATGAAGTAACTGGGACTGCTTCATCTCCATATTATTAGTAACTGGATGTGGGTTGCTCCTGAGGAGGGGAGGTGTCTTTAAGTGAGTCAGTGCCCATCAAAGTAATTCTACAAGAAGGAAGAAGCTATGAGCCTTCATCAGCCAACACTCCTAGTAACTGGGACTGAAGCCTAGACCTGAAGGACCATCAGAGACCTCATCAGGGCACAGCTTCGTGGGAAGCACTTATCTAGGTTATAGATTTTATCATCCTCTGTGCCTGTATTACTTACACCTTATCCCAACATCCTTTTGGCCAATTTTACTATCTCATCCCTTCCATATCCTTAACAATTTGACCAATCTGTTAGTCTGTCTTTTTGAATCATTGGATTTGTTTCCAGACTACCAAAAAAAAAATTCAAACACACAAGCAAATGACTCAAGACATAACACAAAGTCCATCTAAAGGATTTCTTTCAGTACTTTCTGGAGTATATATAAACTCTATATAAACATATAAAAACTCTCTTACTTTTACAGAGAGGGGGAGGCATAAGCAGCAAAGTAGTGAAAAATAGTACCATGATAAACTGAATCATCTCCTTTTGTTTTTCTACCTTTTGGCCTTGCTCAAATCTAATTCAATATGTACCATTGCCATTTTTACACTACATTACTGATATGCATGTTGTGCTGTATGAGTCTATCAAACAGATAGCCACCAGTTCAATACAGATAACCACTTGACTGCTTAGCAAGCCTTAAGCATTTTAATTGGTTGGAGGGGATATGAAAGAAAGAGAGATTGGGACTTACTCCAATCTTGCAGGATACAATGATAGTAATAATTAATGCCAAAAATATATGAGGGATAAAAGGAAAGACTGGTCAAACAAGGCAATATTTTGAATTATAAATATGAGGATGTAAGAGTACTCCCCATACCTTCAACCCCTCCCTTCCCTTTTTTCCCATTCTCCTTATTGGTTTTAGCCTCGGGGCTGTGATTGGTCCAAGGACCCTATATAAGCCTCTATACTTCCTGGATTAACCCGGTTCTGTGTCTTGCTCTGGCAGAGCAGTCTACCTATCCTCAGAGTCTGGGAAGAGTGACTCCGTGGACAGTCACCCCTAACCTCATCCCATGAGACTCCACTTTGTCTTCCCCAAAGACCCCTTTTCCTCTCTCAGAACCCCTACTCACCGAGGAGACCCATGAGGCATGACTTCAAACAATATGGGGATATAGTTATTTTGAATGCAATTCTCATGAATGTTTGGCAGAAAACCAGTTCTCTCCAGAAGTCAGTTTTTCTGAAAGACTACACAGGATGCAGACAGGCAGCTGCATAGGAGGGCAGAACAACTATTATTATCCATGGGGCAGAGAAAGCAAGGAAGAAACCTAGTTTGTTTAAGCCTTTTCCTCCCTAATGACATTTACCGAGGGCTATGTGCTGATCATTTGCTAAGTGTCCCACACACCCTATCTCATCTAATACACACAACAGACCAGTTTTAGTTAGTTCCCAAGCAATCATCAGTCAATGCTGAGATGAACTGGAAAAGTAGATCCACCCACTAACTCTGGAGTCATACTGCCCCAACCAGGTGACTATCCCATACAATTTTGCCAATTTCATGACTTTAACTGAGGCTAAAATAGATTTTAATCATAAAATACTTTTTATAAGAATTCTTGTTATCATGCAGTTATCTAGGAAAACCTACAATGTCTTAATTCTAAGAGAAGCCTGAAGAGTTCATGAAAGTAAATATATACTGAAATACAGAAAGTTACATTTTATCCCTTACTTCCTCCAACTAATGAAATGTGCAAGGTTCCTTGACATGAAGGGCATTGAGATGCAAACCAGAAAAAAAAGGTTCACTGAGATTAGTAATATGTTCAGCTGTGCTTCACACTCAAGGCCTTTAAATAGGTCAGCATATGTCAATGATGTAGTTCAGAATAGTTTTGGAAATAATCAAAGAATAAATCTTCTAGGCTGAAAAAATATCTGTGTAATGAAAGTATTTTCTTTCTGATATAATGACAAAACCCAGTATACTTTTCAATATTGTGACTTTGATCAATTCATGAGAAAAAGCTCTGAAATTTAAAATTTATTAAATTATGTTTCCACAAAAAAGGATTAGAATTTTTTTTAAAAAAAAAAGCTCATCAGTTTCATAGTTTGCTGGATGGATATTTAATTCCTTTACTTAGTTGATATATTGTATCTGTATGTATAAAGCACATACATATTACTAAAGTGTTTCTTTATTCAGCATGAAATGTATTAAAAACACAAATTAAAGCAAATTAAATGTAATTAAAGCATCTTTAAATATGTGCTATTTTTCTTCATACTCAGGAGTATGAAAAATTTGCCACATCTTAAGGCATCAACAAGTAAAAAACTACTTCTTCAATCTTTAACAAAAAATTTTCTTATTTGTGGGCCTATTAGCCTATTCAGAACCAGGTTCATCTTCCATATATGAGGTGTTAGATGGACACCCAACTGGAATGATTTTGAGGACAATCTACAAATATTTGGGACATATTTGAAACAGAATATCCTCCCACTGGAGACTCTTTAAATTCTCAAGCTCAAGCTGGTGGGCTCCAGCCCAAATCTGTGTTTTATTTGTTTGCCACTATGTTCTGACTTGAATTTGAATGCTTTTAGGCAAGGCAGGCCCTCTCAACTGACATAAAACCTGCCATTTTCTATTGTTTTGTATCCTAATCAAAGAGTGATACTACTTAATAGTCTATGAAAGCAATCAACTGTTCAGAACATGCTTCAAATTTCAAGAATCGTCTCAAAACTAAAGAAAATGATATACTTGCTTGGCAAGTGTGCAGAAAAAAATGTGGCATTTGTACATTTCAGCTAAGAGAAAGCATTCTTGATAAGGAAAGGAATTTGGTAATAATTCTTTTCAAATGTTTACAATTGATACTTTTGACACTATAACTCTGAGTTTTTTCCTAAAGAAACACTCTCAGAGGTCCAAACACTCATACATACAAGAATGTGTTTTCTTGCATTATTAAAAGTAGGTAAATGAGGTAAGAGCATGGAGAGGGCCCAAAACCGTCCCCAGGGAACTCCACGGATGCCCAGCCAAGGGCAGACCAGAGACTGCTAACCGCCAGCCACAGGGGAGCCCACATTCATGGTAAGAGTTGCAGCAGAGACTCCTGCGTGAGGAGGCCCCATCCAAGTGAGGCCTGTGCCTGCCCCAATTCTGCTCCAGAGTTCCTACAGACCAGCAGGAGTGTGACAGAAGGCCCATAACCACTCTCAGGGGCCCCACAGGAGCCCATCCAAGGCAACTCCCTTTGCCCTCTTGAGGTACATCCACTACTGCCACCACCAAACTTTAGTGACAGTAGTGTCCATCTGGGGACACATGCTGGGGACCAGAAGTAACTCCAAGGTGAGATACAGGTAATCTGTAGTGTCAATACAAGATTTTAGGATAGAAGCTGCAATACCTCAGATTGGCACTGCAGGAAAGGAAGATACACAATCGACATGCAAAACAAGGGAAGAAAATGCCCCAAATAAACCTTGATACCACAGTAACAGAATCCATTGACAACACAGTTAATAAAATGTCAGATAAAGAATTCAGAATGTACATAATTAAAATGATCTGTGTAATAAAGAATGAGATAAGTGAGCAAATACAGGCAAAAATTGATCAAGCCAATAAAGAAATAGGAGAGCAAATAAAGGCAACCATTGATCACTCTAACAAAGAGATAAGAGAGCAATTACAAGTAGCAAAAGATTACTTTAAAAAAGAGCTATAGATTTTTTTAAAATAAACAATCAGAAATTCTTGAAATGAAGGAAATAATAAACCAAATAAAAATCTCAATAAAAAGCATCACCAGCAGACTAGATCACTTGAAGGACAGAACCTTGGATAATGAAGACAAAATATACAATCTTAAAAATAAACTTGACCATACAGGTAAGAAATCATGAACAGAACATACAAGAAATATGGGACAGCATCAAAAGACTAAATCTAAGATTTATTGAGCTAGAAGAGGTACAGAATTTCAAACCAAAAGAATGCACAATCTCTTCAATGAAATAATATCAGAAAATTTGCCAAACATGAAAAATGAATTGGAAAATCAAATATAAGAGGCTTACAGGACACCAAATGTACAAAATTTCAACAGATCCACACCAAAGCACATTAAAATGAAAATGCCCAACATACAAAATAATGATAGAATTTTAAAGGCCACAAGAGAGAGGAATCAGATTACATATAAGAGGAGACCAATTCAGATCTCAGCAGATTTTTAAACCCAGACCCAACATATACCCTTGGTATATGTTGATCATGGAACAACATATACCAAGCTCTGAAAAAAAATGAATGCCAACCAAGAATCCTATATCCAGCAAAAATGAGCTTCAGATTTGATGCTGAAATAAAAACCTTCCATGATAAACAAAAGTTAAAAGAATTTACAGCAAGAAAGCCTACACTACACAACATTCTCAGCAAAATATTCCAGGAGGAGGAAAAGACAACCAACAATGAAAATACACAAAGAGAGGAACTACGCTAGAAGGGGGGGGCAATCAAAGGAGAAACCAAGTCAAGGTAAAAATCAAAAATAAAGCAAAATAAATGGCATACAAATCATATTTCAATAATAACCCTGAATGTGAATGACCTAAATGCACCAATTAAAAAACATAGACAGAAAGTCCAGATTAAAATAAAGAACCAACAATATGCTATCTTCAAGAGTCTCATCTCACAAGAAAAGACATCTACAGACTGGAAGTGAAAGGGTAGGGAAAAATATATAACTCACATGAACCCCGCAAACAAACAGGAGTTTCCATCCTCATATCAAATAAAGTGGACTTCAAACCAAAGCTGGTGAAAAGAGATAAAGAACATCATTTTATACTTCTTAAGGGAATCATACACCAACAAGACATAACAATCATAAATATCTATGCCCCAAATAATGAGGCTTCTACATATATCAAACAAATCCTTCTCAAATACAAGAATCAAATAGACCACAACACAATAATACTTGGAGACTTTAACACAGCTCTCTAACCACTGGATAGATCTTCCAAACAAAAACTAAATAAAGAAACTATAAATCTTAATAAAACTATCAATAATTAAGACTTAACAGATATATAGAAAGTGTTCCATCCATCAACAAGCAAATACACTTTTTTCTCAGCAGCACATGGATCCTTTTCCAAAATAGATCATATGTTATGTCATAAAGCCCTGCATCCTATCTGAACACAATGGAATAAAATTAGAAATCAATGACAGATTAAAAAATAGAAACTACTCCAACACCACTAAATAATATTCTATTGAATGATGCATGGATAACAGAAGACATCAGGGAAAAGATAAAAAATTTCTTACAGGTAAATGAAAACTCTGATACAACATATCAAAATCTCTGGGACACTATGAAGGCATGCTAAGAGGAAAGCTCATTGCATTAAGCTCATTTATTAAAAGAAATAAAAGTCAACAAATAAGTGACTTGACTCTTCATCTCAAAGCCTTAGAAAAGGAAGAACAAATCAACTTCAAAAGAAGTAGAAGAAAGGAAATAATTAAAATCAGGGCTGAAATCAATGAAATTGAAACAAAAGAATTCAAAAAATTGACAAAACAGAAAGCTGGTTCTTTGAAAAAATAAACAAAATTGACAAACCCTTAGCCACTCTAACAAAAAGGAGGGAGAAAACCCAAATTACTAAAATTTGTGATGAAAAAGGAACTATCATGACAGACGTTACTGAAATACAGAGGATAATTAAAAACTATTTCGAAAATTTATACTCCAGTAAATTAGAAAACCCTGAAGACACTGACAAATCTGTAGAGGCATATGACCTACCCAAACTGAACCAAGAGGACATACACAACTTAAACAGATCAATTTCAAGCAAGGAAATAGAAGATGCCATCAAGAGCCTGCCAACCAAGAAAAGCCCAGGTCCAGACGGAGTCTCAGCTGAGTTCTACGAGACCTACAAAGAAGAATTAATACCAATACCTCTCAAACTATTTCATGAAATAGGAAAGGAGGGAATCCTTCTAAACTCATTCCCTGATTTCAAAACATGACAGACACATCAAAGAAAGAAAACTTCAGACCAATATCCCTGATGAATATAGATGCAAAAATTCTCAATAAAATTCTGGCAAATCACATACAAAAACATATGAAAAAAATAGTGCACCATGATCAAGTGGGGTTCATTCCAGGGATGCAAGGTTGGTTCAACATACAGAAATCAATAAACATAATCCATCACATCAATAGACTTAAAGATAAGAGTCATATGATTTTATCAATTGATGCAGAGAAAGCATTTGACAAAATATAGCACCCTTTTATGTTCAAAACACTAGAAAAACTTGGGATAGTAGGAACATACCTCAACTTTGTAAAAGCTTTCTATGCTAAACCCAAGGTCAACATTATCCTAAATGGAGAAAAATTGGAATCATTCCCTCTGAAGACGGGAACAAGACAGGGATGCCCTCTTTCACCACTGCTATTCAACATAGTCCTTGAAACACTAGCCAGAGCAATTAGACAGATGAAAGAATTAAAGGGATATGAATAGGAAAAAAAGAACTCAAACTATCATTATTTGCAGATGACATGATTCTATACTTAGAGGATCCAAAAACTTCTACCAGAAAACGTCTAGAATTCATAAATGATTTCAGCAAAGTAGCAGTATATAAAATCAACACCCATAAATCAATTGCATTTCTATACATCAGTGATAAACCCTCTGAAAGAGAAATTAGGAAAACTATCTCATTCACAATAGCCTCAAAAAATAAAATAAAATACTTGGAAATCAATTTAACAAAAGAGGTGAAAGACCTCTACAATGCAAACTATAAGACACTGAAGAAAGGAATTGAAGAAGACCTTAGAATATGGAAAAATCTCCCATGGTCCTGGATAGGCAGAACCAATATTGTCAAAATGGCCATACTACCCAAAGTGCTATATAGATTCAATGTGATTCCAGTTAAAATAACATCATTTCTGATAGAAATAGAAAAGGCAATCATGAAATTCATTTGGAAGAATAAGAGACCCAGACTAGCCAAAGCAATCCTTAGCAAGAAGAGTGAAGCAGGAGGCATCACAATAACAGTCCTTAAATTATACTACAAAGCTATAGTAATAAAAATGGCATGGTACTTGCACCAAAATAGACATATAGACCAATGGTATAGAATAGAAGACACAGAGATGAACCCACTTAAATACAGTTATCTGATACTAGGCAAAGGAGCCAAACACTTACACTGGAGAAAAGATAGCCTGTTCAACAAATGGTGCTAGGAAAACTGGAAATTCATATGGAGCAAAATGAAATTAAACTCCTATCTCTCACCATGCACAAAAGTCAACTCAAAATGGATCAAGGACCTGGGAATCAGAACAGAGACCCAACACCTAATAGAAGAAAAAATAGGCCCAAATCTACATCATGTCGGATTAGGAAATTACTTCCTTAACAAGACTCCTATAGCACAAGAAGTAAAATCAAGAATCAATAAATGGGATGGATTCAAGCTAAAAAGCTTTCACTCAGCAAAAGAAATAATCAATGAAGTGAACAGAGAGTCGACATTCTGGGAACAAATCTTTGCCACATGCACATCTGATAGAGCACTAATCTCCAGGATATATAAAGAACTCAAAAAACTTAACATCAAAAAAAAAAAAAAAACCCAATCAATAAATGGGCCAAGGATCTGAACAGACACTTCTCAGAAGATATACAATCAATCAACAGACATATGAAAAAATATTTAACATCTCTAGCAATCAGAGAAATGCAAATCAAAACTACCCTAAGATTTCATCTCACGCCAGTCAGAATGGCAATTATCAAGAATACAAACAACAATAAGTGTTGGCAAGATTGTGGGGGGGAAATGCACACTTATATATTGCTGGTGGGACTGCAAATTGGTACAACCAATCTGGAAAGCAGTATGGAAATTCCTTAGAAAACTTGGAATGGAACCTCCATTTGACCCAGCTATCCCACTCCTGGGTCTATACCCAGAATACTTAAAAACAGTGTACTACAGTGACACATCCACTTCAATGTTAATAGCAGCTTAATTCACAATAGCTAAACTGTGGAACCAACCTAGATGCCCTTCAACAAATAAATGGATAAAGAAAATGTAGTATATATACACAATGGAATATTACTCAGCAATAAGAGAGAATAAAATTATGGCATTTGCCATTAAATGGATGGAGTTGGAGAACAGCATGCTAAGTGAAGTAAGCCAATCTCAGAAAACCAAATGCCAAATGTACTCGTTGATAAGTGGATGCTGATCCATAATGTGGTGGAGGACAAGGGAAGAATGAAGGAACTCTGTTCACAGGAGTGGGAGGGGGAGGAAACAGGGGGACAGTAAAGGTGGTGGAATATGATGGACATCATAGCCCTAGCTTTATGTATGACTGCATGTATGTTGTGATTCTACATCACATACAACCAGAGAAATAAAAAGTTGTGCTCCATCTGTGTACAATGAATCACACTCTGCTATCATGTAAACCTAAATAGAATAAATAAATAAACAAACAAACAAACAAACAAATAAAGTAGCAAAAAGTTGAAAACAATCTAGATGTGCATTTATAAGAGAGTGGTAATGGAAATTATGATATAGTCAATGTATAAGAATATGTAAATATCATATACAATATATGCAACATATATGTAGAACTTATGTATCAAATATTAATTTATTCTTTTAAATTCACACATTTAATTTTTATATAGATGAATGTCATGCATACATAAGAGGTATAAGTAATGACTAAACTGTAGAGGCAAGAAATGCTCTCAAGCCATACTATTATATAAAAAATGGAAATTGCAGATTAATATATTCAGTAAGAACCCATTTTATAAAAAATATAAAATAAATAATATATGTGTACATGTATGTAATTTATGGCTGCATTCATTACAACTGAATAATGATTACTTAGAGAATACAAGAGAGTGATTTTCCCAAATTTTAATGTATATAATTCTAAGCTGCTTAAATCATTTGCAATTAGGAAAATTGGGAAGGGAATTCACTGTTCAAATAAAAATTTTCCATGAAGAAATATATCATTCATTAACCAATACTTTCAACTTGTTTCAGGCCATACTGCTATAACCTCTGCCCAAACCAATCCTCTTTGCTTTGCTACCCAATTCCTGCATCCCTAGCCAGCTACTATCTGTTAATCCTTCAGGTTAGTCTCAAATACCATCTTCTCAGGAAGGTCTTCCATAACCAATACAGTCATATGCTTTCAAAGCCATCAAATTTCTTTATAGTAGTTACTATGATTTAAATCATATGTTCATTTGGGAACTTATTCATTTCATATCCAGTTTCTCACTAGACTATGAGCACCAGGAGGTCTGGGTCAAGTCTACACTGCTCACTATAATATCTCTAACACCTACAGTAGTGTCAGGCATGTGGAAGATATTCAAAATATATTTGCTAAATGAAGAAATCATGAGTAAATTTATTCTATCACTATTATAATCTAAAGGCATAGGATAAGTCTTGGTTTTTTAAAGTCACATAAAATGGATAAAAGGAAAATTGAATCCTGAAAAAAAAAGAATACAGAATCATACTAAAAATTTCATCAAGTTTACAATCTCACAGGTCTTAAAAACTAAGTCCTCACAGCTATTTGGAATGACTGCTGCATATATACACCAAGCAGACATTCATTCATTCAATTTACTCATTAATATTAATTTGTTAATCATTCATCACTTTCATACAGAAGGAATGATTCATGCAGTCTTATATCCAATGTAGCATTTTTATTTTAGTTCATAAACAGCTACCAAAGATTTGTTTTAATAGCATCTTTTTTCCTGAAGATTTTAAACCATGCAATTCAGTTCTTATGAGTCTTGTGCAAATTCTTGCTGCTTTTTCAAAAATAGCTCTATTCAGTCCAAAAGGTGTTTTACTCAGCAATCTACTCAGCTTTTATTTTCCCAACTTCTTCCTTTTTACTGCTGTTTATTTCAAGGTTTTATTTACCTATTATTCAAATGGACTTTTTATGGCTGTCTTCATAGCCTTAGATCTCTACTTGATGTTTTAAGAGGGTTGCGTCACTGGATAATAGTTAAATTCTTACAATTTTTCTGCCTAATCTCAGCAAATCTGGTGTCATTTTATAACTGAAATATCTCATGCCACTCAGGGCAGGTCAATGCATGAATGTCAGGTAGGGTCACTTGACTCTGAGACAAGAGCCCCCACTCAGTCACACTCACCACCTACAAAAAGCCAGCCATACACCTAGCCTGTTGGATATCTCTCCCTTATTACAGAGAATGTAGTCCAAAAGCCCATATTACCAAAGTTCTTTATAATTTGCAAAATAATTTCATAAATGTCTTGTGTGATAATTTTTAATATTTAATTCTTGTTGTATAATTCAATTGCATAATACAATTATGTAAAAAAGAACTCCCAGGTTTAAACATTAATCTAACTATTCCAAGGCTAAGAAATGATACATTATCTCTTCATTTACAAACACCTGGGAACTTCAGATTGATTCACTTGAAACAAAAGAAACTGTCATTGAATTAAAGGGTACTGCACCTTCATGCAATGAAGGAAAACTGTGATGTTTATATTTTGTGCCAAACATGATGAAAAGAATGGATTTATGCTTGGCTAGGATAAAGGGAAAAGCTAGAAAGTGAATCTGACTGTCTTAACTCTGGTATTGGTCACAGCTTGCTTTATTCAATCATATTTGTAATCTGGATACCTAATTCTGGACAACTATCCTGATTCCATATGTATACTCCCCTAACCTGGACCATGATACCAATTTTTAATAGCTACCTTTAGTATATTAGTCATAACTTCCAAATTTGTCTCTTAATGCTCAGTGATATATTCAATAATTCTGAAAATTACAATGTTGATAATATTTTTTCAGAAAGTAGTCCCACCTTATCATTTATGGTCACTTTCTTTAAGTTGTTTCAATATGCCCAATATTGTGCTGAAACTCCTGGGTTACAGAGTAGAGGAGCTTACAGTTTTAGGAGCTTACAGTTAATCCAAAGAGTTGACAATACAGACATACTGTATTAGAAAAATTTTAATCATTTGAAATATCTTAAATTTTAAAATATATTGGAATTTCCCTTTCAAACTTGCTAGCCATCTTTACTACATGAAGGAAACAAATATTGTCACTTGTATTACATTATGCAAAACCTATGAAAATATTAGATTGGTCTGTTTAGCACATGTATATTAAGTGGAAGTCCAAATATGCATATCTATGAAAATTAAATCTGAAAGTATATAAAGGTAAAATTTTATCTAGCAAAAAGATAAAGTGCCACATATGCCAACACTGGAAACACGCTAAAGAAAATTAATCAACCATCAGCCACAGTACTGTAAGAAGGTTGACATATTCATGCTTCCTCTGTGAGATAAAAGTGTAGAGATCTAGAGAAACAAAATTCTTTGGAATAATCTGCTCACCTAGATGTAAAGTACACAATTTTACTTACATGTAATTTCAAAGAGATTTCATTTTAAAAAATAAATGCTGGTTGGTAATATTTTTTAAAAATTGCTACATTAGGAAGGAGGTTAAAGAGAAACACTTACCAAGGGTGGCAAAATTTTATTAGCAGCAGTGAAAAAAGTAGTAGGTCATATTTTTTATGTGTTTTAGATATCTTGAGTGAAATATTCTTCTTTGAGTTTTATATATGGAAGCAATGTTTTCTGAGCAAAATCATGCAAGAGACCATTTTGTGTAACTGAAAACAGCAGTAGTATCCTGTGAGCATCAGACTTCCTAGTGCAGATGATTAAGAAACATTTATTTCTAGCTCCATCATCTTACTTTGATGGGAGGGAGAAGGGAGGAAGATGCTGAGTCATTAGCAATGGATTTCAATCTAATAATTTTGTACAAAAAAATGAAGCCATTATTTTCATGAAAATAAAATGCATGAATTTGGAGCAATTATATATACCGTGAAACATGTTGTCGCTATGGAATTTTGCTAAAGATAAGAACTTATGCTGAAACAAATCAGCTCATACAGAGTAGCCCTGAGATGTTGGGAAAATTTATTCATCTCCTTTTTGGCTTAATGAATTTCAGTTCTAGTACTTTTAAGTTCAAGTGTTTCCTTTTTTTTTGCATGTAACATTAATTTCTGTTTGATTTTAAATGTATTGTATAAGCAAAAATTTCAAGAGGAAATATTTTTGGAAAACTTTGGATTGCACTAAGTTAAAGTCATTTCTGCAGGGACTCATGAAGTCTAAAGAATGTTCTATTGCTTTATGAAAAAAAGAAAATCAGTAATGTCTCTCAAACATATTTGATTATAGAGAACTTTGAATCACTGCTCTGCAATAAATACATGAGGAATTATTTCTGATGATCAGAAACAACTGACTGTATCTCTGTACTTATATCTAACCAGAGTAATCAAGCAAGAGAAGGAAATTAAAGGCATACAAATAGGAAAAGAAATAGTCAAATTCTGTCTGCTTGCAGATGACATGATCCTATACTTAGAAGATCCAAAAACTCCACCAGAAAACATTTATAACTGATAAACAAATTTAACAAAGTATTAGGATACATGATGAACATACAAAAGTCAATGGATTTTCTAGTCTAATAATGGATCTGCTGAGAAAGAAATCAAGAAAATAATTTGTTCCCAAAGGTCCCCCAAAATAATAAAACATTTGGGAATAAATCTAACACAAGAAGAAGAAATATCTCTATGATAAAAATTATAAAACACTGAAAGAAGGAATTGAAAGAACTTAGAAGATGGAAAGACATCCCCATGTAGAAATAATGTTGCTAAAAAGGCCACATTACCAAAAGTTATCTACAAATTTAATGAAATCCCCAACAAAATGCCAAATACATTCTATATAGAATTAGAAAAAGTCCTACAATCTATATGGGAGAATAAAAGACCCAGAACAGCCAAAACAATACCAAGTAATAAGAGCATTGCCAGAGACATTACAATACTTGATCTCAAATTATACTACAGAGATAGATTAACAAAAAACAGCATGGTATTGGCATCAAAACAGACATAAAGGTTGATAGAATACAAGACACAGAGACAAACCTACATAGATGTAGTCATCTATCCTTGACAAAAATGACAAAAATGAAAAAAAAAATACATGAAGAAAAGATAGCCTTTTTAACAAATAGTACTGGTTGAAGTAGATGTTGATATGTAGGAGAAAGAAACTTGATTTCTATCATTCACCCCACACAAAAGTCAATTTAAAGTGGTTCAAAGATCTAGGAATTATATTAGAAAAAAAATGGAATTGATAAACAAAAACATAGGGTTAACACTCCAACATACTGGTGCAGGGACTGACTTTCTTAAAAGGATTCCTAAAGCACAAGAAATAAAACCAAGAATCAATAAGTAGGATGGAATTAAATTAAAAATCTTCTGTGTAGCAAAAGAAATAATTAAAAGCATCAATAATTTCTGTTTCTGAACAGAAAGCCTACAGAATGGGAGAAAATCTTTGTCAGCTACACTTTCAACAGGAGATTAATTAACAAGAATGTATAAAGAACTCAAAAACCTTAACACCCAAAAAACTAATAATATAATTAATAAAGGCAAATGATATAAACAGACAGTACTCAAAATGTAAATGGCCAACAATTACATAAAAATAAAAGTTCAGCATCCTTAGCAATGATATAAATGCAAATCAAAACTACACTGAGATTTCATCTTACCCCAGTTAGAATGGCAGTCATCAAGAATACAAATAAAAATAATTTCTGGCAAAGATGTGGAGGAAAGGTACACTCATACATTGTGGGATTGCAAATTAATATGGACACTTTGGAAAGCAATATGGAGATTCCTCAAAAGATTAGGAATGGAATTGCAATATGACTCAGGTATCCCATTCCTTCTTATTTATCCAAAAGATCTAAAATAAGCATACCATAGTGATAAATGCACATCAATGTTTATAGCAGTGCAATTCACAATAGCCAAGGCCAATAGAGTAGGGGAAGGCAATTGAGAAGAAAGCAGGAGGGAAGGTGATGGGAAGGTTCTAGGGAGTAAAATCAAATTATAATGTGTTCATGTGTAAATATAACTACCACAACAAATACACTAATAAAGTAATAATAATAATGATGATGATAGAAGGGAGATGAGTAGAGTAGAGCAAACAGATTGGGAGAAGGCAGGAGGCAACGGAAAGGGAAAATTCTGAGTTTAATCAAATTATGTTATGGGCATATAGGAATATGACATAATGAATATAACATTATGGATAATTATAATACACCAATAAATTCAATAACATAAGGAGATTAGAACATAACATATATAAAGAAAAAAGCACACGAAGACACAGGGCAAAGTTAACCATCTACAAGGCAAGGAGAGATGCTTTAGAGAGCTCTAAGCTCTCCAATAACCTTGACATGGACTTAAGCAACCAGAAGAGTGAAAAATATTCATTTCTGCTGGGGTTCTTTGTAATGAAAGCTCATAGGTAAATTAATATACATACCAAGAGATTTTATTTCACCTAATCAGTGAAATAAGGGGCTTTTCAAACTCCTTTTCTTGTTATGGGGACGTAGCTTAAGCCAAAGATAAGCAGAGAAGGGAAGAAACCCCTGCAGGTCCATTCTTTTTGACTCAGTATTATACATCAACAAATATCAGTGACAAGTGTTTCTGCATACATGATTCAGATTGGGAAAAGATCCTTAAGTTTGTTTATGAATCAACATCCTTATTGTTTTATTTATTATTTGCTTTCTTCTCTCGGCAACAGCAATATACCTCTGCTCTAAGTACATGGATTTGGAGAAGACACTGGACTTAAAAATTTGAATATGTTTATTATCTTTCCAAACAAAACATAGTTTAATGTGTCTCTGTCAACTGAGATACCTAATGTGGCTCTCAATTCTATGTGGGAGTCAGAGTCTTCAGTGACTTTCCCTATTTGCTATTTCTGGTCTTCAAAGGCCCTTTGAGTTATATAATGTACAATAGAATATTCTCTTTGACATCAAAAACTTTGGTCTGTCAGTCAGTATTTTCAACCAAAATATGTTGAATCTCATGAGTAAAGCACAATGGAAATAATTAAAGAAAGAAATCAAAAGATCAGATACTGGCTTTCAAAGTTCATAATCCTAACATAAACAGGCCTGGAAGGACTCTTCATCAATAATATAATGGCAAGTCAAAGAGAATCAAAAGAGGGAAGCACACAAGGTAGTAAATACAAAAAGGTAGCTGCTCTTCCATTCACAACTACCAGAGAGAAGGGGCAGGGAATAGAACATTTGAATTGACAATAAAAATAAAGGTGATGTTAAGGAAAGAAGGACATTTTGAAGCAATAGTTGTCAGTTACTTGAATAGCTCTGTAAAATAATTGGGAAATCAACATTTTAGAAAGTAAACTATCCAAATTTAGTGACTCTGATATCTCTGGTGAATGAAGGCAGGAAGGAGAGATAGTCTTCCCTTATACCCAAATCCAACCTGCTCCAAGTAGGCAACTTACTTCTTAATAAGAACCACGTCCATGTAGGGACCATGAAATGATGCTTTGGCAGCAAAGGCACCAGGCAGGATAGGAGAGCCTGGCTTTCACCAACAAGCCCAGTACCTCAGATCTTGCCAGCATGATTCATACCTATTCACATATATCCTATCTTAAGCCAAACAGTAAGACTAGAAAGGAGAACATTAACGGTCTGTCTGCAATGATTATCTCTGTTTTGTGCTGCTCCCTGCAGCCTCTTGAGCAGCACTGGGAAGACCAACTATACCAGAGGCCTCTTCACAAGGCCAGACACCCTTCTCTCCAGCCTACTTGAATGGAAGTCAGGCTGATGCACTGAAATGGACATGAGACAGGAAGTCAAGGATTCTTTTCTTTGGTTTTAATTTTTTTCGTTGTAGATGGACACAATACTTTATTTATTTATTTACTTACTTACTTATTGGCCTAAGGACATACTTTATTTTTAAAATTTATTTATTTATTTATCCTGATTAGGTATATATGACAGCAAAATGCATTTTGATTCATTGTACACAAATACACTACAACTTTCATATCTCTGGTTGTACACAATGTAGCATTGCACTATATGTGCAGTGATATATGTACCTAGGGTAATGATGTCCATCTCCTTCCATCATCTTTCCTGCCCTCATACCTCCTCCTCTTCACACCCTCCCCTTTGCCCAAAGTTCCTCCATTCTTCCCACACACCTTGCCCCAGATTACGGATCACTACTCACCCATCAGAAAGAACATTCGGCCTTTGGTTTTTTGGGATTGGATTACTTTGTTTAGCATGATATTCTACAACTTCATCCATTTACCTGCAAATACCATATTTTATTCTCTTTTAATGCTGAGTAATATTCTATTGTGTATATATACCACAGTGTCTTTATCCATTCATCTGTTGAAGGGCATCTAGGTGGTTTGACAGTTTAGCTATTGTGAATTGAGCTGCTATAAACATTGAAGTGGCTGCGTCACTGTAGTATGCTGTTTTTAAGTCTTTGGGTATAGACTGAAGAGTGGGATAGCTGGGTCAAATAGGGGTTCCATTTCAAGTTTTCTAAGTAATCTCTATACTGCCTTCCAGATTGGATGCACCACTTTGCAGTGCCACCAGCAATGTATGAGTGTGCCTTTTCCCTCACATCCTCACCAACATTTATTGTTGTTTGTAGTCTTGATAACTCCCATTCTGACTGCTGTGAGATGAAAGCTTAGAGTAGTTTTGATTTGCATTTCTCTAATTACTAGAGGTATTGAATGTTTTTTCATATATCTGTTGACTGATTGTATTTCTTCTTCTAAGAAGTGTCTGTTCAGCTCCTTAGCCCATTTATTGATTGGGTTGTTTGGTTTTTTTGGTGTTAAGTTTTTTGAGTTCTTTATATATTCTGGAGATCAGTGCTCTATCTGATGTACATGTGGCAAAAATTTGCTCCCAAAATGTAGGCTCTGTCTTCACCTCACTGTTTCTTTTGCTGAGAAGCAGCTTTTTAGTTTGAATGCACACCATTATTGATTCTTGAGTTTATTTCTTGCACTTTAGGAATCCTATTAAAGAAGTCGGGGCCTAATCCAACATAATGAAGATTGGGGCCTACTATTTCTTCTATTAGGTGTAGAGTCACTGGTCTAATTCCTAGATACTTGATCCATTTTGAGTTGAATTTTGTGCATAGTAGAGATAGGGGTTTAGTTTCATTTCACTGCATATGGATTTCCAGTATTCCTAGCACCATTTGTTGAAGAGGCTATCTTTTCTCCAATGTATGTTTTTGGCACCTTTGTCTAGTATGAGATAACTGTATTTATGTGAGTTTATCTCTGTGTCTTCTATTGTGTACCATTGGTCTACATGTTTATTTTGGTGCCAATACCATGCCATTTTTGTTACTATAGCTTTGTAATATAGTTTAAGTTTGGATATTGTGATAACTCCTACTTCACTCTTCTTGCTAAGGATTGCTTTGGCTATTCTGAGTTTTGTACCAATCCAAATGAATTTCATGATTGCTTTTTCTGTTTCTATAAGGAATGACATTAGGATGTGAATTGGAATCGCATTGAATCTGTATAGCGCTTTTAGTGATATGGCCATTTTGACAATATTGATTATGCCTATCCAAAAGCATTGTAGATTTTTCCATCTTCCAAGGTCTTCTTCAATTTCTTTCTTTAGTGTTTTGTAGTTTTCATTGTAGAGGTCTTTCACTTCTCTTGTTTGATTGATTCCCAAGTATTTTATCTTTTATGCAGCTACTGTGAATGGGGTGATTTTCTTAAGTTCTCTTTCAGATGATTCATGACTAATGTATAGAAATGCCTTTTATGTATGAATATTGATTTTATATCCTGCTACTTTGCTGAATTCATTTATTACTTCTAGGAGTTTTCTAGTGGAATTTTTTGGATGCTCTAAGTATAATATCATGTCATTGACAAATAATGATAGTTTAAGTTCTTCTTTTCCTATTTATTGCCTTTAATTTTTTCATATGCCATTGCTTTGGCTAGAGTTTCAAGGACTGTTGAATAGAAGAGGTGAACGAGGGCATCTCTGTCTTGTTGCACTTTTTGGAGGGATTGCTTTCAATTTTTCTCCACTTAGGATGATAGAGGCCTTGGATTTAGCATAGATAGCTTTTAAAATGTTGAAGTATGTTTTTACTCTCTTTAGTTTTTCTAGTGTTCTGAACATGAAAGTGTGCTGTATTTTGTCAAATGCTTTCTCTGCATCAATTGATAACATCATATGATTATTGTCTTGATGTGATGAATTACTTTTATTGATTTCTGTATGTTGAAACAACTTTGCATGCCTGAAATAAACCCCACTTCATCATGGTACACTATTTTTTAAATATGTTTGTATGTGATTTGCCAAAATTTTATTGAGAATTTTTTCATCTATGTTTATCAGGGATATTGATCTGAAATTTTCTTTCTTTGATGTGTTTCTCTCTGGTTTTGATATCAGGATAATACTAGCTTTATAGAATGAGTTTGGAAGGGTTCCCTTCTTTTCTATTTCATGGAATAATTTCAGAGTATTGTTACTAATTCTTCTTTGTAAGTTTTGTAGAACTCTGCTGAGAATTTATCTGCTCCTGGGCTTTTCTTGGTTGGTAGGCTTTTGATGGCATCTTATACTTCCTTGCTTGAAATTGATCTGTGTAAGTTGTGTTTGTCCTCTGGTTCAGTTGGGTAGGCCATATGTCTCTAGAAATATGTCAGTGTATTTAGGTTTTCTATTTTACTGGAGTATAAATTTTAAAAATAGCTTCTAATTATCCTCTTTATTTCAATAGTGTTTGCCATGATATTTCCTTTTTCATCACAAATTTTAGATATCTAGTAGTTAGATATTTTTCTCTCCTTTTCATTAGGGTTGCTAAAGTGTTGTCAATTTTATTTATTTATTTATTTATTTTTTAATTTTTTTTTTATTTAGGCTTACATGTTAACAGTGTAAATGATTCATTGTGCATAGATAGAGGATAACATATCAATTCTCTAGTTGTGAGTTGTATAGAATCACAACATATATGCAGTCATACATAAAGTTAGGGCTATGATGTCCATCATATTCCACCACCCTTGCTGTCCCCATGCCCCCTCCTCCCACACCCCTGTAAACAGCGATCCACCATTGTTCCCATGTCCTTCCCCACATTATGGATCAGCATCCACTTATCAACGAGTACATTCGGCATTTGGTTTTCTGAGACTGGCTAACTTCACTTAGCATGATATTCTCCAACTCCATCCATTTACCTGCAAATGCCATAATTTTATTCTCTCTTATTGCTGAGTAATATTCCATTTTGTATATATACCACAGTTTCTTTATCCAGTCATCTATCAAAGGGCATCTAGGTTGGTTCCACAATATTTTTTCAAAGAATCAGCTTTTTATTTTGTCAATTTTTTTAATTTTCTTTTGTTTCAATTTTATTAATTTCAACCCTGATTTTAATTATTTCCTCTCTTCTGCTTCTTTTGGTGTTGTTTTATTCCTCTTTTTATAGGGCTTTGAGTTGTAATGTCAGGTCATTCATTTATTGACTTTTTCTTCTTTTTTTTTTTGATACTGGAGATTGAACTCAGGAGCACTCGACCACTGAGACACATCCTCAGCCCTATTTTGTGTTTTTTTTTATGTGGAGACGGTCTCACTGAGTTGCATAGTGCCTCGCCATTGCTGAGGCTGGCTTTGAACTCGTGATTCTCCTGTCTCAGCCTCCCTAAGTGCTGGGATTACAGGCTTGCGCCACCGCGCCTGGCTGACTTTTTCTTCTTTTAATGAATGAGCTTAATTCAATGAACTTTCCTCAGTACTGCCTTTATTATGTCCCAGAGATTTTGATATGTTGTATCAGAGTTCTCACTCACCTCTAAGACATTTTTAATCTCCTTCCTGATGTCATCTGTTATCCATGTGTTATTCAATAGTGTTTATTTTAGTCTCCAGGTGTTGGAAAAACTTATTTTTTTAATTTGTCATTGATTTCCAATTTTATTCTGTTATGGTCAGATAGAATGCCAAGTAGTACATCAATATTTTCTTATTTGCTTAGACTTGCTTCGTGGCACAACATATGATTTATTTTGGAGAAGGATCCACGTCCTGCTGAAAAAAAATGTGTTTTCATTTGTTGATGAATGGGATATTTTATATATGTCTGTTAAGTCTAAATTATTGATTATTTTATTGAGTTCTGTAGTTTCTTTGTTTTGTTTTGTTTGGAACATCTATCCAGTTGTGAGAAAGGTCTGTTAAATTACCCAGTATTATTGTGTTGTTGTCTATTTGATTCTTGAAGTCTAGAAGGGTTTGTTTGATATACATAGAAGTTCCATTGTCTGGGGCATAGATATTTAAGATTGTTTTTAACATTATTACATCTTATTGATGTATGATTCCCTTAAGCAGTATGAAATGATCTTCTTTATTCATCTTTACTAACTTTGGTTTAAAGTTCGCTTTATCTGATATGAGGATGGAAACCTCTGCTTGTTTATGCAGTCCATGTGAATGATACGTTTTGTCCCATCTTTTCACCTACAGTCTATAGATGTCTTTTCTTGTGAGATGAGTCTCTTGAAGGCAGCATATTGTTGGGTCTTTTTTTTAAAAAATCCAATCTGCCAGTCTATGTCTTTTGATTGATGAGTTTAGGCCATTGACATTCAGGGTTATTACTGAAGCATGGTTTGTATTCACGGTCATTTTGGTTTATTTTTGGTTTTTACCTTGACTTGGTTTCTCCTTTGGTTTGACTTTCCTTTAGTGTAGGTTCTGCCTTTGCAGATTTTCATTGTTGCTTTTCATTTTCTCCTGTGGATTATTTTGCCACGAATATTCTGCACTGCAGCCTTTCTTGCTGTAAATTCTTTTAATTTTCTTGCTGTAAATTCTATTAATTTGGGAAGGTTTTATTTAATCATCAAATCTGATTCTTAATTTTGCTGGATATAAGATTCTTGGTTGGCATCCATTTTCTTTCAGAGCTTGGTATATGTTGTTGCAGGATCTCTTGGCTTTGAAGGTCTAGGTTGAAAAATTTGCTGAGATCTGAATTGGTCTTCTCCTGTATGTATTCTGATTTCTCTCTCTTGCAGCCTTTAAAATTATTTCCTTATTCTCTGTGCTAGGCATTTTCATTATAATGTGCCTTGTTGTAGATCTGTTGTAATTTTGTCCAATTGGTGTCCTGCAAGCCTCCTGTATTTGATTTTCTAATTCATTCTTCATGTTTGGTAAATTTTCTGACATTATTTCATTGAAGAAATTGTGCATTCCTTTGGTTTGAATCTCTGTGCCTTTCTCTATCCTGATAAATCTTAGGTGTGGTTGTTTGATGTTATCCCATAATTCTTGGGTGTGGGGGCATACCATAAAAGGGCGCTGAGCAATCAGCCCAGGAAAAAGCATCCCACCCTGAGAGAGCCACGTCACCTCGTGCCTATTGGCTGACCTCTATTTCTGTGTTCATGGACAATACATGATCCCCAACCTAAACGCTTCTATACTGCTATGCATGCAGACAACCTGCTTCTGCATTAGTGGCTCAAAAACAAAATGCTATTGGATCCCTGCCCCTATATAAACTTGTAACTTCCTCTAAATAAACAGTTCCTGCTTGAGACAGAACTCCCCGGCGCATGGTGGTTTCACGCTGGATGACTTCACCTTTCTTGTCTCATCCTTGTTGGGGGATCCTGGGGGTTCCTCCATTCTGCTGGTTAGAGGAGCCAACACCTGGTGCAAAACCCTGACATTGGGTAATTCTGTTTATGGTTTCTTGCTGTCTTCACTGTGTGGTCAACTTTATTTTCAAGCTTTTATATTTTGACTTCTTTGACTGAAGTTCTATCTTCCAAGTCTGTTGGTGATGCTTTCTATTGTGTTTTTTATTTGGTTTGTTGTTTCTTTCATTTCAAAGATTTGTTTTTGTTTTGAGAATCTCTGTCTCTTTCTTGAAGTAGCCTTTTGCTACCTGTATTTTCTTTCTTATCTCTTTGTTGGAATGATCAATTTTTGCCTGTATTTGCTCACTTAGGTCAGTCTTTAAATTGCAGATCATTTTAATTATGCATATTCTGAACTCTTTCTCTGACATTTCATCTATTGCGCTATCAATGGATTCTATTGTTGTAGTATCTTTGTTTGTTTGGAGCACTTTTCCTCCCTTGTTTTTTCATATTGATTGTGTGACTTCCTATCCTTCAGTGCAGATCTGAGGTATTGCAGCATCTGCCCTATAAACTTATAGTGTCCCTGTAGGTTATCAATAACTTACTTTAAGGGGGATATCAATGTTTGCAGCACCCAATACAAACAATAAATAGCCTTAAATCAATTAGCTTCTATTTTGACATTTACAGTTTTGTTTCTATAAACAGAAATGATGTGTTAGTTTAACTTCTACCATATAGCCAATAGCTTTTCATAGGGGTTTACTGTTTCTAATTTTGGATGATGGACGAGGGGGTAGGCTGTGATGTTTATGAGACAGTATTTGGGAATATAGATGTGTTATATTATAGGACTAGTGAAAGAGTAATTAAAAGAAGTCAGATGTTAGCAGGAGAAAAAAGAGATGTTATCTCATACAAGGTTCCCTGTTGCCTCTGCAACAAGAAGGTGTCTATTAGTACACTGAGTAGAGATACCTCTGGGGCAACAGGGCCCACACAGATTTTGGTGATAGTTTTCCAGGTCCTGGTGTTTGTTCCTAGATGGAAGCTTCCATGCCCCTAGTTGGTATCAGCAGTAGCATCCAGCCTGTAGGTACCTTGTTGTTGGGGTCCCAGGCCCCAGCCAGTGTCTCAAAGTGGAAACTGTCCCAGCTAAAGATGGTGGAGGCAGCAGTGGGGGTAACCCAAGATGGCAATGAAGGTGTCCCAAGATGGAGCCAACTGCTTTCAGAGATGAGGCTGGAAGGATAGGCTTTACAATGGCATTGGGCAACCTGTTTGGTGATGCCGCAGTATAACGTGCAGTGTTGAAATGGGCAGCTGCCTCTCTAACCTATTCGATGTCCCATGGTGGAGATTACTACATGTAGAGGGCTATAGCGATGGCTGCAATGTCACAAAGTGGAGGTAGTTTGGGTGAAGCCACATGTTGGTAAATAGGGAACTGCAGTATGGGGCTTCTCTCTGCCAGTGGGCTATGTGGTTGTGGGTTGGTCCTCTCTGGAGTGGCCTTGGTGATGATCTTCCATGTCCTGACTGTTGTCCCTAGATGGAAGTGGCCATGTCTGTGGTTGGTGGCTGGGTGGAATCAAACCTGTAAATACCTTGGTATTAAAAAGCATTGTCCAATGCAAGTTTTTTAGCAGCTCTATCTACTGAAAAGAGTAATAAGTAGTCAAGATATAAATAATGTGTCTAAAATTATATATATAAATAATGTTTGTAAATAAATAATATGCCTCAAAATACTAAAATTATTTCCCTTTCAAGAATGTAAAGTATCCTTTTCTAGGCATGTATATTATTCATTTCCTATGTAAAAATTTTTTTCTCAATTATGATAAAAGAAAACCTCAGCCCTGTATATGGCTGAATTAGAGTAGAATGCAAGTTGGTGAAGTTAGTAAAAGAGATTTTTTAATTGTGCAAAAAGAGGTTTGTCTTCTTTTCACTGTGTTCTGCATGCTCCTTCACCCTGGATGTTAGGGGCCAGGAGAATGAAGGGTGACCTTGTTTTATGTTTATTTCTTCTGACAAGGGTCTAGCAGCACAGTACATGTTAAAAGTAGCATTTAGAGTTCTGGAAACCAAATTTAATGATACACTGCTACCACCATGAGTCACAGCCAAATCTGGCAAAAAGTACTTTTGGGGAAAGAGAGAGGAGAGGCTGCACACACTTACTTCCTTGGGAAACTTTTGAAAAGGGAATACAAACAGTGAAGTAGAAAATGGGAATTTCCAAAATGTGGCCCACACACAAAAAAACTCTGAAATTATATATCATGAGATGTTCATGGTACTTAGAATGGAATATTTTTTCTTTCTTTTTCTGGAGTTTCTGAGGTTTATTGTATATACATATGATATATACCTTTAAATTTTTAAGGTTAGGTTCAGATAATTGTGGATAGTCATCTGATGAACCATGACATGTGTATTCCAGTAAGCCATGTTATATTGTATTAATCAACACTAGTTATCTGTCATTTATTTGTTTGTTCTTAGTAAATCCTGAGCTCCTTGATGTTAGGATGGTATCTTATAATTCTGGATACTCAATTCCTAAAAAAATGAAAGAAAATGAAATCAATGTGTATGTATTTTTCTGTTTTAGCTTTTTCAATGCTGTGACCAAAAGACCTGACAAGAACAACTGGAGAAGGAAAACTATTTGGGGATCTCCATTTCAGAGGTTTCAGTCCATAGACTGCTTACTCCATTACTCTGTGTCAGAGGTGAGGCAGAACATTGCAAAGGAAGGGCATGATAGACAAAAGCAGCTCAAGACATGGCACCAGGAAGCAAAAAGAGAGACTTCCACTCAAAGAGGACAAAATGCAAGGACAAAAGAATATTCCCAATGACCTATCTCCTCCAACCGAAACTTATTGCTTACAGTTATCATCCAGTTAGTCCATTCAACTGAATTAATGCACTGATTATGTTAAAACTCTGATAACCCAATAATTTTACCTTTAAACTTTCTTGGGTTGTCTCACATGAGAGATTTTGGGGGACAACTCATATCCAAACCATAACAATTCTCTAACAATTATTATAACAATTCTGTAGTCACTATTATTCCCATTTAACAGATGAAAAAAACCAAAGATTAGATATATTAAAAACCCAGCTGACATCCTTCAGTTAAAAAAAAATTGAGCTCAAATTCAAGTGCCCATATGTCTGACATCAAATGATTTTGGCATTAAATGTGAATGTCTGTAAATGAAAGAAAGGAAGAAAGAAAAGTCATGGGAAAGATCTGGGAAATTTTTTTAAATGTAAAGCAAATAAAACAAAATAAAAATATATTGTTTAAATAAATATTAAAGTATATAATTTATTATAATATTATGTTAATATTAAATTAAAATAAAGCATATATTAAGTATGGAAAGTATGCACATCATGTACAAAAATGCACTCCCTCACTCATATATCCAGGTGGCAGCTGAGTTACTAGTCATTAAAAAATTATAGATGTATGTCTGTCCTGGGAAAGAGGCTTTTAAAGTGACACTGGGTCTTATCACACTTGTGTCTTCTATATTTTACTAGGAAAATTTTTCTAATTTTTAATGTCATTTTTAATGAAGGCCCCAGGTGATTTTTTAAAAACAGAGACTTGTTTCTTCCTTTTGACATGCTCTTTCATTTGGCAGCAATTCATGCTGGAAGTACATGAATAAAATAGCAATCAGAGGAGGTTTAGCAGCTGTGTAAGATAAATAAATCACAAGAGAGAAGCCCTTTGTTCCAATGCATTAGCAAAAATCATGGATGGAAGTGGAGTCTCAAAGGCTTTGTGGACTGTTTTTTAATAATTAAAACTTATGCCATTAGTAATCTCTCTGGAGCATTGTGCTTCACTATTATGATATCTTTAATTAAAGAAGATATACCCATAGGTAAATGCTAGGGGTATTCTAAGAAATAGGACAGACTCAGTTATCTAAGTATAGAGGAAGTAGATGATTTTCTTTCTGGGGTTCAAATTTAGAATAAGTTTGCTAAAACCAATTATCAAGTAACTTGGAAATATAGATGTAAAATAGAGAGCTCTAACAAATACTGTGATTTAGAGATACTTATTGTTTAAGTACACAACCCTAATTTTTCCATTACTTTCAGAAAAGAACTGATACATAAAGTTTGGGTTGGAGAATGGAAAATGCAGGTTGTTCATTCTTGAATGTTTCGTGGCCACACAACTAAAGGAAGGTCCTCCATTCAGAGAATGGACCTAGATTTTCTTTTCCTGGATCATGAATCCATGGAAATTACCATGAGAATTGTCATGAATAGTATCTAATGTACAGAAATGCCTTTGTGGAATCATTCTTAGTAAGTTGTTGTTGTTGTGTTGCTGCTGCTGTTGTTATTTTGTACACTGAGGATTAAACCCAGGGCTGCTACCTGCAAGGCCAGTGCTCTGCCACTGGCTATAGCCCCAGTCCAAACTCTCAGGAAGTTCTGACATTCCAGCATAAAACAAATATCTGGAATTCTCATAATATGAATTGTAGGAAATATCATGTTTTCATCTATTTTATGTTTATCTTATATTCCTATTCTCATTTAGAAACTCAAAGCCTATTTGGTTGGGGGAGAATTGAGCCAAGGGGGTAATCTACTACTGAACTATAACCTCAGCCCCCTTTTTAATTTTGAAATAGGCTAGCCTCAAAGTTGTGATCCTTCTGCCTCAGTCTCTCAATTCACTGAAATTATAGGTGTATAACACTATGCCCAGCCCACTCAAAACCTTTAATCCTTACAAGTAGAATAAAATGAATATATCTGAGAGGGCTTAACCATTGGCAATTTTAAAATGTTACAACAAAATGAGACAAAGAGAGGCAATTTTTTCTGAGAATATTTATTTTTTGGAGATGATAATAAAGAATTAACTAAATTAATCCAGACACTGTGCTTGGTTCGGTATAACAAGATGCATAAATAGCTCTTTATCAAAAAAAAATCATCTTCTGTGTGAAACATGAACCCATAAATAGATAATATAATAACATGATGAGGTAGATGCACTGGTGGTGGCATGCACATGTCATATTTGCAGCATGGCATGGCCTAACTCGATTATTAGGTTAATGGAAGTGCTGCTTTGATGGATGGCGACCTTCATTGAGATCAAGAATATGTGTAATTGTTAACTGGAAGAAGGTCAGGGTGGCATAAAATAGAACAGAGAAGACTGTGCCAGGCAGATGGGGTAACACTAGCAAAAGCAAAAGTGTGGTGGGAACTATGAAAAGCTCTAAGTTGCCAGGTTATAAATTATAAAGAAGAAAGCAAAGACTTAATGTGGCCAGAAGTAGAGGATATATCAGGCCCATGGATGAGAACAATTTCCACATGAAAGAATTTATTCCTAAGGAGTTACTGAAGAATTTAAAGTAATCAAGTGGTATTATCAAACCCAAAGCTTTTAAAAATGTTTCTATCTTTATGGGGTACATTATTTTAATTCAATGCAAGTATACAATGTGTATTTGATCCAGTCAATAAGTATTTCTATCCTCAACCACTAATCATTGTTGTGTGTTGAGATTTTCTTAGTCTTCTAGCCATTTTGAAATATATCATGGGTGATTTTGCCCAATAGTTACCTTGCTATGCAAAGAAGAACCAGAGTGATTCCTCTACTCTGTATTTTTGGTGCCCCTTCATTGATTTTCTTTGTGACTCCTCCCTCTGCATACACCTGAATTTTAAATGGATTCGTTTGAAAGTGACTTGCAAGAATGTATATACAGACTGAGTGCTATAGGTCAAGTGAGAAATTGGGTAAGTATGATTGGTTTTTTAAAGTGGAAAAAGAATACAGAAAAGGCAAAAGAGAATGGGCAGAGAGGTGTCAAGAAATAAACTGGTGTTATGATGTCAAAGAAGTAGAATGCTGTTTTGGGAGAAATCAAGATATCAATCATAGAATATGAAAATGAAAAATCCAAGAAAGCAATTACTAAAAGATTAGATAGATCTCTAATTAAGAAATCAGTAAAGCCTTTAATAATAGCAGTTTTATTGGGAAAGTGAAGGCAAGCTCTAGAATGTCATTGACTAAGGAGTAAACAAGAGAAGAAGAACAGTGGCAGAGTGAACATTAAGAAAGGCTTGTGCAAGGTGATTAT
>CM053406.1:91557224-91585615 GCA_028644305.1 Xerus rutilus | reverse complement strand
AAACCTGTGACATTGCTACACATTCCACTGCTCATTACTAACTACTACCTAACACTAATATTATAAATTAGATAATATTAATCTTATTTTAATGTGTGAGAAAACACAAGTTAAAGAGGTTATACGATTGCTCAAGAGATGGAAGACACCAGATGGAAGTCCAGATTCATTGAGTATAGAGCACTCCTTGATTTTCTGTCCTCAAAGCAGAGAAAGATGTCAGTTTGCCTCTCTAAGGAGAACAATGTTGAAGTCACCAAAGCTTTCCAAGCTTTCCAAGCTTTCCCTGTGTCATTTGTTTGCATTTTTTATTCTGTTTGTCTCTGTGGTAAGAACACATAATATGGCATGCACTCTCTTAACGTATTTTGAAGGACATAATACCACATTGTTAGCTATAGCACTATATCATATAGTATTATTTTCATAACTTATCTATTTATTTAGCATAACTAAAACTTTATACCCATTGCAAAAGCTCCCTGTTGCCCCTGGAAACCACCCTTGTATTCTCTGCTTCTATGAGTTTGACTATCTTGGGGTACCTCATGTAAATGGAATCATGCAATATTTGTCCTTCTGTGTCTGGCTTATTTCATTGAGGTTTTTTTTTCATTGAGAATTTTCAGATTCATTCATGTCATCACAAACAGAAAATTTTTATTCTATTTGAACGGCTAATGATATTCCATTGTATGGATACACTACTTTCTCTTTGACTACTTTTTGGTCCATGGACATGCATGGTTTCTATGTTTGGCCATTATGAACAATAAACATGGAAATGCAGCTATCCCTTAGAGATCCTAATTTTAATTATTTTGAATATATACTAAGAATGGGAGTTCCCAGTTATACAGTAGTTCTATTGTTAATCTTTTGAGGAATTTCCATAGTTGTTGCACAATTTGGCATTCCTACCAAGGGTGTACAAGGATTCCAGTTTCTCCACATTTCGTCAACATCTTTTTTTTCTTTGTAATAGTCATATTAACATGTGTAAGTGACATCTCATTATGGTTTGATTTTTATTCTCTGGTAATTACTAATGTCAAAAATCTTTGCATATATCTGCTATCCATTTGTGAGTTTTTGTTGTTTGGAAAAATGTCTGCTCAAGCCCTTTGCACGATTTTTATTCAGATTATTTATATTTTTTGGTGTTTAGTGGCAAAAGTTCCCTATAAATATCGGAAATTAACCCTTACCTCTTATGTGATTTGTATGTATTTTCCTTTTGAAATGCTTGCAGCTAGCAAAGCTGTCCCAAATAGAGCCCTGCCATATCTTCCTCGATCCTGACCTCTCCTGGCCATTTCTGGTATTGCAGCACTTTCAAAACGGCACACTTGGGGCAGCTGTCAGCCTGCTCTCTTCACTGTTACAGATGAGCTGAAATGACCAGAGGTGTCTGTGAGGCTAACACTACTGGGACCTACTGCCAATTATCCTAAAGCTCTTTATTGTCACTCTACCCATTATCCAAATCCGAGTTCACAGTGAATAAACACCCCTAAGACCTCTCTCACCATCCAGTTGCAGGCAGCAGATTCTTCTCTTTTAAATGGCTTTTAGAGTCAGGGCAATTTTCCAATCTGGATTTTATCATTGATTTGAATTTTTTATTTGCATCTGTGTTTCCTGGTTCCATACCATTCTCACATCTGTGTCGTCCCTCTACCTACTTGGACATGTTTCCTTGCTTTGATAAGTATGTGTCTTTACACTAGAAGATAAAACTATTGAATGATGGGAGAAGGAAGCCTGGGCCCTTCAGCATTTCACATTCTTTTTGTCACTTTTGTTAACTATCAATGTCAGGAGTTTTGTCCTAATATGTTTGCTTTGTTTTTTGTTTTTTTTGTTTTTTTTTTTGTCCTTGAAGTGCTGGGATCAAACCCAAAACATTAAGCATATTAAGAAAGTGCTGTACCAAAGAGCTACAACTTCAGCCTCTTGTCCTAATATCTGAAAGGATGCTCCAGAGGTCTCAAGCTGTGGCCAAAATCTGAGATTTCATCTTGGTTAGAGTCTATGGGCAATTACTACAATATTAAGCAATCTCATGAGTCATGCTTTTGAAGTCATTAATGACCATCCCAGTTCAATCAGTTGATAAAGGCATCTGTCAGTCATGCAAGCAACATTTTCACTTCATAGTAGGAGTTAATTGACTAGGGTAGAATTAGAAATCAAATCTTCAACACTGAAGATGATCCAACTGACAACATGAATTTTACGTAATTTATATTACATTCATAGCTTAATAAACAACTTCAGGTGGATTATTTGGGTGACACAAGTTTATAATAGGCTTAGAATATTCTAAGAGCAATTTTCTTATAAAGCATACATGTGATTTTGAGCTTTTCTAAGCACACTTTTGGGCCAATCTTTCTGAGTTTAAATTATAATGTATGCCTTTAAGTTATGTGAATTTGATATACTGACCTCAAGAATGAGAATGAAAAAGAAGTAGAGGAAAACCAAGTAGTTATCACACAAAGAGAGAGTTACATAGACTGAAGGCTGTGCCACTCCATGTTGCTGTCTTGCAGAGCCACAGTTGGAAGCACTGTTCACACCAGTTTCCATTGTCATTGAATCCTTTTACCTTACATGTAGAATGTCTGCCTTCAATTTGTCTTGTTTATATCAGGCCTGAGGACTGAGGCATCTTGATAATGGCACAGTCTTATAATTTGGACAATTTCTTTGTTTTTCAGAAGACCAATGTCTTTACCTGTTCAAGGATTCTAGAAATATCAGTACAATTTCACAAAACATACAATGAAAATGAATATGTCAATATTCAAATAGGAACTATTGAAGAACCTAAATGTTCTTGACACTGTGAAGGAGAAAATATAAATAAATATTATATGTCAATTAAAAGTTTTTCTTGTTTTTACTTTTAGTGCACTAAAATTATACATAATAGTAGGGTTCATTTTGACATATTCATCAATGCAAATAACATAGTTTTCTTCATTTCAACACCAGTACTATCATCTTCCCTCTCCTCCTCCCTCTCCTCCTCCCTCTCCTTGATCCCCATTCTCTACTATTGGTCTTCCTTTTACTTATTTATTGTTTAACTGGTGCAATATAGTTACGTATAAGATTCAAATGCATATACTCATACAGACATGCGGCATAATTTAGAAAAGTTTCCCAGTTTCTCCTCCCTCACCCTTGGTCCCCCATTTCTATGCTACTGCTCTCCCTTTTGTTTTCATGAGATTCCTCATTCTATTTCTTTTTTTGTTCTCTAGCTTCCACATATGAGAGAAAACATTTGACTTGAATTTCTGGGTTTAGCTTATTTTGCTCAGCATGTTTTCCAGTTGTATCCATATACCAGCAAATGACATAACTTCATTCTTCTTAATGGCTGAGTATCACTCCATTGTGTTTCCATGTTTCCTTTATGTATTCATCTATGGAAGAGTACTTAAGCTGGTTCCATAACTTGGCTATTGCAGATTGTACTGCTATAAACATTGGTATGCATGTATCACTATAGTATGCTGATGTTAAATCTTATGAACAGATAGCAAGGAGTGGAATGGCTAGTTCATATGGTGGCTCCATTCCTAATCAACTAAAAAAAATTTTAAAATACATTTCAGGAGGGAAAAATGCAGAATCAGATGACAGAATAGAAACAGAGGATTAAAGAAACATTCAAGAAATTCCCACATAGTCTAGTCTGAAACACTGAATATTGATGTTATTAAGGAACTGAAATTGGTAGGACAAGTCATTTGTTTGGATGGAAGAACAAGGTCTAGCTTGAGATATTCGGAATTTGTGGAAATGTTGATAGAATTCTAAGACAGATCCTCTGACTAAAGTTCAGGAGTAAGATTAGAACTAAACTTTTTGGATTTTATCTATAAAGAAATCAGAATTAAAATGCCCTGAATTGAAAAATAACAAATGTAATATGACACTGGCCCAGCAAAAGAGTAGAAGATTAGAAATGTCAGGGTAGGGGTGCTGGTAGTTGATTCATATCTACTCTCTGAAATAAAAGTGAAATTATCGGGTATGAATTCCAAAACAAGCAGTTACCTAAAAACATTGTCTGAAAAATAGCAGACACTCATTAAACACATATAGAAGAAAAAGCAGGATTGAGGGAAACAAGAAAGGAGAAGGAAGAGAAATTAGAAAGCTTATTTATGTTATATCCAATAGGTTGCATATCTGTCATGTGCTAACACATGAGCTGGGCTAAATATAAAATTGATGAGTAAATAAATAAAATAAAATAAATAAAGAGTAAATTTCAATGGCTACAGAATAACACAGTAAATTCAGGAGAACACAGCAAGTAATAGCCACATTTTCTGAGACTGAAGTGAAAAATAAATGAGTGAGAAACCATGTTTCATCTTTATCTTATTCCACAATCACTTTTACAACACTCTGTTCTCAGTAAGAAAAATCGTAATCCATTCCATCTTCAAATTGTGGTGAAGTTTTCGATGACTCTAAATATGAAACCTTTTCCAAAATGTCACGATTCTTATCCTCTTGTGTGGGTGACTGTAAACTTAAATTGACCATATTCTTGATATTAAGTGACCCAGACATCCATTCAACGCTCTGGCTGAGGAAGGGGAGGATTCTAAGGAACAAAATGCACAAAAGAGGCAGAAATAGGAAGACATTTGAATATCCCTAACCTGAGGCACGTAAGAGCTCCTGGGAGGACTTGAGCTCAGCCAGATATAGACAATTTGGTCCACGTGGGAAGTGAGCCTTTTCCCATAGCAGACACTATGAGTGATGCCTCTGACTTTAGAGTTTTGACTTCTCTTAAAAAATAAAAGCTCTACCACAAACTCAAACTCAAATTAGCACAAGTAAATTATCCACATGTGTGAAATTCTTAACAAATACCAGGAATGCTGGATTCCAAATCCCAATTTTTTTGTTTGTTTGTTTTTGGTCAGGCTTGTTCCTTTACTAATTCTTTCTATTTGAACAGAAACTAAAAGTTCCAAAACCCCAAAAAGCAAATATCAGACTGAAATTTGTTTCAAAACAGTCCCTATTTGTGTCCAAATCAAGGCAAATGAAAAAAGAATAATCATTTGCTACTTGCACAGGTTTTTCAGGCCTCTGTGGCAAGATTTTTCTTCTACTTCAAAGGCTGAAGCAGTAGAAGCTATCTTAAGAAAGGCAGACACAGATAAAGCCTTCTGAGGAAGAGCTCTAAGGGTATGAGCTGGTCACTGCTCACCTCGGGTGAGGTCAACTCACTCTATCACATAAAGATGACTGACAGGACCTACATACTATCAGTTTTCCTTTCTAATTCAGAACACTAAGAGGAGCCTCCTTCAAGTCTTTAATATAAAGAATGCATTTTTAACACTAAAAAGCATTCGACCAACAAATCCAGTCCTAGGAATCAAACTGAAAGATGCACATATTCAAACAACCCAAATGTTTATCAGTGTAAGAATTGTTGTATAACTACAATTCTGAAATATCATGGAGCATTAACATACACACTAACATGAGGTATATTAAATTTTTTACAAAAGGTAATTGTGTGTGTTTGTAAAAATGCCCCATTCATATAAAACCAATATCAAATACTAATATATATATAAACAACACACATATACCACTTTATTGTGCACGAAGAATCTTCACATTTCCTCTATACATTTCCATACATTTGCATCTTATATAGTATGTTATCATCTATCACTTGTATCTCTTATACTTCTGTGTCTGTATATAAGTGGTAACAATGGAGCACCAACCCCAAAGGACCATGTCCAGAAGTCTGACTGGTGGGAACTCAGAAAGCAGGGACTAGAGTAGAAGATTGGAAGTAGAATGTATGTAAGGAATGTGGGGGGAGAATATCTGAGTCCAGACAGAAGACTCAGAGGTGAGTTCTAACCCTAGAAAGTGTGGAAGCTATTGGCTCTTCGTCCTGTTTTACAACATTGGCTTAATACAGGCAGCTGAGGGTCCAGTCTTTTCTTCAACCCATCTTGGTTGTGGAACTGTTAGGATGTTACTGCACCTTCTTGTATCAGTTTTCCTATCTGCTTGAGGAGGAGCCAGGAGAGGGTCAACAATGGGAGAAGGTCACATACTCTGTTGAAATCGGGGGGCTGTGCTGGTTCACTGGAGTTCCTTGACTACATCTCACATTTTAGTACATGACACATACTCCTCAAATAAACACATGCAATGTATACCTTCTGAGAGTATTCATAGTATCCTGGACCTTCTTTAGTATGTTTCGGTCAGTTCCTAGGGTCTTCTGGACAATCTCCCCTTCCCCTATAACCTGATGGACTACTCCTAATGCCTTCATACAAGTGAATCAGTGAACAGATACTCAATTTTTTTTAAGAAGTTTTTGGCCCAAGGGTCATCTGGAGCAAGTAACAAGAAAGGACAGCGGGTGAGAAGAGTCCTTATATGCTAGAGGCATGTAGGAGGCAAAACTCAATTGAACAGAAGTGTATATGGCTGAGACGTGTCTCCTCTCCTGAAATAGCTGGCTAGAGCCCTAAGTGGTTCTGCAGGGAGAGGATGGGAGTAACATGAAGAATGAAGCACTCGTTTGTGGAAGTGGAGTGAACCTTGGTGACATCCACCAAATCCTCCACTTGACTGAAAAGCCATTTAAGCACTCTAGGCCTCACTTCTCATCTGTAATTGGGAATCCTATCACATTCTTCTTAGAGTGATTGTGGTAGCTAAATGTAAAGTGGCAGCACAGTCTGAGCAAGTGTCACTTGAAATAGCCCTGCTCCAATTCTTCCTCTCTGTCTCCTGAACACCTTTTCTTTTTGCCTGAGGGCTTCATCTTCATTTTATTATTTTATTAGTATTCCATTCAGCTATATTCTTTCACAGGAGATTTTTATTTTTATGGAGATTTATTCTCTTATTACAAAACTATTTTGGTGTACAGATCATTTGATAAGAATTCTAATCAGTCAGAATAAACATTGGCTAGTTTGGCATTTTCTTAAAGCTCCAAGTTCTTTTTGTAAGAATATGAGTTGAAAGAGCCACATTCCACGGCTTAATGTAGGTTCCTCAGGAGAGAGTAATAGCCAGCTCAGGAGAGTCCTTGTTTCCCTTCAGTTAGGTACTTTGTTCTTGGTGATCCTTCATTCATCCTATCCTTACTGAGTCTTACCCAGACCTGACTCTCACATTCTTAATAACCATGTAACACAATACATGCCATAATCCAGTCTGTCCAGAATCTAGCCTAAATTGTTTACTAAACTCTAACTATACTATTTTTAGATTTCTACTCTTTAAGTCTGTTTTCTAGGGGACTCTGAATTAATTTGCTTTAGAAAGATCATTTTGAAAGTGATGCAACTAGAAAAATAGGAAATGTAGGGAAATTCATGGAAAGCAGGCAGAGTTTTCTTTCTATTAATATAAAATGAGGGTAGTAATGACCCCTATCTTCTGTTGTCAAATAAATCAACTAGTTCTTTCTTTACAAAGTAACTTCTAGTCTTGAACAGTTAGGATGTGCTCAGCTCGATAAACTCTTAAACAATAATTTATTTCTAAGAATTTTCTGTGATATGTTAAATAAGAAAGGTCAAAAGCAAAAATAATGAAAAAGAGAGGATGAAGGGAAATTCACTGGCATTGTCTGACCTAGTAAATCAAGCAAATACAGATTTGCAGTCCCATGAGCTAATATTTCAGGGACAAGTCCTCCAAGTGTCATTTAACATGTCATGAAACAATAAAAGCTTACTTCATAGGAAAGTGAAAGTATGGCTCTGATGTGTGCTGTTGATAGAGAATAGAAGCTTCCTTCTGAGTAGCTAATAAAAGGCCATCTGGAAGCATCCTTCAACACTCATGTTACATTTTATTTTTTTAATGCACCAGAGATTGCATGGAAAATTAGGTTTTGTGAAAGCTAGCAAAGTGGCAGTTCTGTTGTCTTTCCTTGGGACTTTGTCATTTATATTTATGATATTATTTCTAAACTGACAAGGTGACTGAAATCAAATCCATTTGCAGAACTTACTTTGGATGAGCAGCTGTAGATTTTTATATGTTACAAATCCACACCTTGGAAACTGATTAAATGAATATTATATCTTCTGTACTAGTGTCTTGTCTGAGATATTTAGTAGCCAATAGATAATGGAAAATCTGATTTCATTTTCCTTCCTTAACTGAGTGAAAAACTTTGTCCATTGTGTTATTGGAAAATCCAGATTTTTTTCTCTCCCCTCAAGGGAACTAAAACTAACATTTCTTCAGTTTACCCTGTGTGAGACACACATTCATATAAAGAGCATGTAAGGACAACATTGAAGTATTAAGAAAACTGGGCTTTGCAAAACAAGTGGATAACTTTTTTAGAATCTACAAGTTGATAAGTGGCTGAAATGCAACTAAAACCCACATCAATCCAATGTCCAAGTTCATGCTTTTTCCACAACTCAATAGGGCTCACAAAGTTGAACTAGAATGCTATTTCAAGGTGCACAACTGTGAATGTCCAAGAGAAAGCATGTTCCAAATGACAGAAAGCAAGAAAAGGATGTTCACTTTAAAACTCGAATCCAAATCTTGAAAATAGAAGGCACTGCCCCCATTAGTACCCACAATTGCAATATTTCCAGTTCACCTGCACATACAGAAATATGTACACACATGACAAAAATTGAAGTTATTTACAGAGAATAGGAATTTGACAAAAGAAATGTGTCTACAGAGATGTGCATGTAGCATTTCTTATACACTGTTCTTTTCCCATTCTTAGTTCCCTGTGGACTGCAGAGTTCCTGTTGACACTCTTGTTAAGAACTGTCTTATCCACATATATTGGACTCTCCTGGTTCTCGAACTAAATTTGGCCTCAGTAAAGCCATGTCTCCTTTGATGGCAAGCAGGGTAGCAGTGTGAATAAGAGATCAAGCTGTGCAGAGCTGACTAATTTTACTGCTAATTTCCCACTGTTCAGAAAAATGCATTGCCAAAAAAGCTTCAACTTTCCCTTCTATCCCATTATGACTCACACAAATTGCCTTTTCACATCCTCATCCCCTTTATGATCTCTCAAGATCAAAATGCCGAGGTATAAAATGATCTAATATGAGCAGTCGTCCCATCTCCCATAGTTAGACTGTTCTCAGTTCCAATCAGATTAGAGTTATTGTCTACTTGAATCAAATTTCCAGCACAAGTTAGAACTCGAGAAGTGATATTTTTTGGTGATATCTCTGAAATCATAGCAGTTGGTTATTTCCCCTCCACTGACTGGAAGAGAAATAACCTGTAGGCAAGAAGAATATTTCTCACATATAGATTTGCTAATAATTATATGTGAACGAATTCTTAGCTGGATTCTCAGCAACTGGGATTCTAGAATTGCCTCCTGGGCATAGAATTATGTCTTATATAATAAGGTCTCACACATTGAAAATTATGAAAGATAATTTGAGTCTTGAGATTAAAAAAAAATCTCTTTATGCTCTTAGATTCTTCACTTGATCAAAATAAGCCTTTTATTCAAGGGAAAAAATACTAGCTTTTTGGGAGAAATATCTTTGTTTGAGCAATTCAAATACAAAGTGATTAAATTTTGTTGCCTAAAAAGGCAGTGAACACAGGTTGTCTCAGTTCTTTGGCCTGTTGCACATACCATCTCTCTGAAACATAGTACATGAATTATGCTATCCATTCAAGTTTATAAAAGGCACATATATGAAAAGTCTATTTCCTCCTCCAATGGAATGGTCTGCCAGTGATCTCCTTATCAAATGTCTTTGTGACCAATTTTGAGAAACATGCTCAATGGTCCAAACCTAAAGAATGGACTAAGAGTCACGAGGTACAGAAAAAAGCCAGGATTTAGTTTAATGAGGCTCTCGCAAGATCCGGTGCCTGGCGGTTAAGAACACAGATTGGGTACAACCAGTGTTTTATCCCCTAGATCACAAGATCCCTCCCACAGTTACTCATTGGCTGAGTACTATGGGGTGCATAATCTTTCCGAACATTACCTAGGTTTTACTGTCCACTTGGATTTTGGCACATAATAAAATTTATCTTTGTTGTTCAGGTGGGGCCCTTTCCCTCTCACCTCCTGTTTGTCCAAGGGCTGCGAATTTTTATACTCTGGTGCTAACTGCTTGTAACTTTTCATTCTGCTCTCCTCTCCAGCTACATTTCTTACATCCCAAGTTCTTTTACATTTAAAGCCAAATACTATATTTTGAAAATGGACTACTGGACTTTTTATTTCTCACATCAATAAGATATATTTAGTAAAATGACCCTAGGTTCAAATGTGTGGCTTATGAAATGGGTTGAAATTAAGGGTCTACTTAGAGCTAAATCTTTTTAATGAACAATCAGAAGGGTTTCCAAAGCAGGTGAATCATATGCCACAACTTAAGAAATATCTCCCTAACCACAAATGCCTTAGCCAATCCTAAACAAAAAAGAAGAAGAAGAAGAAATAGGAAAAATGTCTCATGCTCCTATGTCACTGGCATTTGCGAAAGCTGTTATCATTACATAGACCTGAGCTAGAGAAAGCAAATGAAAGGAAAAAAATGTGAATGCCCAGATGTTAAAAATAAAGCAGTTATTTGGTTATATCGGTAATATACATTTATCTTCTACTCTGAATCAGCAAGCTACCAGGATGAAATACATCTTAAAAAAGAACTTAGATTGTGACATTAAAAAATGATAAAATCCTCTTCCAGGATTTCAACCTTTTCTCCTTTCATGACATCCCTGCTTCTGCGGGATCAGCTACTCCCTCTTCCCTGAACACACTCTTCCCACATACCTATTACACATACTCTCCTCTGCCACTTCATTCTTCTCATTGTTTAAGCTCCAGATGTTTTCTCTCCTTTGAAGCCATAATTGCCCCATAGGAGAAAATCATCGTGTGCTTTCACAGCCCTGTAGAGACCTCCTGAATAGTGTGAAGTCAGTCTTTTGTAAGTTCATGTTCTGCAAACTGACTACAAGCTCGTCAAGGGAAAGAACCAGGTATTCTGCATATGTATGGTTTATTTCCAAGGGCTACAAGTGAAGCTTTCATAATTACAATAATAAGAGTAATTTCTATAGCAAACATTCACTTTGCTTTGATTGTATGGTGCACAGTTTAGAGGTTACATGCACTATCTCACTGAGTTGCTTAGCACCTCTCCATTGCTGAGGCTGGCTTTGAACTCGCGATCCTCCTGTCTCAGCCTCCCTAAGTGCTGGGATTACAGGCTTGTGCCACCACGCCCGGCTTACATGCACTATCTCATTTAATACTTATGATAAACATTTGAGCAGTGCTCTATTATCACTTTATTTATTTATTTATTGGTACTAGGGATTGAACTCAGGGGTACTAGACCCCTGAGCCACATCCCCAGCCCTATTTTGTGTTTTATGTAGAGACAGGGTCTCACTGAGTTGCTTAGTGCCTCACTGTTGCTGAGGCTGGCTTTGAACTCATGATTCTCCTGTCTTAGCCTCCCTGAGTGCTGGGATTACAGGCTTGCACCACCACGCTCGGCTTATTATCACTTTATTAAGATAGAAAATGGCAGCACAAAGTATGCAGTGTGTGGTGACAAAGTAGGTGGCTCTCTGGAGTTCGACAGTGCATAACCTATGCATAGTAAACAACAACTTTCTTGTTAGTGTTTTTCGAATTTGACTAAAATGACCAACTCATGGTAGTCTTGAGTTTTTCTCAGGTGTATTTGCAATTCTAAATTGCGTTTTTTGGAAGCATTGATGTCCTTAAACCAAAAAGAGCATGTTAGAAGCAAAGAAGGCCATCAGTCTAGTGTCTTTCAATATTTAATATCTAGCTGACCGTTTATTCTGTCTGGAGGAAAATTGTCACTAATATTGCTCTGATGATCATCTGGTCTGATGAGACTGAAAGAACTAAAGGAGACAAGGGGACAGAATGTTTGAAGTCAAGTGAAGATGGTTCAGAAAACCTGAGAATATTACTACTGTGCTCTACTTTTAGAACTCCAGCAAACTAGAGGCAGAGATTTTCACTCAAAGAAAGAACTGAATAGTGAATATGTCTGTTGCTATAGATATGTAATGCATGAATACCTGCAAAAACACAGGAAAATCTTCATGTTTTTATTTTCCAAAAATCATAGTACACTAGAATTTAAGAAATGCAGTCAACCAATTAAAGTTTAGATTATCATGAAGTCAGCACATTTATCTTAAATAACATTTTTGAATGTGATCTTAAAATCAAGTGTATTAGAATAATCTTGAAGGGCATTGTTAAATCCTGCATTTCCCATTTTTAAAGACTTCAGGGTACTTGTTTATTGTGTTTTTTTATGGCTAAGTACCCTAAATATCATGTCCTGATCTCATGGTAAATAGTAAGAAAAGGTTAGTAAAACAATAAGAGATGGAAATGCAAAAGAGGGAACTAGGCCATGAAGAATTAGGAACTTAAAATGAGTCTGTGTAGTTAGGAATTGATTTACAGAATAGAATTCGATATTAATCTCATATTCTAGTTTCACTGCTAATGAACAAATCTCAACAACAACAAGCAGCACAACTCATCAGCAATTACCAGTGTTTAGTTTTATTGACCATAGGACACAATCACAGAATATGACATTAGGAGCATCTAGTCAGATTAATAAACAGAAATGCTTTTCCTAAGAGTGTTTATAGAATCTATGGGTTTCTCAGACAGATATTATTTCAAATAGAGAAACAGAATAATCCTGAAGTTAGAGAGACACCTACAGGTACATTATAAAAAAACAAAAAAGGATCTGAAGAATCCAAAAGCATTATGTTTAGTTTGGAAAACAAAAATGATTTTTCTTCGAAAATATTTTTAAATGCTGAGAGCATCTTTCATAATTATTGACAAAACATAGACAAGAATATTAACAAATACACATACAAATTTCTCTCTTAACCCTAGACTTCTAAAAATGAAGTTTTGTCTAATGGCCTAATGGAAGCCCATAATTCTTTGGAAAGGAGTCAGCATTTACCTGTTGATAGAGATAATATTCATTGTACTCATAATTGTTATTGTCATCAGCACCAACATCATCATTTTTACTGAATGCCTACTAAGCAGCAACAAGGATTTAGATATCGATCACTAATAATTTTTCTTCAGCTAAAATAAAAATACTCTTGTTAATATGTTATGGTTTAAATACAAGGTATCTCCCAAAAATTCACGTGTGAGACAATGCAAAAACATTTAGAGGTGAAATTATTTGCTTATGAGAGATTTAATCTAATCCATATATTAATCCACTTGAATGGATTAACTGGGTGACAGAGTGTGGCTAGAGAAGGCATGTTGAGAGTGTGTCTCTGGAGTTTATTTTGTCCCTGGTGAATGGAACTATCTCTGCTTCCTAGCTAAAATGTCCTGAGCTACTTTCTTCCTCTACACCTTTCCACCATAATGTTCTGCCCCATCTTGGGTCCAGAGCAATAGAGTCTGCCATTGAAGGACTGAGACCTCTAAATCTCTAAGCCACAAATAAACTTTTCCTCCTTTAAATTAGTTCTTTTTGGATCTTTGGACCACAGTGGCAAAAACGTGAACTAAAACATAGTGTAATTTATTTCACATAAATAGACATTTAAGCCTTAATAGTCATGATTTTATTAGATCCTCTTTTTTAAGAATAGATTTTGACTAGTATGAAGTAGATGGGAATTTAAGGATACTAGTGGAGAATAGTAATGACGTATTGCATAATTTGGTCTGTAAATATATAATATAGAGCAGTTTAAAAGTTCCATCCCATCCCCTACTATATGAATTCCCACTCCTGAAAGTAGAAAAAGAAGGAGTAAACATTCAGCTTTCTTTTCTATCTCTTGAATTTTTATCTCCTACTTCTGTGCAGGTTGTTCTCAGAAAGTATGTCTGAATCTCTTTACATTTCCTATACTGCTGTTAAAATATATACTACTTAAATTTTGATTAAGTTTCAGGGAAAAGATTTTGATGCCTTTGATGTCCAAAAAACATCATTCAAGTGTGCTTCCAAAGCCAGAGAAGCAGATGAACCTCTAGTATTGACAAAAATATCATTGGTGGAAAAAAAATCCTGAAACTTTATCTTTTCTTGATTTTGACACTATATCACTGTCTTTAGTCTTGAAATCATTTCACATAGAAAGAGGTCCTCAGAAGAAAAACCAAAGTAGGCAAGGTGAGATAGCAGATTCCACAAAGCAAATACCTAAAGATCAGAAATTTTTTTTCTTGAAAGATAAAACTCACTTTCTGTCAAGTAAGTCTTCCAAAATAAGATAGTTTCTCCATCACTGTCATCTCTGAGCAGTACCTAAGCAGATAAGCTCACATACCTAAAATTTCTCTGTTACATCTTTGTAATAACCTCTTACCTCTTATCTCTGCCCTTGCCTTCACTGACAGGTGTCTTACACACAGCTGCTGTCCTATAAATCCAGTAGTTCATTGGTTGAAGTCCTCAATGGGAGAATCAAAGATGGCAGAGTTAGAGATCAAGCATCACCTAGCATGAGACCTACAAAAGGGGAAGAAGCTTCTCTGTGAGGTGGGTAGCCAAGGGAACACACTGAAATTTAAAACTAAACTATAAAAAAAAAAAAGCTAGACACAAAAAGTCAGTAACTCAGTTACCTGAACATAAGAAGAAATAAGTAAGAGAAGCACGGGCTTTGGTGCACATACACGACCACCAGTGGCAGTCACAAGGGGGAGGGCAACATAGACTGACAAACGAGAAGACACAACCAGCAGGTAAAGAGATTATAAAATAAAATTTTTAAAAATGAAGAAAATTTGATTTGAAGAAACCCATAGATTAGAGAGGAAGACTGATTTTAATGGACTAGGAATCGGTGGGGGAAGTGGCTTGGTGAAAACAAATCAAAGACTGGACCCCTCCCCCCCGGAAAACATTCCTGGGCAGTGACACCAGCTGCTGGGCTTCCCAGGAAAACAGGCGCCCCAGCTGCGCTCTGAGGTATGGGCAGAGAAGGCTGCCTCAGTGCCCTGCATCCCCTGTAACCCTGCTGCCACGCCCACACTGCTCATGGGGAGAGCAGCTGGAGCATCCTGGTGCTTGCCCAGGGATGCCTATCTCCCCACTCAGAGCTCCTCAGGGGAAAGAGGACCAGTGTTCATAAAGGCCCACCTGGCCTCAGACCCACATATTCTTAAATTTTTACTTTCACATTAATAGATTCCTTCTGCTCTTGCTTATTATTAACCCTTCTCACCCTATTTTCTCTTCACCTGAGAAACTGTAAACCCACTAAATAATAGTCACATAGTTAGTACAATTCACACCTCATTCATATTAATGTGACTATTAATCAATGCATGACAGTAGACACCTGAAATTGAATGCCCAATAAAATTCACAGTCTTGTATTGCTGCTACAGGTATTGCTGCTACTATGAAAACTATAGGACACTAAAGAAAGAAACTGAGGAAACTCTGAAGATGGAAAGACTTCCCATATTCTTTGATAAGCAGAATTAATGTTGTCAAAATGCCCATACTGCCAAAAGCAATATATAAATTCAGTGTCATCCCATCAAAGTGACATTCTTCAAAGAACTAGAAAAAAATCAGTCCTTATATTTATCTGGAATAATAAGAGACCTAGAATAGCCAAAGCAATTCTGAAAAAGAAGAGCAATGCAGAAGGCATTACAATACCCAATATCAAACTATACTACAGAGCTATGGTAAAAAAAAAAAAAAAAAAAAAAACAGCATGCTACTGACATCAAAATAGACATGAAGACCAAGGGAATAAAATAGAAGATGCCAAGACAAATCCAAATACTTACTGCCATCTAATTCTTAATAAAGATGTCAAAAATATGTTGTAGAAGTCAATTTTTAACAAATGGTGCTGGGAAAACTGGAATGTCATACGTAGAAGAATGAAATTCCATCCCTATCTTTCACCATGCCAAAAGCCAAATCAAAATGGATCAAAGACCAGAAAGAACAGATAGAACAGAAACCATGCAAACTGTTAGAATAAAACATAGAGTCAACACTCCATTATATAAGTATAGGCAGTGATTTCCTCTCAAGCTCAAGAAATGAAACTCAGAATCAGTAAGTGTGATGCCATCAAACTAAAAATCTTCCACACTTCAAAGGGAACAATTAAGAGAATGAAGAGAGAGACTATATAATGGGGAAAAAAAATCTTTGTCAGATAGTCTTTTGATAGGAGATTGATATTGAGAATATGTAAAGAACTCCAAAAGCTTATTGCCAAAAAATAAAAATAAACCCCTAATCAACAAATGGGCAAAATAACTAAATAAGAACTTCTAAAAAGAAGAAATACAGATAGCCCAAAAGTACATGAGAAAATGTTCAACACCTCTAGCAATCAGGGAAACACAAATTAAAACTACACTAAGATTTTGTCTCACCCCAGTCAGGATGGCAATTATCAAAAACACAAACAATATTTTAAATGGTGGAGAGGTTGTGGGAGAAAACACTCATGCATTACACGTGGGACTGAAAATTAGTACGACCACTATGGAAAGCAACATGGAGACTCCTAAAAAAAAAAACAGGAATGGAACAACTATATGACCCAGCTGTCTGACTCTCAGTATTTATCCAAAAGAACTAAAACCAGCAAACCATAGCAATACAGCTCCTTCAATGTTTATAGCAGCACAATTCACAATAGACAAAATATGAAATCAACCCAGATGTCCATTAATAGAAGTATGAACCAAAAAAGTGGTATATACACACAATGGAATCTTACTTAGCCATAAAGAAGAATGAAATAATGGCATTTGCTGATAAATAGATGGAAATAGAAAAAATAATGCTAAGCAAAATACACCATACTCAAAAAAAAAAAAAATCAAGAGCCACACATGTGAAAGCTAGAGCAAAATAAGGGAAAGAAGGTGGAAGGAAAGGAGATTGGATACCATAAAGATATAAGGTAGATCAATACATTAGAAGAAGGAGAACAAGAGGAAGTGGGGAAAGAAGAGAAAAAGGTAGAAATACATAATTAATTAAACAATAGCATGTTAAGGAGGAAGAGAGGGAAAGGGGAAGAGGGAAATGAGAATTGAAATCAAATTCCTTGCATGTATTATTTTGTCAAAATGAACCTACATACCATGTACAATTACAATGCTCTAATAAAAAAAAATAAAATCCTAATGTTTAATCTTCAGCAAAAAATTTAAATCATACAAGGCTCTACATGATTTGGCCCCTGCCCACCTTCTGCATTTCATGCCTTATCATTTATTCATTTTTCATTGTACCAACAATAGAAATAATATGAATAACAATAATAATCCTAACAACACACAGCCCATACCATATCTCATGTATTTTTCTAAATGTATTTTCATGGTAAAATATACATAGGTTGACCTCACTTAATCATTTTTAGGTATATAGTTATATGGTTTTAAATACATTCATGTTATTGTGCAACCATCATAATCCATCTCCAGAATTTTTCATCCTCCCCAACTGCAACTCTCTACTCATTAAGCACTAATTCCCTGTTCCACCCTCATCCCAGCCTCTAACAACCACCATTCTGTTTCCTGTCTCTATAAATTTGACTATTCTAGAAATCACATATAAGTGAAATCATAAAATATTTGTCCTTTCATGGCTGACACATTCCACTTAGTATGTATTAAATTTTCCTTTCTTTTGTAGGTAGAACAGTATATTCATTGCAACTATATACCACATTTTGTTTATACATTCATCCCTGAATGGACACAGGTTGCTCCTACCTTTTGGCTATGATGAATAATTCTGCTATGAACATCAGTCTCTCAGTCTGCTCAGGATTCTGTAACAAAATATTGTAGAATGGGAGTCTGAGTAGATATTTATTTCTCACAGTTCCAGAGCCTACAAAGTAAAAAAACAAGATGTTAGTCAATTCAGGTCCTGGTGAGGAATAGATCTGCCACTTACCATGTATTCACATTACAGAGAAAGAGAAAAGAAGAGAGGGAGTGAGCTCTCTGGTATCTTCTTATAAAGACACCAATTCCATCATGAAGACCTCACAATCATGATCTTATCTCAATGTAATTTTCTTCCAAAGACCTCACCTCCAACTATCATCACATTGTCAGAGAGGCTACAAAATAAGAATCTTGGGGGAGACTCAATCATTTTAGTAAATAACAACTAGTGTACAAATACCTGTGTGAGTCTTTGCTTGCATTTTTTCAGCTATATATGCAGAAGTAGAATTGCTGGACCACATGTTAATTCTGTGTTCAATTTCTTGGAGGACCCACCACATTGTTTTCAATAGCCCCCGAACCATGGTAAAGTAAATCTAACCAGCAATGGACTGATTTCCAATCTTTCTATATCCTCACCAATACTTGTTCTTTGTCTCTCTAGAATTAAATAGATGATGTAGCTACAGATAGAGATATAACGACTATGATGTAGATATAATAGCCATTCTAGTGGGAGTGAAGTGATATCTCATTTAGGTCTTGATTTGTATTTAAGAATAAATGTATATTTTCATGAGATTATTAATGTTGAATATCTGTTCATGTGCTAGATAAATGATCTTATTTCTGATCTGAAGAAATATCTATTTCAGTCCTTTGCCTACTTTTTAATTGGGATGCTATTATTTAGTTTTCTTTGCTGAGTTGTAGGAGTTCTTCATATATTCTGAATATCAATCTCTTATCAAATATGCCATTTTTAAATAAATTATCCCATTTTGTGATTAGCTTTTTCACTCTGATAAATATTTATTGATGCACAAAAATTTTTGTTTTGATGAATTCCAACTCTTCTAATTTTTCTTTTGTTCCCTGTGCTTCTAATGTTATATCCAAGAAATTATTGCCAAATTCAATGTCATAAAGGCTTTCTTCCATAATTATAGCTCTTAATTTTATGTCTTTGATTCAATTTGAGTTAGTTTTTACACTTGGTTTAAGATAAGAATCCACTTTATTATTATTATTATTATTTTGGCACATGGATATCTAGTTTTTCCATAGGGATTGGTCAGTAGCCTTAGTTTACTGCTTGGAGGCAGTTTTCAAGTCAAAAAAAATAAAAATAAAGTGACAGCAGAATATGGCATCTCATTGAATTGAGGAGACTGAAATCAGACTTGAGGAGAACAAGACAACTAGAATTTGCAAATCAGCCTACCAAAGAGGGAGTTATTTCACAGAGAAAGAGATCTGGGAATTTGAAATCTTTGGCTAAGGACTGATCTGTATATTTGTGGCATGAAATTCCACAAAACCAAGAAAGAAAACAAATAGCCATAGACCAAAAAATTCTCATCATTTTCATAGGGCTAGGAACAGTTCACTTAAAACTGCCAACCCTTTAGAAGGAGAGGATAAGCTATCAGGAGTATCTGAACATTCTGTGGTCAAGTGCAGCGAGGTCAGTGAACTTGGAAATCTGCTTCCTCACAGGAGCCCACCTGCCCTAGTAGCAAAAATCATGCACTAGATTGCCTAATTTTAACTTTCAAATATCTCAGTGTTTTATGTTGAGGTGCTAGGAATCAAACCAAGGGCCTCACGGAGTCCCAAGCAAATGCTTTGCCATTGAGCTACACTTTCAGCCCCCAATGCTTTATGTTATCTCAGATCATTTTAGCTTCCATTCCCTCCCAATATGAACCAAACAATGAGGAAACACTATGAAGCATTTAAGAATCGATGCTTGGCAGGAAGGTCCTGATCCTGACAGTGGGGGCTGTTCCATTTTGAGCATTCGTGAAACAACCAATTCAAACACACTCTTGCTACCCTAGTGGAATTTTACTGGTTTAGCTGCTTTTGTTCCACTTTATCTTTTGGGATGGTGTCACAAATTCTAAAAATCCCACAATATTTATGGATCCCTATTCCTGATAAGTTCAATCGCTTCATACAAAATTGTGCGTGCAATTTCAATGGGTTCAAGGGAACCCTGGTACTCTATCAACTCACCTGAGAATTGACTTGCTAAGGAGCCCATTCTGTGCCCTTCTGCCTTCAAACCTAAAAACAGACTGATCTCCTTCCTCTTTTCTAGCTCTATTACTGCCTCCTGTATCCTCAAGTTCTGTAGAACAGGTTGCTTTTCTATCTCAAGCCTCTTAGCTCCAAAAATCATTTTTTATTCTTAATAATACACTGACCTCCCCTTACTCCCACACAGATTCATACCTTTTCATAACTAAGGAGGAAAGTCACTATATTTGGAACCCATAAAAGTCTTTTAGAACATCATGATCGTAACTACATTCTAACAGTGGTTTATACCAACTCTGGAAGTTTCTTAAATATTTATAACACACAGAGATCTCAGCCAGCAAATATAAATGAGGTATAGTAGTTTTGGGGCCAGAAATGTAGAAGGAGCCTTTAGGGAACAGCAACCAGGCCTATAGACTTAGATGTGGGAAACTGAAGAGATTGTTATTAGAATAAGATATTTTCTTTGTCTGCTTCTTCAATGAAGGCTAAAGTTCAGGCTTGATGTTGTGAAACTCATCAATGCAAACAGTTCCCAATCTTCACAACTGAAGCTCAATACCTTTTAGAGAAAACTGCAATTGAATATTCCTTAGATCTAATCTGTTGGTTTATGTCTCTTAACTTTTATATTTCTTCTGCATTCTTATTTTTAGAGTTATCTCCATTTGGCGGGAGCCCTCCAGCCAAAAGGGCAATGCCAAATTATATACAAAGAATATGACATTTGCTGGGGCTCAAGAGGGCCAGGGCCTTCTGGAAGAGTGATGCCACTCACTCCTGGCAGGATCCCTGACACTAACCTGGCAGCATCTCAACCCGAGCTGTGTTGAAACATTCTGCTTCACTTTGTTTGGGACTTAGTTCAAGAAAATATCCAAATGGTGCATGTGTTTGGTATTTTCAAAACCAGAAATCTGACATCATTCCCAGTGAACATGTGGTCTGTAAAAAATGTTTAAATTATTTAAACATAAAATACTTCAAGAAGTTGGAATTTAGTTTCACCAATAAGAATATTATAATTTCAAATAGAAACAACATCATATGAATGGAAATCCTAGCAAATTAATTCACTGTGAAGATAACACACTAAAATTTCTATTTTGAAAAAAACTAAAAGTCTTAGACTATAAAAAATTAATGATTTCTAGACATTTTCTACTTCTTACAGAATTCTTACTGGCAATTGGAATTCTTAGGGACTACTAACATAATTCTTATTGTAAATGTATCTAATGCTTAAAGCATGAATAAAATAAGAGTTTTCTAAGACCTGTGAGGAGAAGGATCATGTCTTATACTCATCCCTACTGTGCTATGCCTAGGACAACATCCTCCCTTCAGAGAATACTTAATAAATGTATGTTGATTGACATATTGATTTGTATTTTAATTAAGGTTGTTTAATTAAGGTTGTTTAATGACTCAAGTTGTTTTCAATTATAGCTCAGAGAGATGACGTTTTTGCTAATATGTGGAAACACAAATAAAATGGTGTGCAAGGCAAACAACTATATTTAAGCCTATTACTCAACACCTACAAGTGTGAAATATTTGCCATGAAATCCAGAAAAGAATTCGTAACATGTTCAGGTGAAACATAATAACAGAGTAAAAAGTGATGTCATGATGTATCCTCCGATATTCAAGAAAACACTTGTTTATTTCACAGTAGCTTTGAATTGCATGTTGTCCTCTAGGTCTATTTGCTTCCTCGTGCAAGAATCATCTCAGGGGGTTGATAATTATTGCTTAGTCGTCTATTTCCTACCAACAAGCACATGATCCCCTAGGAGAAAATTAAGTACTCTTAGAAACATTAATTCTTCCACACTAATGTTGTGCTTTTGAAGCTTAGCTACCAACTCATAGCTTCACTTAGCAGGCTCAGGAGTCTGGAGTTGGAAGGTGCTGAAGAAAGCAAACTAGAGTCCACATCAGCTTTGAGAGTTGCAGACTACAACCTGGCAGGTTCTACTAAGTATGGCAGCTGTTTTGAGGGAAGGTGTGTCCTTCCCCATCACAAGGTCCACAAAGAAATGCTGTATGTGCAGAAATATCCACTTCAACTGAATTGCAGTAGCTCAGAGGTAGTATTTATCTGTGTATTCTTGGTTAGTAAGGATGAACATTAGCTGATGCATCTCATATTTTAAAACAGAGTGCAGACACACATCTGTTGACTTTTAGAATCATGAAGAGTTAAGATCACTACACTTGGAGGTCTCATATTTCTTTATTTCCATAGCCTGGGGTTTGTGTAACATATATGTAATATCTAACCTGGGGTATAAGCAGATGAATATAATATAGCATAAATTTTTCTAAATTAACTATTCATGTTTCAAAAAACTTTTTGGTAACCTGAAACCTTAAGGTGAAATTAATAGGTACTTATTAGATATCTGTGTTATTTCTAAACAAGTTAAAATACTAAAAATGTTCATTACTAAACATAGTTTAAAGTTTACATATTTTGGCATCTTGTTTTATATATCATAGAGTAGCTATTTGTGTCTATTTAAAAATTATGCTATAGTGAAACTTGTGGAAAACTGATATAGAACAGTTTGAAATTGCTTACTATTTAAATTTTCACTAAAAAATTAAGATTGCTAAGGACTAAAGTTCTAATTAGTTTATGGTAATTGAAGCTAGATATAATAAAGGAAGGAAACTAATATGTCTTTGGTGAGGAAAGGTATAAGGAAAGCATGAGAATGTGTTTGTTTTGTCTAATTGGAGATTGTTCTGGAATGGAGGAAAGAATGATTCTATGTATCTCCAATGGTTGTGATATGTTACTTGAATGAACTTCCTAAGATTGGCCAAAGTCAAAATTATCTGTGATGACTTAATAAACAAACCCAATGGGCTACTATTTGCTCTGGTGGACAAACGAGAGAATTATAGCTTGGAGAGACCAAGAGACTCAACCGTGGTCATACTGCTTATGGTAGAAGCAGCATTTGAATCCAGGGACTCTAGTTACAGAACTTGTCCTCATGGTATTAAAATACTTAATGAGGGAAATGTCATCTACAAGAGACAGCAACTTAATCTTATGATGATCATAATTTACACTGTTTCTCTCCTAACTCTTAGAGGAAAAGTGGTCAATCTGTTGTGTAGCCTACATCACACATGGAAGAGGGCAAGGAGTCTTATTCTGTGCCCCATTTCCTCCCTGAGTTTCTTTCCCTAGTGCCTTCCCCCACCATCTTGTGGGAACTGTGCCACAGACGAGCCTAAAATAGAACCGCCAGTTATGGTGGAAGGGGCCATTCACTGCTTGAGGAGAAACCCATCAGGAAAATGTATCTTCTGAGTATGGGCATATAAGTGTCAACATGTATCTTCTGAGTATGGGCATATAAGTATCAATATTGAATAAATATTATAAATTCAGATGGATACATGACACAACATGCACAGTCAATTAACAGCAATTTTCTTTTCTTTTCTTTTCTTTTTCTTTTTTTTTTTTTTGTTTTGTTTTTGAATAGTACTCTACCTTGTTCCTTCACAAAAATACAACAGTCAGGTCCCCCAACAGGCCATAGGATAAGGAATCTTAAAATGTTTTATTTTGGTGGAGACCAGAACTAATTAAGTACAGAATAGCCTTAGTTGAAGCCTTGTCTTCAGCTAACCTTCCCTTTAGATATTTTGTAATTCTGGAAAGAATTATAAAGAAGAGACCTAGAAGGGGGATATGGTTTCTGCTTCTGATGTTGCTGTTGTTGAAGATAAATGTACACATAGCCATAGTACATAGTCAGAGACACCAGCCTAACATCCTTGATTTTCTGCTTAAGAAGCTAAAATCCCGGCAGAGAAACATCACTATCAGAGCCCTCACAACATGTTCAGTGACTGGTGGACAAAATTCTGTATGAGATTATGTAAGTGAATGGAACTCACTAGTATATTTTCAACTTCTATTGGCAGCAAAACTTTTATTTCCATGACATTACTTTATAGATCCCTATGAAAAGTCACATAAAAGCTGGTAACATCCATCCAGTTGTTCTCAGGTTCCTCATTTACATGACTGTAGAGTTTGCAGAAGCCATTTTACACCTGCAGAGTCCTGGGTATGGAAGAAGCATATTTTGAGAAGACTAAACCTCTGAATACCAGCTGCTTTCCCACACTTCCCAGGAACCTGACATGTAGGCAGGGTCATGTGACTAGTCATGTGACTGGTTTGGGCCAGTGGGTTGCTAGTAGAGGTAGATGGTGTCAATTTCAAGTGGAAATGTAAGTAAATGGCCTTGTTCCCCTACTTCCCTGATGTTATGATGGGGACAGCACAGCAACAAGAGGGCAAAGGCTCCCTCAGTCATGGTCCCTGAGTATCAGTGAAGAGGAAAAAGTGCCCTTCCACAATCTATACTGGACACAGCATGAGTGAGGGGCACTGATGTTGACTACCACAGCATAATCCAGCTTGCCTGAACAGTACTGGAATTGAAATTCTGATTTCTATTTTTTATGCCTTTGGTCCTCTTTAATCTGATCCATTTAGAAGAACATAGTTTCAGCATGCTCAATTCCAGCTCAAGGGTGTCAGTTTGATTATACTAAATGTTTTATGGATATGCTATGAAATGATGTTTCTTGAAGTCATAATACTGAAGTCAAAATTATATGTTGGTTGTTGAACTTTATTTTCTGAGCAATTAATTGGTTTATTAAATAGAAAAGAACTCCCACCCAAAATAATTTCTGAGTCACACAGATTACTAGCTCATGTAGCAGATACTCATCAACAAATTTAGTGAGCACCTGCTTATATTTACGGGAAAAAGAGTGCAAAAGTTCAAAATAGGAACTTCAATATCTAATCATCTGTCTGAGCACAGTGGTGCACTCCTATAATCCCAGCAATTTGGGAGGCTGAAGCAAGAGGATCAAAAATTTGAAGCCAGCCTGGGCAACTTAGATCCTGTCTCAAACAATAAATGAAGAGTGCTGGGGTGTGGCTCAGTGGAAAAGAGCTTATGCCAAAGGGGAGAAAAATCCAGTTATTTGCTCTCAGAATCCAAGTCTGTCACTTTCTCATTGTGAAAGCTTTCATAAATCACTCAGCTCCTAATCCTAGGACTAAGTGGAGCTAATAAGCCATTCTTATTTGCCTCAACTTGAACTAGTACTCTAACAGAAAATCTAGCACATAGTACATGTAAAACATGTCAAATATTGTTGATTGAATGATTTTTACTTTCTCTATCTTCAAATGGAAATTTTGTTTCCTGTTTAATAAAAGTCTTGGTGGCATTAGATCACTAATCACTGTCTTAAGCAAAAGAAAAACAGGCAGAATTCTTACCTCTATCACAACATGCTGCAGAATTATAGGTCTCTTCCTGTATGATAATCAGGAATGTCATTTTAAATGTTTCCCTCTTCATCTAATCACCTCATTGAGAAATAAGTATTTTCCAAAAACAAACAAAATGATTCATTAGAAAAAGTTCAAGCTTAACTCAATCATAATTAAACAATATTAATATTTTAAATGATCTTTTCTTCCCTCTCACTTTGCTAAGTGCCACTGTGCATTTTATTAATTTGATTCATAAATTGCATAAAATATTTTACATAATATTTAATGTAATATTCCTTATCTATTCATTAATATATAGTAGTAACTATGGCAAAAGCAATTTAGCAGGGCTTATTTTCCTCCACTTCTGAAAGTAAATAATTCAAAATAGTGAAAAATTCCAATTGATATCTAGGATCTCTGCAGCTGGAAATAGGAGGTAGAAAGATAACTGTTGTCTCAGAGAAATATTGTTGTATTCTGGGAAGACTCAAGTTTAAGCTTGGCTCCATATATTAATGTGCCAATCACATTAGGTCTCTGAGCTTCAGTTTTTTCACATATTAAATATTATTTGACAATAAAAATAAATGAAGAAGGGCATGTGGGAAATCTCTGTATCTTCCTCTCAATTTTGCTATGAATCTAAAACTGGTCTAAAAATAAAGTCTTAATTTTAAAAATGAAGTACTAATAAATTCTATGAAAACATTACTAATTGAAAGAAGCCAGACATAAGAAACCACATATTCTATAATTTCATTTATATGAAAGATCTGGAAAAGGGAAATTTTGGAAGGCAAGAGAGTCAATCAGTGATTTCCTAGGGATCTGGTGGATGGGATGAGTGAGTGAGTAACAGTTATGCAGCATTAGGTTTCTTTGGGGACAATGAAATTGTTTTGTTATTGTTGTGATATATTACCAAAATCAGCTTAATTAATACATCCATAACTTCATATGGTTTCCTGGGTCTTTGAACTTGTGTTGAGAGAGAGCTGTTGGGGGCAAGGACATTTAAGATCTTCTTTCAGCAAATAATGTGGTTGCCAGGGACTAGGGGTTTGGAGAAATGGGGAGATGTTTGTCAAAGGGTACAAATTTTCAGTTGTATGATAAATAAGTTTGGTGGATCTAATGAATAACTTAGTGACTATAGTTAATAGTATTGCATTGCTTACTTGAAATTGGCAACAAAAATATTTTAAACTGAGCATGGTGATGGTTATAGAACTCTGTGGATATATTTAAATATATTGCATCTTACATTTTAAATGGACGAATTGTCTGGCATGTCAATTATATCTCAATAAAGCTGCTAAAAAATGTTACTGTGGCTAGATGTTGTGATACATGCAAGTTTAAAACCAGCCTCAGCATCTTAGCAAGAACTTGTTTCAAAATAAAAAAGGCTGAGGTGTAGCTCAGTGGTAGAGCACTCCTGGGTTCAACTTACAGTCACACACACAGGCTATCATGAAAAATAAGCAATGCAGTTATGACTCTTAAAATACAAGGCAGCTGTGCAAAAAACAACAACTTAATAAATATTCCATTAAGCATCAAAATTCCTAATTCTGAGATCCTATTCTTTGGGGCCAGATGCAAATTCACCATGACTAATTAATTCTGAGGAATCCCCTATCCTTTCTAGCCCCACACTAAAATCAAGAATGTTATCTGGAGCCCAGAAAGTGCCTCTGTTCACCATTGTTTCAAGTCTGCCTCTGCCACCTGCTGTCCACTGAAGTCCGATGGCTCCCTGGGGTTTTTTGCCCCACTGCTGGTAACACTGGAGCCTGCGTCCCCTTCTGCCCACACTCCCTGCTCTCACATCTCCATCAGACTCTTCGGGACTCAGGTCTCCAGGACTCAGCCATCTCACCCTTTGCCAGTATTTCTAGTCTAGAGAGATAGTGTCTTTGCCCCCAGCTTCTCCAAGGTTCCCTGTGGTGTCCCTGAAGCCCAATGTTCCTTGTTCTCTAAGAGATGGTCTTGATCTGGGTCTCACAAACCTACAGCCAACTTCACTCATAAGTTTAAACTTAAAACATTTCCAGGAAGTGGTAGAAATAGTTACATTTGATTCTTCTACTGTAGCAAAGGAAAGAACAAACAGAACGATTAAAGTGCTCTATTAGAGCTTCTGAAAGTGACTATCTGGATGCTGCAGTGCCATGAGCTAAAGATAATGATGATAAGTTAACACTGAACAGGGCTTTGTGTTTGGCTTCACATAAGCATTTTCCATGCATTTCCTTTCTTCTTTCAGGAACAAAAAAAAAAGGACATTCAACTGACTTTGTTTCAGTTTCAGGAAACGTAGCAAACTGCATCACAGAACAAGCATCCTGAGACTATTAACTATAGAATTTATTGAATGAATTTAGATAAGAAACCAGGATTCTTGCTTTATAGTTGCCTCTACTCATGGAAATAAGCAATAGTGTTGAATTTTTTCAATTTACTTCCAAATAAGAAGAAATAAAGAAAAACAGCATGGAAAACACAGGGCAAAGTTTTTCCTCAATAACAGAGCAGTAGCTCTTGTTGCTCTTGTGTTAAGAGCTCCAGATGAAGAAGGAGGCCCCTTCCTGACTGAGTGTGGAACTCAAGGAAAGGGCCTGAGCACACTCGCTGCTGCACAATTGAGTCACACTTCCGCTCTGGCTCCCTCCACTGTACCTTGAGAAGGCCAGACCAGACAAGAGGAGCTCTCAGCCCCTCCATGTGTCTCATATCATGGCTACACACATGGTTGTGTAGTAAATATTGCATCTGTAGTTATGCATGGGAGGCAGATTTTGTGCAGTTATCAAGTCATTGCTACCAGACTTTCCACATTTCTTGTCATGAATGGGATGAAGGGCAAGGCAGCTCAGAGCAGGGGCCTGAACCCTGACATTGGACTCAGACCTCTCCATCCTAATTCTGGTTTGGAACCTGAATCTTAACATCAAGTCCATTTCTTAAAGAAGAAACGGA
>CM053406.1:91499077-91556724 GCA_028644305.1 Xerus rutilus | reverse complement strand
TTCATTGAATTCAGTCCTGATTTTAATTATTTTCTGTCTTCTACTTCTTTTGGTGTTGGTTTGTTCCTCTTTTTCTAGGGCTTTGAGGTGTAGTGTCAGTTCATTTATTTGTTGACTTTTTCTTCTTTTAATGAATGATGTAATGCAACAAACTATCCTCTTAGCACTACCTTCATAGTGTCTCAGAGATTTTCATGTGTTTTATTGGAGTTCTCATTTACCTCTAAGAATTTTTTTATCTCTTCTCTGATGTCTTCTGTCATTCAATGGTTTATTATTTAGTCTCCAGGTATTAGAGTAGCATTTATTTTTTATTTTAACTTTGATTTCTAATTTCATTACATTATAATTAGATAGAATGCATTTGTATTTGCAAAGACTTGCTTTGTGGCATAAATATGGTCTATTTTGTAGAAGGATTCATGTGCTGCTTAGAGAAAAGTGTATTCACTTGTTGATGGATGGAATGTTTTATATATGTCAACTCCAAATTATTTATTGTTCTATTGTGTTCTATAGTTTGTTTTTTTTTTTTTTTTTGGAGGTCTATCCAGTGGTGAGAGAGGTGTGTTAAATTCATCCAGTATTATTATGTTGTGATCTATTTGATTCTTGTAGTCCAGAAGGGTTTGTTTGATATACACACATGTGCCCCATTGTTTGGGGCACAGATATTTATGAATGCTATGTTTTGTTGATGTATGATTCCCTTAAACAGTATGATAGGTTCTTCTTTATCCCTTTCCACTAACTTTGGTTTGAAGTCTACTTTATCTGATATGAGGATGGAAACCTCCGCTTGTTTATGTAGTCCATTTGAGTAATATTTTTTCTCACCCTTTTACCCTCAGTCTGTGAATGTCTTCCTGTGAGATGAGTCTCTTGAAGGTAGCATGTTGCTGGGCTTTTTTAAATCCAATCTGTCAGTCTATGTGTGTTTAGGTCATTCACATTCAGGGTTATTACTGAACTATGATTTGTATTCCCTGTCATTTTGGGTTATTTTTAGTTTATTTGATTTTAGTTTATTTGGTTTATTTTTATTTTAACTGGACTTGGTTTCTCCTTTTTTTGCCCTTTAGTGTATTTACACTCTTAGTGTAGTGTATACACTCTCTTTAGTGTATTTCCACTGATTTTTATTGTTGTTTTTCATTTCCTCCTCATGGAATATTTTGCAGAGAATGCTCTGTAGTGCAGCATTTATTGCTGTCAATTCTTTTATGTAAGGAATTCAAAAGAAGAAGTAGACACAGACAAGGTGCAGTGGCAAAGAGAAATCTACTCATCTGAGCTACCAGATTTATTTATATCAATAGGTTAATTTAGGTCACTGGGATCATCAGTACATTATTGTTCATTGTATTATTAGGGAGGTTACAGAATCAGCAGAGCTTGGTGAAACATTGTAATTATCTAGTAACTAAGTTCCTTCATTCCTAGGAGTTATGTGCCTGAGATCAGGGTCAAGGCTGATAAGACTCTAACACAGAGCCTCCACATGGAAGGCATTTTCACAGCAACTAAGCATCTTAGCATATATCATTTATCTTATTAGTTTCTGGGAGAGACTGCAGGAATTTCCAATTGTGGAAAACAAGACACCTGTAATTCTCCGGGAGTTTTCTCAACCAGAAGAAATTTTCTGTCTTGTATATTTCCACAGCCAAAACTCTTACACTTTTAACTTTTGCTTATCATGGAAGTTTTTTATTTCATCATCAAATCTGAAGCTTAATTTTTCTGGATATAAGATTCTTCATTGGCATCTATTTTCTTTCAGAGCTTGGCATATATTGTTCCAGGACCTCCTGGCTTTGAGAGTCTGGGTTGAAAATCTGCTGAGATCTGCATTGATCTCCCCCTATATGTAACCTAATTTCTCTCTCTTGCAGCCTTTAAAATTATATCCTTATTCTGTATGCTAGGTATGTTCATTATAATGTGCCTGGTGTAGATCTGTTGTAATTTTGTCCATTTGGTGTTCTGTGAGTCTCTTGTGTTTGATTTCCCAATTCATTCTTCATGTTTGGAAAATTCTCTCATATTATTTCACTAAAAAGATTGTACATTACTTTGAAAAGTCAAATACAAGAAATAAAATACTAACTAATAAGATAATTAATTAGTGCAGAGGCTTTAAGTGCAATTCAACACCTCTGTGACAGATGACATTCTAAATATTCCTCAGTCTCAGCCACTCAAGTTACAGTAATTTACAATGGATAGAATAATAAAATAATAGCCATCAAAAACAAGAAAAAAATAAAAAATTCTCTGAACTAAACTATTATCCTTTGAACTCACTTTTTTTCTATTTCACTTTATTATTAACACAATCCTCTGTAGAATTATGTTTCATTTGAAAATTTCCCTTAGAAACATAGATCCATTGTCAGAGGTTTATAGTTAAGGTTAATGGATAAAAATGTATTGTATGAACAGGTCCTCATAACTTAGTTAATTATAGCAATGGGGCTAAGGAGGTAAGGAGTGGAGAATGAAAATTTGTAAATATAGCTGATAATAAGATCCATCCATGCATTTATTATTCATTCAAAAAACAGACTGAGGTCCTCTATAAGCCAAACACTGGGCCATGTCCTCTCTATCCAAAAGGGAAGATAAATGTGGAACTAAATCATCCACCTAGTATTATAATCCTTCAGAAGGAAATACCTGTGGCCAGAACTTCACAAACTCAGTCATGAGCCATTAGTAGTCTTTAAATTAATTCTATATGATGTAGATATCAACACACAAAATACAACAGAGTAATGTTGAAAATATCTCAGTTCATCTTACACACTAATTAAATGTATTTTTTCATGAAACTTTCAGCACTATATATATATATATATATATGTATATATATAATGTGTGTGTGTGTGTGTATCCATAAAATATATTTCTTAGTGTGGGTTGCAGTCATAAAAGGATGAGAGAGACAGGGAGTGTCCATGGTGCTGGAGTTTGGTCTTGAATAGTGGTCTTAACCAGCCAGATTGTAAGACAAAGGGCATTCTGAAAGAATAAGAGCAGAATGGGAAAGGCACAAAGAGGTCCAATAGCCTAGCATATTGTGAACACTGCAAGTTCTGCCTTTCTCCTGAAATCTTAGGGTTATTGAACCTCTAAGCTTGTACCTTCAGAGGACAGAGAGAGTTATTATTTTGTGTGTGCCTGAAAGCAGAACTCAACTTTTATGTACCCTCAAATCACTGGGGGAGGGATTATAAATTTTACAGTCTGACTAGGGAGGTCAAGATGGGTTGGGTCCTGACAACTTGCATTCCTAACAGGTTTCCAGATGGTGCTGAAGTTGCTAGTCCAGGAGCTACACTTTGACAATCTTTGACAATCAATATCTAAGAGAAGAAGAATGAATTGTTTCCAGCATTCTGATTTTGTCCTTGAGCTGTATATGTTCCCTGCATTATGCCCATATGTGGGCAGCCTTCTGCTGTGTGAGAACACAGAGAGTTGCCAAACCAGGTAAAAATGCTGACAGTCATTGAACACCCACTGTCTGGCAGGTGTTGTTTTAAGTCAGTCAGGAATATGTTGTTATTGGCAATTTATAACAATCCTTAAAGTATGTGATGTCATAATTCCTATTTTATTTGTAAGGAAACCTTAACTTTTGGAGGGTCAGAGGAGGTTGGCAGATTAAGGTTTTGAACTTCAGGCACTTAATGGCATATGCATACTGGGCTATTTGCATGGTTAGGGTCTTTCTCATTTTTTTCCCTCTAAATTGGAAGGGTAAGTGGTAATGATACCACCAGTGATGAGAATCAATTAGGGCTGAGTTCTATTTCCCAGATGTAAAGATTGAACACCTGAGAAATGCAGAGGCAAGTGTAGAAAGTGAGATTTATTTGAAGGATAGAACAGAGATAGACTTCTCCAGGGAGGAAGAAGGGGATCCAGAGCTGGTATTCAAAGAAGTGAGGATGACTTCCTCTTTGCTCTCATGCTCTCCTTCTTCCCTTCTCTTGCCTACGTGACCAAAAGGTGGGCCAAAAGGTGGAATGATCCTGGGCAGGAAAGGAGCAGCCCAGGAGGCATTAATTAACACCTCTTATAACTCCCTTTAGGCAGAAATAATTCCCTGGAGGTAGGTTACCTTGGTAACAGGTTGAAGGAGCAGGGGGGAGGGCTTTGGAGATGTTAGCATTCTATTTCTTTTCCTTTCCAACCAACCCCCATCTTCCTGATCAGACTCAATTATTTATTACCTACATTGATAGTCCATTTATTCTCCAGATTTATTGTGCCAATCTGAGAACACAACTCCAACTACTGTTAGAGGAAAATGGATGATGACCACTCTGGCTGCTTAAATCTGAGAGGGGGTGACATGGGTCAAGCAGTTTGAGTTTCTTTGTTAGGAATGCTCTGGGTCAGTTGAGGGGTTCATAGCAAAAGCATGGTTTGGAAAGAACAGATTGTAAAGTCATCTGGGGGTGGGTACTTCTATGAGTGGATAAAAAGATGAGTATTTGCATAAGATTAATACAAAATAAATGATGTAACATCTGGAACATGTCAATGAATATCATGATAATGATAGAAACCAGTAATCTATTACCAGGAGGTGCAAGAGCTGAGTAGTTTTTCCCATAACAAGGCAAGTGAGGACAGGTCCTTTATTTGGAAATGTAAATCTTTAACATTTCTAGAGTTTTCAGGAATATAAACACAACACTTAGTTTTTATATTGTCACAGATGTCCTCATAAGATGTAGTTAAGCTATCTAATGTCATCTGATTTTTACAAAATACCTTTTTATTGGCATAACCTCTGATGCTTAGTAGAGATCATTTTATGTCTCTTACTTAGGGCTAGATAATCACACTAGCAAATACAGATCAAGACTATCTGTGTAGGAGGTTAGGAAGATTTGTAGGCCTTAAATTGACTGTTGACTAAAAACCTTTGGATTTCAATATTCTCTTTTGATAGTTATCAGGCATTCCTGCCTAAGAACCCTTCTTTTGTAGCCTCCAGTATTAGTTACTTTTGGTGGGGCTAAACAAAAGTGTGCAGCTTAAGTTGTATTAAAAGAATATTGACTTTCTTTCTAAATCCCGAGTGATGGCTATTGTTATAACTGTTTTGCTAGGTTTTTAAGACCAAACTAGTCAAATTGACCTTGTTCCTATCTGCTGTTAAGAGTCAGCTGAATTCCTTCAAGGAGTCACTGTTGGGGAACTTGAGAGCAGACTCTTAGCTCCTCTAGTGCCATCTTTCAGGATAGATCAAGGTCTTGCTGACCACGTGGCTTCCCTGGGAAGCATTAGGCATTTAACTCTCCAAAGACCCTCCTCTTTGCAGCATGTACACTTGTCAGCCTTCTGTTCTCCAGGATCTCAGTGATCCTCCTGATTGCAAGGTGGTGTGGCCCAGAGTTGCAAAGCCCTGAGAGAAGTATACTTATTTCCTCTGAGCTGACTCAGGGCAAGGGACAAAGGCTATTTTGTTTTTTTGGTCTTAAATATCCAGCAAGTCAGTTTCACTAGCCTTATATTAATTTTAAGAATGGATTTTAACTTTAATGTCTATAACTTTAGTTATTTACCCCTTCTATTTAATTGATTTCTGGGCTGGGCAAGGGCAGCATGGATGAGAGGCCTTCTATTCATCTATTGATCAGTCCTTGAAGCAGCAGTGGGGCAAAGGTCTCCCAAGACCCCCTCTAGGAGGCACATGTCTCAAGGAGCCTTTTCCCCATTCCTAGTGACCCAAAGGTTCTTTCCCAGGAACAGTAGCAGATGCAAATGTGGAAAATCAAGAATGACTGCTATCCTCAGGATTGGAGAATGGAGAAAGTCTGAGGAAAGGTTGATGACCCAGAGTTCAAAGGAGAAAATAATAATAGTGAAATGGACTGGACCACTGTGTGCCAGGTTTGTCCTGCCTGTGGGTGCTTCTCTCCAAGGAAGTCATCAGTGGGAACTGGCAAATCCCATTCTCCTCTTCCTTCAGCTGCCTCTAGATCTAGCTGGTTTCAAGGGTGTGTCTGTTTGACATTTCATGAATGATTTATTATTCAAGGCACTGCTTTTTCTTACCCCAAAAGGGATTATAGCAGCATATATGCTTTGTCATTTTTCTGTTTCTTCCATTTGGATAGAAGTGATTGGTTTCTTAGATCTCTTTAATTATGTAGTCCCACAATTTTCCATGAATAGAGGTGAAAGGATGCTACAGCATTCCACCTATCCCTTCTCTTCAGCCAAATGCCTATCATCAGATGGGAGGCTTTAGGAAAAGTAGGACATTTTTTCAACTTTCTCATTTTCATAGTCTTTAATTCCAAACACAGGACACAAGTGTATCACAGGCACAGGAAAACACTAGCTAATGAGCCCCCTCCATTCTGGGGGTAATGAAGATGGGCATACGTGGAATTTGGAAAGGATCTAGAAGCCAGTCAACTTCCCTGAAAAAGGCAGGGAGTGAACGCTTGGCCTCTTTTCAGTATCTTCATCAATTTTTATTTTTTCTTAGCTTTGGTGCTATTAAGTATAATCAATCCCTGAGTGTAATAAATCTAAAGTGTGTGTTACTCTTAGCTTTCAAATCCAGTGTAAATCAAATCAGCATTTATTGAACACCTACTATCCAAGTTTAGTCCTTAGGATTTTGTGAACAAGAAGTGTTCTCAACTAAAGATATAGGATTTCAAGTGCTTTGAAAAATGTCTTGAGTATGCAGGTCCTATAGAACTCACCAAAGTCTGGGAAAACATGTCTCTCTCTCTCTAGTTTCACAGACATAGGTGAGAACATGAAAGGTTCATCTTTTCAAAGTATTCATCACACCCTTTTAAAAACCACTTGCACTATCATTTGCAGATAGTCACATATAGTGAAGAACTAGCGTTCACTTAATGAGAACAAATTCTATGGTTGCTATGGTCCCATTTTCCTATTCTTCTTACTTTCTGTGCATTCACTTGATTTATTCCTACAGTGTCCTATGTGCCAGGGGATAAAAGAATGAGGCCCATACTTCTAGAAATCCATCTAACAGAGAGGGATAAAAGGATAAATGACAATGTTTCAACATGGGGAATGTTCAATGCAGATGAGAACAATTTCAGCTACAGCTGAAGAAAGAAAAGTTAGAGGGAATCTGGAGGAGTTGGCAGAATAGTTCTCATTTGAATTGGATCCAAAAGGGTGTTTGAAGTGCTCTAGAGAAGGCACTAGGCATTCCACATTGAAAGAACAGCACACATATGTAATGGAGAGTCCTCATTCAAAGAACAAATAGGTATATAGGTGTTCTGGGGTGAGGGGTTGGCAGGAGATTTTAAGAATTTTAGTGAGCCTGGGCTGTGAATATACTCTGCTGAGGGGGAGAAATCATTCAGGCTTTAATGGAAAAATGATTTAATCTGATTTACATTTTGCAAAAGTGACTATGGGAGTGGTGAGGAAGTAGGATTGCAAAAAATAATAAGCTTAGAATTCAGACCATTGGAGTGGTCTAGGCAAACACACATACACACACACACACACACACACACACACACACACACACACCACTGCAATGTGCTGAACCAGTGGAATAGGGGGAAGAAAAGGATGATCTAATAGAGCCATTTGAGAAGGAGAACAGGTGACACTTGATCACCAAGTGGGCAGTGGTATACAAGGAGAAGCTTATATATTAAATGGATAGTCAGACTTTTGACAGCAGTAAGAAGTAAATGAGAAAGAACAAATACAAAGAAGAATGGCAAATTTTTTAGTTTGAACATTCAAATGAAACTGTTCAATAGGTACTTTAATTTTCAAAGGTAACTTCTTCACTCTTGGTATTAACCGTCCACAGATATTATTTACCTGAGCTTATCTAGGACTTCCTTTGGCAAAGAGGGAGGTGAACTTGAAAGCAGGATGCTGTTTCTACATCTATCTATAAGAGTGAAATCATTAACTCAGTTATTTGAACTACCATCAGTGGTAATATTTTAGTCAGCTTTTTCTCTCCTGAGAATAAAGGACCCAATCAAAACAATTTTAGAGGAGGAAAAGTTTATTTGAGGGCTCATAGTTTCAGATATCTTAGTCCATAGAAGGCCACCTCCATTCCTCAGGGCTTGAAATAATGCAGAAGAACATCATGGCAGAAGAGTGTGGCAGAGAGAAGCATCTCACATAGTGATCAGAGAGCAGTAAGAGATGCACTCCACTCTCCAGACACAAAATATGTGCCCCATAGTCATGCCCCCATGAGCCACTTCCTCCAGCCATACCCTAACATTTCAGTTACCACTTAGTTAATCCCTATCAGAGGATTAATTCACTGATTGTGTTAAGACTTAAAATCCAATTATTTCTCCTATAAACATTTTTGAATTGTATTACAAGTGAGCTTTTGGAGGACATCTCACATCCAAACCATAACAGGTAATAATAACGACAATGATAGTAATCTTTAAAGTTCATTCAGTGCATACTATACACTGAGCACAAAGGAGTCAGAAGTGCACTTGAATTATCACATTGGATATTGCTGCTAACTCTATGTGGCAAGCACTATTGTTTCTCCCACATAATGGACAAGAAAAGCAAATCCAAGAGAGGATGTTTTGTCTAGGTCACACACTTAGTAAGAGATATATCTAGTGATGAAGTCCAGTTCTCAGCATTCTCAATTGCCATTGTGAATTGATAACAAGTTTGAAATAATGCCTATTTATCCTAGAATGTTTTTCTCTCTGTATTTGAATATTTGTGACTCATGCCATAGAAGAAAACTGGACTAAGCCAGAAGTCCTACCTTTCAACTGAAATCTTCACCTGATTGGCTGTGTAGCTTGAAAGCTCACACCATCTCAGGCTTCAGTTATTTTAAATCAACATAGCAATAGGAGAAGAGATTGTCAAAGTTCAAGCAGTCTCAGTATTCTAAAGTCCTGCCAATCTGTCTCAAATTTTACTACTAGAGCCTTTGTTTTTGGTTAAGAGTGTGCCTACCTAGAAACGTTTAGAATATAAACACATTTGAAAAGATTAACTCAAATGGTGCCCTGTTCTTAAGGGCCTGGTTTGAATAATACCATAGTGCAGAGCTAATGGAGATACCTCATATTAAGGGAGAGAATTCTTCATGGGCACTGAAGGATATGAAAAATAACATCCCCCAATATAGCACCCAGGGAGAAAGGAGGACAGTGTGGCCCGTGAAGGGGGGGGGAGAAGGCAAACACTCATGGGTCCCAGTGACAATGGGTCCTGAAGAGAGGAGATGAATACTAAACACTGGGCCCTGAACTTTCACCCTTTCCCATTGCCAATGTGCCCTGGCAGGAGGAAAGCAAATAGTGAAGCTGTGTAACAATGAATCCTGGAGTAAAAAGATAAGCAATGAGCACCAAATCCTTGGCTTTTATCCTTTCCCAGTAACACTGAACCCTGGAGGGGTAGGCAAACAAATGAGCTCTAGGCTCTACATTGTTATCCCAGTAACAATAAATTTCAAGCTTTTATAACTGTTTCCCTGAGTTACAATAAATTTGAATATTTTACAGCTGTTTTCCTGAGTTAGATTTTTAACCTGCACAATGAATTTCCTGACTGCCTAAGTCTCTAATGATTAAGTCACACTAAATATTCTGCTATGTTAATATCCATAAAAAACAGACCCTTCTTGTAACCAGTGCCCATTTTCTCCCCTGAAAATGTGCCATGGGTCATTTCACCAATGCTTAATAAAGACAGCTTTCTGATCTGTTTGAGGTCTGTTCCAATAGGTTATTTGTGCTTATAGGCACTAAAGTAGAGGAATCTCCATAGTCATTGATCACATCCTTTACTTTAGACACGTTAATTTTCTTTCTTGTTTTGTATTGTTACTTTTCTTTCTTGTTTGTTTGTTTGTTTAGCATCAGAGATTGAACCCAGAGGTGCTAAACCACTCAGCAATACCCCCAGTCCTTTTATTTTTTGTTTTGAGAGAGGGTCTCTATAAGTTGCTTAGGGCTTTGCTAAGTTGCTGAGACTGACTTTGAATTGGGAATCTTCATGCCTCAGCCTCCCAAGCTTCTGGGACTACAGGTGTGCATCTTTGCACCTGACTAGCAATTTTATTGAAACTCTGTGAGCATTTCCTCATCTCTGAAAAAACTAGAGCAATTGATATGCTTTAATGTTTTTGTGAGAATTCAAACAGATAATGATGTAAACACATCAGTTGGCCTCATACAAGCTGCTCAGGAAATAGGGTTCCCACACTTTGCCTTTAGAGTAACAGACATGGAAGAAAAGAATGTCAAGTGCTTCTGAAGACAAAATTTCCTATTTCATAGTTTTAAAAATAACTAGTCTTTAGATGAGTATCATCTATCTGTTTATCTTAGAAAGCAGTATATGCTGAGAATACAAAAACACATTAAAACATCCAAAGTATGAATTGTTAACACATACATTAATCAGTTTCCCTTTTAGCTACAAAAAAAAAAAAAAAAAAAAAAGCTTCAACATTCCAACACACAGAGTTTTGATATTTTTCTTACTGGTATTTTTATTTAATGGTGCATTATAGTTGTACATAACGGTGAGATTTGTTGTTACTTATTTATACATGCACACAATATAGCAATATAATTTGGCCAATATTACTTCCTAGTCTTTCCTCTTTCCTTCCCCTCCTTCCTATCCATGGTCCTTTGCCTCTACAAATATCTCTCGATTTTCATAAGATTCACCACACCTTCCTTTTACTTTTTTCTCTCTAGCTTGCACATATAAAGGAAAACATACAATCTTTAACCTTTGAATTTGGTTATTTTTCTTAACATCATGTTCTCAAGTTCCATCCATTTTCCTGCAAATGACATAATTTTACATTATCCTGAAGTTACAAACAATGGGGTACCACTCTGTCAGGTGCACAGTCCATTAGCATAGAATGGGGAAAGAAGGAGGGGAGGGGTTGAAGGTATGAGGAGTGCTCCTACATATCCTCCTTTTTATTTTTATTTGAAAGGTCAGCAGGGCCTGTGTGGCCCATAAGCAAGCATGTTGGAGGGATCTGTGATAATCTCCTCATGGGAGAGAATCATTCCACTGGATTTCCAGACTCCAAATGTTGCATATGAGAGAGGGGGGTGCAAACAAGACTGTGCCTGTCTTAGGTTGTGCTCATTTTTCAGAGGACCTTACCCATCATTGGCTAATCAGCCCGTGTGAATGTGCCCCAAGATGAGCTCTCTCCTAAGAGAAGGGGTAATGGGGTTGTGTGGGATTGGAAGGGAAGGGGCTTTGGGGTTAGTGTCAGTTGAAGCTGTAAAGCCTTGCATTGCCAGCAAAGATGAGGAGGGCAAGCTTCTTACATGTTCTTGAGGGCTGCAATCCATACAGTGGGAATTTTTTTGTGTGTTCCTGTGATTATTTAATGATATGAAATAAAATAGCTTGTTTAGTTTCTAGTTTGGTTAATTGTCTTTCTATACATTTGACAAAGAGAAGGAGCAGAAGAAGGCTTAGAACCCTGAGCCCAATGTTAATCCAATTGGATGGATCTAACAGAGCTTATCACACCATTTGAAGAATAGCAGGGTCAAAGACAACATTAGCTTTGCTTTAGGTACTCATGGAAGGGGCTTCTTTCTTCAGGTAGGGAGTTATATTGTCTTCTTGAGAGAGGCTTGAACAAATATTCCTGGGACCCAAAGGGGCTTAGACCCTGTGGGGGGGAAGACACAAGCATAGCCTCACCCTTGTGTGAGAAGAGGGTCTGATACCTTCCATTGAAGGGTCAAGGGGTCCTTTCATCACACTGAAGGAAGAGGGGTAGGGAAGGTAAATGGACCCCAGTGTTGGATTGCTGCATTGAGGCCTTGTTTGTCAAAAGTGAGATAGTTAAGGGTAAATAATGCATCTAACAATCTCAAAGAAGGGTCCTTTTAGGTGGAATCAAATTTCTGAAGCATCTCCTTTAGAGTGCAATTGGTTGTTTCAATGACTGCTTGCTCCTAGGAGTTATAGGGAAACCCTTTGGTATGGGAAATTCCCCAGGAAGTTAAAAAGTTCCTTCAATCTGAGGGAGGCATAGGCTAGGCCATTGTCTCTTTTGATTGACCATGGGACACCCATGTAATAGCATTGCTTGCCTCAGATCCTTAATCATGTGGGTTGCTTTTTCCCCTGCGAGGGCAGTAGCATACACAAGGGAGAAATAGGTGTCTATTATCACATGTACAAATTTAAGTTTCCCAAAAGTAGGGATATGAGTGACATCCATCTGCCAGAGGGAGTTCGGGGCCAGCCCACAGGGTTTGACTCCCTGTGGTTGGAGTGGACCCAGTGGTAACAATGGGCTACAACAGGAGCATGTATGAATCAGATGTTTGCATTTTTGGATTGGAATTTCAGGCAATAGGCAATGAAGACTATCTGCTGAGAGGTGAAACCTCTGGTGTAAGGCTCTAGCTTGTTCTAGAGTGGACATCATGACTTTAGGCTGACTAACAAGTTTGTCAATAGAGGCATTCCCCTCTGATAGGAAGCCAGGCAACCTGGAATGGGAGCAAATGTGCATAATATACCATGGTTGTTGTCTTACTTCTAGTGTAGCCTTCAGGGTAGCCATAGACTGATTGACAGGACAGTCTCTGGGCCTAAATGTGGAATAAGCAATGGAAAAGCAGACCTTGACAGCATATATACTATCAGAGACTATGCTAAAGGGAATGGTCTGATATCTTTCCAGCACCAGGATTAGTGCAGTCAGTTCAGCTACTCAGACAGAATCAGAATGCCTTTGGACAAATTGATCATTTGTTATATTAGATCCCATTATAACGTAGCCAAGATGATGAGTGTTGGTGTCTGTGAACACACAAGGGGCCATAGGAATGGGTTTGCCTGAGGGAAAGGCATGAGTGGTCACCCTCAATGGAAGATCTTATAGGGTCTGCAGTAGTTTAGAAGGAGGGAGATGGGAAGAGAGTGGCCCAGAAAATCCCTCCATCATTATCTGGAAGTCTAAAGAAGTTTGTAGGAGAAAGGCAACTTTTTCCTGATGAAAGGGTACGACTATGGTGTTAGGTTCCTTATTAAAGATGGATCTAGCCTGTTCTCTGAGCCTTACTACTAAGGCTATAATTTGTGAGGTGAGACCGGTGATTTTATGGCAGGAGCTCCAAGGAAGATGCGACCATAATAAAGGTCCATCACATTGCCAAAGGACACCTAAGGGTAACTTCAAGGTGGAAAGTACTATGGCTGACAGAGGAACTGCAGGGTCAAATCTTTGAAGCTGGGCAGATGTGAACAATTGATTAATTTCTGCCAGGGTGCCTCTAACTTCTGTAGTAATCTTAAGCTTTCTAGAAGGATGTTTGCTGCCTTTGAGCAGATCGTAGAGGGGCTCAGTACTTTTGGAGGTAATGGCAAGAATAGCCTAATCCAGTTAATACTACCACATAATTTTTGTAATTCTGTCAAGGAGATGTCATTGGGGACATCAAGAGTGGGTTTTTTTGTTTGTTTGTTTGTTTGTTTTTTGTGTTTTTTTTTTGGTACCGGGGATTGAACTCATGGGTACTGGACCACTGAGCCACATCCCCAGCCCTATTTTGTGTTTTTTTATGTAGAGACAGGGTCTCACTGAGTTGCTTAGCACCTCGCTGTTGCTGAGGCTGGCTTTGAACTCGCGATTCTCCTGTCTCAGCCTCCCTAAGTGCTGGGATTACAGGCTTGAGCCACCGCGCCCGGCTAAGAGTGGGTTTAATAGGTCGTTTTCACCCAAGAAAAATGAAACCCTAAGAAGAAGAAGGGAGGGTGTATTTGAATCTTCTCCTTGGTCACATGAAGATTAATATCTTCTAAATTTTTTAGGAGTAAAGTTAAAAGTGCTTGAAGAGACACTTGGTCTTTGCAAGCCACTAAGATATGATCCCTGTAATGAGTAATGTAGCTGTTGCTCCCTAAGGGCATGATGGCTTTAGCCACAAATATTTGGCAAATGGTAGGGTTGCTTTTCGTTCCTTGTGGCAAGACTTTCCATTGATATCGGTCAGAAGGGCTGGAAGGAGAGAGACGAGTGTGCGGGTTGCAGATGGAGGAAGCAAAGTAGGAAGGAGGAGGAGCCACTGCAGGGGGTGCTGAAGGCAGAGCAGAGAGGCCAGGGTCATAGGGGAGGGAGAAGAGAGTGGCTGGGGGGCTGGAACACTGGAGCAGGGTTGGATCCATTTCTCCCCTGCCCGCAGAAAGAAGGAAGCGAGGAGAGGGAGGAGCCGGGCGCCCCCAGCCACCTTCCTCCCCAGGCCTTCTCAGCCTTCTCGAGCCCATTCACTGCTGGACAGGGGGCAGTCCCTCACCCACCCCCCCTTCCATGCCCCACACCCACCAAAGTGGAGAGGCGGCAGCGGTGTGGAGAAGACTGACAGGTGGAGGGGCCAGGAGGAAGGGGGGGGGACCAGGAGACGTTCAAGTGAAAGTAAACAGTAAAGTTTGAATGGCGACCAGAAGCAGACCTGCGTTATGAGCTCTGTGGGAAAGTTTGTCCAGCTGCCTCTTTGCATCCTCGCATTTCCCTGCTGGCAGCAAAAAATCACTGCAGGACACTTTACGGCAGTGCTTTTGCGCTTTTGTTACTTTTCTGCACTGCAGCTGGCAGGATTGCTGCATCCCTCACAGCAGCGCTTCTGTTTACTTTTCTGCGCTTGGGCGGGTGGCATCAAGGCCTCCCTCAGTTTCCTGCATGGTGTGAGTCCCCAGGGCACAGTCACTTTAGGGCAGCGGTTTTGTTTACTTTTCCCTGCAGAGGTGGGCGGACTGCAGTGGGGCTGGGGCTGGGGAGTGCACGCAGGACCACGGTGGGAAGGGGCGACTCGCTCACTATCTTCTCAGCAAGGTGACCAAAAAGAAACCAAAAGCAAAGGGGACAGGAAAAAAACTATGAGAGCTTTGAGAAAAGAAAGGAGAATGGGAGTTTGGGTCTCAGGAGAGATAAAAACACAGAAATGTTTAGAATCAGGGTTGTGGTGGTTCCAGTCACTGGGTTGATATGAGCCCTATGGGCGACTGCCAGACGAACCAGAAAGTGAAAGTATGTTCCCTGACCTAACTTTATCACACAAAGACAAAGTGACACAGAGTACAATCACAAAAAGGCTGATGTTGCCTTCACCAGCAAGACAAGAAAGATGGGGGACTGCCATGAGGTCACTTACCAAGGGGTCGGTCGAGCAAGCTCTAGAACATGTGGGCGCCAAATGTTATTTTATGCTGTGCCTTGCATGGGTCTGCCCACGAGCTGGGGTCCTGGGGGACAAAAGTACCAAGGGGTCCTTAGGAAGGACAGAATGGGGTCCCATGGGATGAGGGTTTGGGGTGATTGGTCCATGGAGTCACTTCATCCAGACTTCAGGGGCTGGTAATACTGCTCTGCAGGAGCGAGATGCAGAAGCCTTTTATTCCAGGAAGTACAACAGCTTAAGAATGGTCCTCAGAACAACCATGACCCCAAAGTTACAAACTATGGGGTATTGCTTGGTCAGGTGCATAGTCCATTAGCATAGAATGGGGAAAGAGAGGAGGAGTTGAAGGTGTGAGGAGTGCTCCTACGTAACTATAGTATAATGACCTTAATTTTTCAGGATAAACACTGAGGAGGTGGTATAACTGGGTAATATGGTGGTTCCATTCTGAGTCTTTTGAAGAAACTCTATCCTGATTTTCATAATGATTGTGCTAATTTACAATCCTACCAACAGTGTAAAACTTTTCCTCTTTCTCCACATTCTCTTCAGCATTTATTATTATTTGTATTCATTATGACTGCCATAATGTGAGATGAAATAGTGTGAGATGAAATAGTGTAGTTTTGATTTGCATTTCCTTAATTGCTGATTATGTTAAACATTTTCTTATATATTTGTTAGCCATTTATTTTTCTTCTTTTGAGAAGTACCTGTTTAATTCATTTGCCCATATATTAATTAGGCTATTTGATTTTTTTGTCATAAAGTTTTTTTGTGTTGTCATATATTCTAAATATTAATTTTTTGTCAGAAGAGTTGCTAGCAAATACTTTCTCCCATTCTGTAGGTTCTCTATTCACATTCATAATAGTTTTCTCTGCTGTGCAGAGCTCTTAAATTTGATAGCATCCCATTTATTGAATCTTGGCATGATTTCCTGAGCTCTAGGGGTCCTACTGAAAATGTCATTGCCTGAGCCTATATGCTGGAATGTTAGCCATGTGTTTTCTTATAGTATATGCATAGTTTTTGGACTAGTTAGTAGGTTTTCAATCCATTTTGAGTTAATTTTTTGTGCAAGGTGAGAGATAAGGATCTGGTTTCATTCTTCTATATATGAATAACCAGTTCTCCCAGTACCATTTGTTTAAAAGGCTATCTTTTATTTAAGGTATGTTTTTAACACCTTTGTCAAGGATCAGATGACTGTAGATATACGGGTTTGTCTCTGTGTCTTCTGTAATATGGGTCTATATGTCTATTTTTATGCTAGTATCACGCATTTTTGGTTACTATAGCTCTGTAGAAGAATTGGAAGTCAGGTTTTGTAATGCCTCCAACAGTGTTTTCTTTTGTTTTTGTTTTTGGTTTTGGTTTTTTTGGCTTAGAATTGTCATGGCTATTCTTAGTCTTTTATTCTTCCAAACCAATTTTATGATTGTTCTAGTTCAGCAAAGAATGTCTTTGGTATTTTGATGGGGATTGCATTGAATCTGTATATTGCTTTTGGTAATATGGCCATTTTAACCATATTATTTCTGCCTATCCATGAACATTGAAAGTCTTTCCATCTTCTGAGGTCTTTTCAATTTCTGTCCTCAATGTTCTATAGTTTCCATTGTAGAGTCTTTCACCTCCTTAGATATATTTATTCTTGGTATTTTTCTTTTTTGAGCCTATTATGCATGGAATAGCTTTCCTGATTTCTTTCTTAGAAGATTCATTGTTGGTATATAGAAAAGCTATTGATTTTTGTATGTTGATTTTGTAAGCTGCCATTTTGCCAAAATTTTTTTTATTAGCTCTATCAGTCTTTTGGTGAAATTTTTTGGATCTTCTAGATATCAGATAAAGTCATCTGCAAACAGTGATAATTTGAATTCTTTCTTTCCTACTTTTATCTCTTTTATTTTCTTCTCTTACCTAATTTGCCTGGGTAAATTTCTAGCACTTTATTAAATAGGAGTGGTGTATATCCTTGTCTTGTCCTAGAATTTTTAAAAAAATTTTTTCAGTTTTTCACCACTGACTATGAGGTTGACTTTGAGTTTTTCATATAGTCTTCATGATGTTGAAGTAGGTTCCTTCTGTCCCTAGTTTTTTCACTGTTTTTATCATGAATGAGTGCTGAATTTTGTCAAAAGCCTCCACATCTATTGAGATGACTAAGTGATTTTTGTTCTTAATTCTACTTATATGATGAATTACATTTATTGATTTGTATATATTAAATCATCTTTACATCTCTGAAATAAAACAAACTTGGTTGTGGTGTACAATTTTTAACATGTTTTATGGGCACTATTTGCTAATATTAAGTATTTTTGCCTCTAAGTTCATCAGGGATATTGGTCTGTAGTTTTCTTTCCTTGATATTTCCTTATCTGGTTTTGGTATGAGTGTGATACTAACTTTTTGAATTTGGAAGTTTCCATCCCTTTCTATTTTATAGAATAAATTGAGGAGTATTGACATTAGTTCTTTAAATGTTTGCTAGAATTCAGCTGAGAATCTATCTGGTTCTGGGCTTTTCTTTGTTGGAAGACTTTTTATTCCCTCTTTTATCTCAGTACAAGTTATTGTCTGTTTAGGTTTTCCTTTTTTTTTTTTTTTTTTTTTGGTACTGGGGATTGAACTCAAGGGTACTCGACCACTGAACCACATCCCCAGCCCTATTTTGTGTTTTATGTAGAGACAGAGTCTCACAGAGTCACTTAGTGCCTCGCCATTGCTGAGTCTGGCTTTGAACTTGCAATTCTCCTGTCTCAGCCTCCCTGAGTGCTGGGATTACAGGCTTGAGCCACCGCGCCTGGCTTAGGTTTTCCTTTTATCTCTCTCTGATTCCTTGCTTCCAGGTGGTGACAAGCTTCCCTTCATCATTGTATTCTACCTCAACTCAGGCCCAAAGCAATGGAGGGAGCCAATTATGAATGAAACCTCTGAAATTGTGAGCCCAAAATAAACTTTTCTTTTGCTAAGTTGGTCATGTCTTATATTTTGGTCACAGTGACATACAGTTGAGTAACACAGGATGGTTGTTAATAGTAAGAGGTAGATCTTCCAGAAGTTTTATGAAACTATTAAGACAAATTTATTGTTTCAGCCTAATATTCTGTTATCTATGGAATAAACAACACAAACAAACCAAAATTGTCTTTTAACATCAGGTCAATGCTTTTACTAGTCTCATCTCTTCATTCAAAAATTCAAGCTTTTAGGCTTATTCCTTATGAATTCTTACTTCTGCCTTGATATAAACATATAGTTCTTTAATCCCATTTCTGGAAGTTTGTTTGCTCTTCCAACTTTTCTACCCTTTAATATCTCATCTTCTCAAAAGAGCATTCTACTTCATTGACATAACACAGCAGTTTGTTGGTTCTCTTGACACTTGTCTACCCATTCTCTTTTGCCTTTTCTGGGTGTCCTTTTCCATTTAAAAAAAACAATCCTGCTTTCCTAATTTCTCATTTGAGATATAGCACTTAGTCTGCAAAGATATTATCCAAATAAGTTGCAAACTAATCCATTTAAAATTCAGGTGTGGAGAATAAAATTATGGCATTTGCAGGTAAATGGATGGAGTTAGAGAATATCATGCTAAGTGAAATAAGCCAATCCCAAAAAACCAAAGGCCAAATGTTTTCTCTGACAAGTGGATGTTAATCAATAAGGGGCATGGAATGAGTAGAGAAATTTTGAATTACCCAAAGGGAAGGGAGGGGAAGGGTGGGGGTATGGGAAGAGGAAAGATGATGGAATGAGGTAGACATCATTACCCTAAGTACATGTATGATTGCACAAATGATGTGCCCCTACTTTGTGTACAACCAGAGATGTGAAATTGTTCTCCATTTGTGCACAGTGAATCAATGAGCATTCTGCTGTCATGTACAACTGATTAGAACAAATTTTTAAAAATTAAAAAAATATAAATAAATAAAATTCAGCTATGTGCAAAGGGAGGAAAATAATTTTAAAAAAAAATCATTGAAGGGACACCAAAACCACAGAGTAGAGGAATTACTCTGATTATTCTTTGCATAGTAGGGTAGCTATTGGGCAAAACCACCTATGATATATTTCAAAATGACTAGAAGAGTAAGAAATTCCCAACACATAACAATGACTAATGGTCAAACAGGTGGACATGTTTATTGACCTGATCTGACTAATACACATTCTATACTTATATTAAATTACCATAATGTACCCCATAAATATGGATATATCTTCAAAAGTTTTGGGTTTAAATCCTTCAGTAATTCCCCAATAATAAATTCTTTCACATGGCAAATATTCTCATCCATGGGCTAGATCCATCCTCAACTTCTGGCCACTTAAGTCCTTGCTCTCTTCTTTATAATTTCTAACCTGGCAACTTAAAGCTTTTCATAGTTTCCACCATACTTTCTCAGTGTGTTGCTTTTGCTAGTATTACCCCCTCTGCCTGTCACATCCTTTCCTAATCTATGCTACCCTGCTCTTATCCCAGTTAACAATTACACATATTCTTGATCTCAGCGCAGGTAGCCATCCATCCAGGAAGCACTTCCACTAACCCAATAATTGAGTTAGGCCACACCCTGCTGCAAATATAACATGTGCATGCCACCACCAGTGTATCTACCTCATGATGTTGTTCTATTATCTATTTATGGGTTCATATTTTACCAGAAGGTGAGTTCCTTGTTATCAAGAGCTATTTATATATCTCTGTATACCCTGAAGTAAGTACAGTGTCTGGAATATCAATTTAGTTAATCCTTTATTATTGTCTCCCAAAAAATCTTCTCAGGGGAAAATTGCCTTTCTTTATCTCATTCCGTTTATACATAACCTTCAAAATTTGTAAATCCTTTCAGTTATATTTATTTTGTGCTACTTGTAAGGAATAAAGGGTATGAGGGGGCACATACCTACCTATAATCTCAGTGACTTGGGAGGCTCAGGCAGGAGGATTGCAAGTTGGAGGCTACTTGGGAAACTTATGGAGATCCTGACTCAAAATTTTAAAATAAATAAATAAAAAGAGCTAGGGTTGTAGCTCAGAGGTAGATAGATCATCCCCTGAGTTCAATTCCCAGTGCCCCTCATCCCCCAAGAAATAGGCTTCAAGCTTCTAAATGAGAATAGGAAGATAAAGTAAATATAAAATAAATGAAAACATATGCTATTTCCTACAATTAATATTGAGAATACAAGATATTTTCTTTATCCTGGACTATCAGAACTTCCTGACAGTCTGGACTGGGCCTATAAGATAGTAGCAGAGCAATGGCCCTGCAGGTGGTGACCCTGGGTTCAATTTCCAGTGTGTAAAATAACAACAGCAGCAGCAACACAATACAAACTCACTAACAGTCATTCCACTAGGCCTTTCTACACATTAGGTACTATTTGTGATACTTCAGATGGTAGTATCCATGTGATTCATGTTCCAGGAAAAGAAAATCTAGTCTCGTTCTCTGAATGGAGGAGCTTTATTTAGTCATGTGGCCAAGAAACATTCAAGAATGAACAACCTGTATTTTTCATTTTAACCCAAACTTTACGTATCAGTTCTTTTCCCAAAATAATGGAAAAATTAGAATTGTGTACTTAGACAATAGGTAGCTCTAAATCACAACATTTGTTAGAGCTCTCTAATTCACATCTACATTACTGAGTTACTTGATAACTGGTTTTAGCAAACTTGTTCGAAATTTGAGCCCTAGAAAGAAAATCAGCTATTTCCTCTATATTTAGATAACTGAGTCTGTCCTACTTTCTTAGAATACCCTAGCATTTATCCATGGGTATATCTTCTTTAATTAAAGATATCATAATAGTGAAGTACAATGCTCCAGAGAGATTACTAATGGCATAAGTTTTAATTATTAAAAAACAGTCCACAAAGCCTTTGGGACTGCACTTCCATCCATGATTTTTGCTAATGCATTGGAACAAAGGGCCCCTCTCTTGTGATTTATTCCTCTTTCACAGCTGCTAAACCTCCTCTGATTGCTATTTTATTCATGTACTTCCAGGATGCATTGCTGCCAAATAAAGAGCATGTCAAAAGGAAGAAACAAATCTCTGTCCTTAAAAATCACCTAGGGACTTCATTAAAAGTCAGAAGACTGTTCCTAGTAAAATATAGAAGATGCAAGTGGAATAGGCCCCCATATCATCTTAAAAGCCTCTTTCTCAGGACAGGCATATCTTCTACAACTTTTTTAATTGCTAGTAATTCATCTGCCACCTGGATATACAAGTGGGAAACAGCATTTTTGTTGATGTGAATACTTTACATACATATTTTAAGTAATTGATAAAGATATATTTTTGTTCTATTCATTTGCTTTACATTTTACATTTTTAAGATATTTCCCAGACCTATATGACTTTTTAATCTTCCCTTCTTTCATTTTACAGATATTAACATTAATCCCATCATCAGTTTGATGTTAAGAGTTCACTTGAATTTGAGCTTGATTGCTTCTTAACTGAATGACATTGGGTGGGTTATTTAATATCTCTAAGCTTCAATATTTCTCATCTGTTAAATGAGAATAATAGCCACTACAGAGTGATTATAATAATAGTTAGATAATATACATACACATTGATTTCATCATCTTTCATTTTTTAGGAATTGAGTATCCAGAAGTATAAAACACTGTTCCTAACATCAACAAGCTCACAATTTACTAAAAACAAACAAACAGATAACCAGTGTTGATGAGTATAATGTTAAAGAGCTTACTGGAATACACACATCATGGTTCGTTAGACTAACCACAATTATCTGAACCTAACCTAAAAACTTGAAGTTATATCTATATGCACATAAAATAAGCCTCAGAAACTACAGAAAAAAAAGAAATGTTCCATTCTAAGCACTGTTGACATATTTTGATATTTAATTTCAGAATTTTGTATGTGGATATTTTTTATCTATATCTCTGTGTCACACATTTGTAAATAAAGAGATCACTTTAAACATTGCATTTCCTGACTTGGTTTATTTCCCTCAGCAATAAACTCCATAGCCCTAATTTTTCTCCAAAATAGTCCATTTTGGAAATTCTCATTCTTTTTTTTTTTTTTTGAGGTTTCCCAATGGAATTTAGTGTGTACACTCTCCTCTTTTTTCTCTTCCCAGAGGTAATTCTTGCCAGATTTGGCTATGACTCATGGTGGTAGCAGTGTACCATTAAATGTGATTTTCAGAACTCTGAATGCTACTTTTAGCATATAGTATGCTGTTAGACCCTTGTCAGAAAAAAGTAAAAATAGAACAAGGTCATCTTTCATTCCCCTGGCCCCTACCCTTCAAGGTGAAGGAGCAATCAGAACACAGTGAAAAGAACACAAACTCTCTTTATGCATGGTTTAAAATCTCTTTAATTGATTCTACCAACTTGCATTCTACACTAATTCAGCTATAAACACAGCTGAGGTTTTCTTTTTCCATAATCTTTTAAAAAATATTTTACATAGTAAATTAATAACATATATACCTAGAAAAGGACACTTTGCATTCCTGAAAATTAAATAATTTTCATATCTTTGGGGCACTGTATTTATAAACATTAATTTTTATGCACATATTTTGGACACATTACTCATATTTTTATTATTTATTATACTTTTCATTAGGGATGCTAAAACATTTTGTATTTGACCATGATTATTAATATAATATTTAAAATCTGAAAAAAATCATTATATGAGTACTCTGGGGCAAGCAGATTCATGTCTTTGTGTATCAGCGATAAATAGTACAACTCTCCCATAGCAGGGTACAAGGACTTTATGATACCTGAAAGCACTGTATACATGCAAATTATTTTTCCTCTTATTATTTAGTCCCAATTACTGCATGAACATAAGTATTGCTATTGTCTTTTTCTTTAAAGCATTGTGTAAGTATGTTGCCTACGTGAGAGGCACCAGAGACTGAGTGCTCTGCTTCAGCATTCTTGTGGTTGGCACATTGACCACTTCCCTGCCTGTGCTGCATAAGCCCTAGAGTTGCACCTCCAGGTGTTTCCACCTCCCTATTCCTCAAGACTGAGCAGTTAACTTCGCCGCCCATTGGTTGTTACTATGGAAGTCTGACCTAATATGATTGGTCCCTGGACCCTACTTCTGCCTGGCAACTCCTTACCTATAGAAGTCTCTGTTTGCTAATGATAAAACAGACTTGAATTTGAAGCTTGTCTCTGGAGGTCCTTCTGCAGCTCTGTCAGCCAGACTCTCCCCGTCTGTTCCAGTGGGCTTCCAGCTGGCCTGGAATGACCCACAGTCACCACATAGAAGTGGTTCTTGTTAAGAAGTAAGTTGCCTACTTGTAGCAGGTTGGATTTGGGTATAAGGGAAATGATCCCCCTTCCCTGGTTTCAATTACCAGGGGTATTTAAGTCACTATATTTCAATAGTTTACTTTCTAAAAGTTGACTTCTCAATTATTTTACAGACCTATGCAAGTAACTGAGAAAATATTGCTTCAAATTGTCCTTCTCCTCTTAACAACATTATCCTTCATGTAGTAAAGGCCGCTAGAAAGTTTGAAAAGGAAATTCCAATCCATTTTAAAATTCAAGTATTTTACTTGATTAAAATAGTTTCTAATCAATTATGTCAATATTGCAAACTCCTTGGGTTGACTATAAGTTCCTAAAAAGTATCAATTCTAAAATCTAAGAGTTCTAGCACAATACTAGGCACATTGAAACGATGCCAAAAAAGTGACAATAAACGATAAAGTGGGAAATCTTCCTAGAAAGATATCACCAGTATTGCAATTTTTCCATGTTATGGCATCTAACACTAGGCATTAATAGCCAAATGAGAAAGTTGGTACTGTTATATTAAAGGTAGATATTAAAAATTGATGTCATGTTCCACGCCAAGGGAGTTTGTCCAAGTAGCATAAGGACAGTAAGCAAAAATTAGGTATCCAGATCACAAACATGAGTCAAGAAGGTAGCTATGATCAAAACCACAGACGAGACAGTCAGATTCACATTTTATATTTTTTCCTCAATCCCAGCCAAACATAAATCCATCCTTTTTGATCACTTTTGGTTTGAAATGTCAATATCGCAGCTTTCCTTCATTGCATGAAAAGTGCCGTACTCTAATTCAGTAACAGTCTCTTTTTGTTTCAAGTGTGTCAATCTCAAGTTTCCAAGTATTTGCAAATGAAGAGACTGTGTATCTTTTCTCAGCCTTGGAAGAGTTGGTTTAATGTTTAAATATAGGAGTTCTTTTCCACATGACTGTATGATGTAATTGAATTATCAAAAAAAATTGCAAATGAAAAGTTATGACACAAGACATAAATGAAAGTATTTTTCTTAAAGAGCTATGAACCCTTGGCCTACATCTTGTCTAATAAGGGAGCTATCCAACATGCCAGGTGTATTGCTGGACTGTTATAGGTAGTAGGTGTGACTAAGTAGGGGAGATTCTGTCTCAGAATCAAGTGACCTTACCTGACATTCATGCATTGACCTGCCCTGAGTGGCATGAGATTATAAAGTGGCACCCTATTTGCTGAGATTAGGCAGAAAAATTGGTAAAAAAAATTAGCTATTATCCAGTGACACAACCCTCTCACATCAAGTAGAGATCTAAGGCCATGAAGATAGCAATAAAAAGTTCATTTGAATGATAGATAAATAAAATATTGAAATAAACAGCAGTAAAAGGAGGAAGAAGTTGGGAAAATAAAAGCTGAGTAGATTGCTGAGTAAAACACCTTTTGAACTGAATAAAGCTCTTACTAGAAAAACATAGTAATTCAAAAATTTGAACAAGGCTCATAAGAACTGGAACTCATGGTTTTAAAAGCTTAGGGGGAAAGGAAGCTATTAAAACAAATCTGGTAGCTGATTGTAAACTAAAAGGAAAATGCTACATTGAATTTAAAACTGCTTGAATGATTCCTTCAGTCTGATAGAACTGAATGATTAGCAAATTAGCATTAATGAATAAACTTAATCAATGAATTTATGCCTGGTTTCCATATACTAAGATCATTACAAATAGGTGTAAGGGTTAGTGTGTTAAGACCTGCGAGATTGTAAACTAGTTGAAATTCTAGGATGTTTCTCTATTCCTCCAGGTTTAAAAAAAAAATTAGGTTGATTCACTGAAGGAATCAAGGTAAAAAAAAAGTGATTATTTTCTCTTATGCCTGGAAGGTTAACAGCACATTTAAGTTTTCTAATAAAAAATACAGATGGTCAGTGTGATTTCTAAGAACATTATTTCAGGAATAGTAAAATACATAAGGCAGCATTTTGGGGAATAACTAAGTCACAGTAGTGTGACTTCCTACAGCATAATTTCTTTTGAAAGCTTATAAGCCTATTAATTCTTCAGTAAGAGGATTCCACTGGACAGGGTATTAAGAATATCTAGAGGGCCCAAAGGGACAAGATATCAGAATAAGATGTCATTTTAGGGTTCTAAATTAGAACAAAGGCTTAATTATCATATGAGCTTAAAAAAGCCCATATGATAATTGAGTTCATATTTTCTGAACACTGCAAACTAAATGTTTGTGTCTTAAAAAATATCTGGGAAAAGATTAGGCTCTTTTTGGTGCAAGACACAATTGCAACAGCATAAGAAGCTGGAGAGAAATATTGAAGTTTATAGGTGTGTTCCAGACCAGATGGCAGTTTAGAGTCCCTGCAGTAACCCTTTCAACTTGCATTGTTTTTGCATAGCACTTGGAATCTCTCCGTTCATGTGGCCTCCTAAGTAATATGTATGATTCTGATGAATGCCAGCTCTCCCTATCTTTGGAGGTGAACTGACTACTGAAAGTAAAAGCCAACAACTGTTGGTTGTCTGTGTTAGAAATATTTAACAGGGGTGAAAACTTTATGCGGATAGGGAGCAAAGGAAATGTCCTTGAAAAAATAGCAATGATGACCAGGCCTCTGTTGAACACATCACATAGTCATGGTGGACCCAATTCTGTCTGATATGGGATTTCAACCAGATTTGGACTTGAATGTCTATTGCTCTGCATTTTAGAATGAGGTCTAAGAGCTTCCAGGAGTCAGGCTTCCATGGTTATGAGAATAGTGGTTCATGGGTTTGCTTGGATTCACTTAAGATGTAGTAAACATGCACTGAGCCAGGGGATGGTGCAAATGCCCTCTGAGGTCTTCATTACTCAACCTAGAGATTTAAACAACTAAAAAAGCATGGGAGCCTCATATGACTCAATACATGCATTTTATTTTCAAATCAATCTATAATTCCAGACTTGCCTCCCATATGCCTCTACTAAAACAAGTCATTTGGAGAACGTCTGTTTGCTTGGTATCTCTTCTAGCAGATAGACTTCAAACTGTTTCCACTATTGCTATTTCTGAAATCCACACAGCACTGAGGCTAGTGGCATTCTAACTTCTTGTGTTTCAAATGATGTTCAACAATGCTACAGTACTTGTCTGACAAGAGCTTCATAAATGGTATCTGGTATCTTCTCAGTATCAAGATTCAAGTATGGGAATTAGATCGGTATTAATTGACATTGGATATTGCAAAATGCTTCCTATTTACTTTTCTCATACCTACTCCCTAACTAGAGGTTGATTAGCAGGGATTGTGTACTCAGATGTCTCATTATTGCTCTTATCCCCATGTTTAACCTGAAGAGGAAAGCCGAAAGGGAACATGCACAAAGTTGTGAAAGAAAGTGTGGGAGACATCCCTAACATGACCGTCCATGACTCCTGCCTCTGAATATTCATGCTCTTCTATTACCACCTTCACCTAGATATGGGTAGGCCCTCTGCATTGTTGCCAATCAACAGAATATGGCAAAAGTGACAAGATGTCACTTTTGCTTGGGTTATGTTATATGGCAAAGGTGAAGGAATTCCCATATATAATTAAGGTGCCCAAATCAGTAATTTGTGATAAGAGGGAGATTAGGTGAAATCAAGTGACAACCCTTGGAAGAAGTACTGAACCTTCCCAGAATGATAACTGCTCCTGCTGGCCTGAAGAAGCAAGTTGCTAAGAAGTGAGCTGCCTGTGGAGGGGCAAGAAAGCAGCTCCTAGGTGCTAAGAGTCTCAGTTCTACAACTGTAAAAAACCAAATTCTGCCAATAATACCTTGAGCTTGGGAGAGTACACTTAGCCTCAAATAAGAATGCAGCCCTGCCTGACATTGTGATTACAGCCGGTGAGACCCTGGGCAGAGGATCCAGTTAAACTGTTCTGAGACTTCTGCCCCATTGGGACTGAGATAACAAATGTATGTTTTTAACTGCTAAATTCATGTCAATGTGTTCTGCAATAGATTTAAAAAAAAAAAAAAAAAGACTAAGCCAGAAGGGCCCTCTCCTAACTTCTGCACCTAAGGAAGGGTTACGTCTCAGGAAGGCTCAAATTAGAATCTCAGCTCTGCCATTTATGGAGCTAAAAAATTGGGGTCAATTTCTTTCATTTGTTTTAACTTGTTTCCTCCATTAGAAAAAGGAGATCATAATATTTATTTGCAATACTGTGGAGATAAATAATAATTGCAATACTATGGAGATAAAAGTAAAATATGTCAAGAGTCTAGCTCATAGTTGTTCAAAACACTACTGTCTTTCCACTCTTTATATTTACAATACATATCTTATTTTTTTACATCTTTAAGCTGCACATATTCTATTAGACTCACCTAATGAAGGTTTGTGATTACAGTTTGCTAGTCTGTGATATAGTCTTCAAACTCCTGGAAGTCAAGGAATGTCCTAGCCATTTGTATTTCCAGCACAGAACATAATCCCTGGCAGAACATAGATGTCCCTGTTTAATACTCCAACTCACCTGGGTTTCTCCTTTGAACTTAGCCATGTGTGAGGTCTTGTATTTAACAAAATAATCATTCCTACTTCTTTAATGTTAATTTTGCTTCCATAATTTGAATTTTCATTTGCATATCTTTTATCCCAAATAATGAACTTTTTAAAGATAGAAATGTATTAATATTTTATATATTGCCTTGAACCATGATAATATAGAGATGTTTAAAGAACAAGAGATTGGGGGATATGGATGGAGACATGATAGTAGAACTTAGAGCTAAATAAAATGTTCATGGATTGAAATAATTTGAACTTTCACTTAGAATTTAAATACCTTGTACTTTCTTTTTTTATTAAGTAGGTCTATTATTGCTCAAGTTTTGTTTTGAAATTTTGGATACACTTTTGTGGTATTATACAACGTGAAATCTAGCTTGAGGATTTCAATGAAAAATCAGTTCTTGGATAATTTGTTGAATTTTCTTTTCATTAATTTTCATTTTATTTGCAGTGATTAGTTTTAAATTATTTATGATTAGATAAGTAAAACAACGTTAAAATCCAGAAACAAACTTAATTATAAGAAATAGCTATTTCTCCATGTGAAATGAGAAGCAAAACATTAATTTTATCTAGGAGGGCTCTCTTCTAGCTAAGATAAAATAAAAAGAAAGGATTAGGGGAAGAAAATTGCAAATTTATATTAGAGTCAAGATCAAGAATATATGTTAATTTAACAATTGATGAAGAAAAGTTGCAGCTTAGATTTGCTAACTGAAAAGCAGTTACAATAAAGTCAAATTCAGAGGATATAAAGCCTAGAAGCTGAAGGTATAACTCAATGTCATGATTTATCTTCAATTATATGTCCAATCACTTTTTACATTTTCTAATTAATGTACTGTTTAAATCCTTAAAAGCACATTACTTACCATAGACCTTGTTATAAAGTCATTGAGAGTTAACAAAGTTTTCTCTTTGCTAATTTTATGCAGTAATTTCTTTTCACAAGTTATACTGTTTGGCTGAGTGTTTCTCTTCTCTTGTCTAATCAGCTCCCTTCATTGGTTTCCTGTTATTCATCTTTTTACTGTCATGACCTATGTAAACTCCGTTTCTTTTCCTTTACTATATGCACTGTGTTTCTGTAAAAATAGATTTTATTGAATTTTATTCTGTTACTTCTCTACATGACAAAAAATATCAAATTTTTTAAACAATAGATAGTCTAAAGATATAAGAATAGTCAGATTCACAATATTCAGCATGTTCAGGCATTTAAGTTTTCCCAGCAACAAGGTCATGGCTGAAGCTGCATTTAACTACCAGAACATACATACACACATTAAAAATGAAATAGGAAAACTAGCAAACACAATATGATGCTGACAAAGAACACTTCTATTTCAGCCTCAAAGTTGTTTGTAACTTATGACTTTAAGGTTTTTCTTATTTTTTATTCTTTATACATTAATGTCTAAAAAAAGGCATCAAATCAAGGAATAATAGCTGAATTGTTGTCCCAAACTGTTAAGGAGTGCATGTATAATTTTCTCCTTGTTTTATAATTTAATTCAGAATGATCATTTCATTCTCTTTATTTTAATATTATAACATTTTTTCATGTATTTGTTGATAGATTGCATATCATCTTCTGAGAAATGTCTGTTCAGCTCCTTAGCCCATTTATTTATTAGGTTATTTGTTTTTTTGGTGTTAAGTTTTTGAGTTCTTTATATATCCTGGAGATTAGTGCTCTACCTGATATGTGTGTGGTAAAAATTTACTCCCAAAATGTAGGCTCTCTCTTAACTTCATTGTTTCTTTTACTGAGAAAATTTTCAGTCTGAATCCATCTCATTTATTGATTCTTGATTTTATTTCTTGCTCCATAGGAGTCTTATTAAGGAAGTCAGGGGCTAATCCAACCTGATGAAGAGTTGGGTCTACTTTTTATTCTATTAGGTGCAAAGTCTCTGGTCTAATCCCTAGGTCCTTGATCCACTTTGGGTTGAATTTTGTGCATGGTGACAGATAGGGGCTTAATTTCATTTTACTGTATATGGATTTACAGTTTTCCCAACACCATTTGTTGAAGAGGCTATCTCTTCTCCAAGGGGTGTTTTGGGCACTTTTGTCTATTATGATATAACTGTATTTATGTGGATTTGTCTGTGTCTTCTATTCTGTACCATTGGTCTACCGGTCTATTTTGTTGCCATTTTTGTTACCATAACAAAAATATAGTTTAAGGTCTGGTATTGTTATGCCTCCTGCTTCACTCTTCTTGTTAAGGATTGCTTTGGCTATTCTGGGTCTTTTACTTTTCCACATGAATTTCATGATTGCTTTTTCTATTTCTATGAGGAATGTCATTGGTATGTTGATTGGAATTGCATTAAATCTGTGGAGTTCTTTTGGTAGTATGGTCATTTTGACAGTATTAATTCTGCCTATCTAAGAACAAGGGAGAACTTTCCATCTTCTAAGGTCTTCATTAATTTCTTTCTTTAGTATTCTGTAGTTTTTCATTGTGGAGGTCTTTCACCTCTTTTGTTAAGTTGATTCCCAAGTTTTGTTTTTTGTTTTTGTTTTTTTGAGGCTATTAACTGGGGTAGTTTTCCTAGTTTCTCTTTCAGAGGATTCAACACCAGAAATGCAAATCAAACTACTCTAACCTTTCATCTCACTCAAGTCAGAATTGCAGTTATCAAGAATACAAGCGACAATAAGTGTTGGCAAGGATGTGGGGAAAAAGGCACACTCTTACATTGCTGGTGGGACTGCTAATTGGTGCAACCAATCTGGAAAGCAGTATGGAGATTGCTTAGAAAACTTGGAATAGAATCACCATTTTTGACCCAGCTATCCTACTCCTCAGTCTATACCCAAAGGACTTAAATAGCATACTACAGTGACACAGCCACATCAGTGTTTATGGCAGCACAATTCACAATAGTCAAATTGTGGAAGCAACCTAGATGCCCTCAATAGAATAATAGATATAGAAACTGTGGCATATATACACAATGGAATAATTCTCAGCATTAAAAGAGAATAAAGTCATGGCATTTGCAGGTAAATGGATGGAGTTGGAGAATGTCATGCTAAGTGAAGTAAGCCAATCCCCAAAGACCAAAGGCCGAATATTTTCTCTGATTAATGGATGTTGATTCATAATGAGTGTTTGAGGGGGCATGGGAGAAATGGAGGAACTTTGGATAGGGCAAAGGGGAGAGAGAGGAAGGGAGGGGGCATGGCAGTAGGAAAGATGGTGGAATGAGATGGACATCATTACCCTAGGTACATGTAAAAAGACACAAATTATATGACTCTACTTTGTGTACAACCAGAGAAATGAAAACTTATGCTCAAAAAAATTTTATTTATAAATAAATAGAATAACATTCATTTTTGTGGCTAATTTTAATTTATTTTCACTTGCAGAGCTAAGTTTTCTATGCTGAAGTTGATATGGCATGACATTTCTGGAGGAAACAAAGTTCAAGTCCACAGCTGTTTTTAAAGTAAAGTGATTCTTACTACAGAGGCAAAGACTCACTCTCTTTGGATTACAGAAAAACAGTTTCAACTTTTTCAACATGACCAGATATGCATTATATGTCTGTAGTTGATACTAAAAACATTATAAAAGTATTTAAAATTTATTAATTGATTTAAATCTTATAATGTTCTATGTTGGCTTTTATTATTATCTCTAAATTGTAGACTTGAAAAGAGACAAAGACTGTGTGGCCAAGTAGTTCTCCAAAAGAATTGGAATCAATGTACTTTAGAAGTGCCTGCATACCTCTGTTCATCACAGCACAACTCTCCACAGGCAGGATGCGAAATCAGCCTAGGTGTCCATTAAGAGATGCATGGACAAAGGAAATGTGGTATACACACACAATGGAGATTTTTACTCAGCCATACATAAGAGCAAAGTTAGTCATCCCTTAGAGAAAGGGATGGAACTGGAGAGCATAATATTAAGCAGAATCCGGATAAGAAGTTTCATTTATTTTCTTTCATATGTGGAAGCTATGAAAAATATTGAAGTTTCTTTTAAAAATTATATTTCCTATGTAGACAACTACACCTTATTTTAAAGAGACAGATTTATTTTTTCTCATTGATATATATGTCTTTTATTTCTTTTTCTTTCCTTAATGCATTGGTGAAATTTTTAGTATGATGATGATAAGGCAGGTCATTGTGTTCCCAGAATCAGTGGAAACACATTTAGCCCACACCATTAAACATTGTATCTGTCGTTAGTTTTAGATTTCTTTTATCAGGCTCAGAAAGTTGCCTTCTATACCTAGCTTCCTGAGTTTTCTCATGAATGGATGTTTACTTTTATGAAATAATTTTCTTTGTTGTTGTTGTTTCTTGATGGCTGTGGCATTTGTTAGTGTGTTAATAGATTAATTTACATATGTGATTCATAGATATTGAAATAGACATGAATTCCTAGGATACATCTTATTTGTTCATGATTTTTCAAATACTTATTATTTCACTTTTTAAAATTTTACATATGATTTTTTTCCTTTTTAATGGTTCATTATAGTTATAGTAACACAGGGATTTGTTTTTGTGAGCATTATGCATTTATAATGCTCACAATGTAACAGTATAATTTGGTTAATTTTTTTAACTTCTGTATACAACTGGATTCAATTTGACATCTGTTGAGTTTTCTGTGTATATGTTCTTGAGTAATATTGGTCTGTGCTTTTATTTGCTAATAATGCCTTTGCCTGATTTTGATGTCAGGGCAATCCTGGCCTAATCAATTGACAAGTTCCCCTTCTTTTCTAGAATACATTATGTAGTGTTAGTGTTACTTCCTTCTTATATATTGAGTACAATATAAAGGGAACTTGTCAATTTTATATGTTTTATAGAAAAAAGAAAATTCGTGTTACTTACTTCTTTATGACCGTATTTTCATAGTTTGCGATTATTGTGGAACTGGTGTATTTTATTCAAGCTGTTGAATATATGAGCATTCTGTTGTTTGGAGTATTTATTCCTTTTTTTTCTTTTAATGTTGGTGAGGTGTAGTGTTGGTCCTTTTTTTCCCTCTGATATTGGTAATTTGTCTTATTTTTCTTTTTTTTTTTAATGGTTACTCTGGCTAGGGACTTTTCAATTTTATTAATCTTTTCAAAGAAAAAGTTCTTGGTTTCATTAAAATTTTTATTATTTTCTATTTTTATTTTGTTGATTTTTCTCCTCTATCATTTATTCTTATTGCTATTATTACCACCAGTAATTTTCTGCATGCTTTAGATTTAATTTGCCTCTTATTTTTCTAGTTTATTAAGTTTAATCTTGAATTGTTTGAGGCCTTACTCTTTTTTAATATAAAAATATAATGCTAAATTTCTATTTGTTTCTTACACATTTTGATATGCTATGTTTTTATTTTATTTTTTATTTAGAAAAACATGTCTGATGCTGGAGAATATACTCAGGAGTGCTTTACCACTGAGCTACATCCACAACCCTTTCTATTTTTTTATTTTGAGACACTCTATGATCTCACTAAATTTCTGAGACTGCCCTCAAACCGAATTCTCCTTCCTCAGCCTCCTGAATAGCTGGGATTACAAGCATGCACCACCATACTCAGCTGTTGTCTTTTTATTTTATTTTATTTAATTTTTGGTACTGGAGATTGAACTTAGGGACACTCAAGCACTGAGCCACATCCCCAGCCCTATTTTGTGTTTTATGTAGAGACAGGGTCTCACTGAGTTGCTTATCCCCTCACCGTTGCTGAGGCTGGCTTTGAACTCATGATTCTCCTGTCTCAGCCTCCCTAAGTGCTGGGATTACAGGCTTGTGCCATCGCGCCTGGCTTGTCTTTTTATTTTTACTTAGTTAAAATATTTTCTATTTCCCCTAGATATTTCATCTTGAACCACAGGTTTTTTAGAAATTGCTTTTATATTTTCAAATATTTTAGAATGTTCCAGATGTATTTTGCTATTGTCTTCTTATTTAATTCTTAAATGATCACAGAACAAACTTTGCTCACAATTATTTTTATCTTTGTTAAAATTTGTTTTATGAACTAGAAGGCAGTCTATCTTGGAAGATATTCCACGTGCACTTGAAGTGATTTGAATCAAGACCATAGATTTTGGTCTTGATTGCTCTGAGGATAACATTGTACATTTCACACAATATTAAAATTACAGAGAACAATATTATAAGGGAGAACCATGATAACTATGTGACATGCATGTTATAAGAAGCTGTACTCATAAAACATGTGAATGGGTTAATGTCAAAGAGCTGACTTACGTTGGTAAGATTAGTATATTTCATTATATGTTATAACACTATAGAAGCATAGTATTATATAGTCTGGTACTGTTAGCTATTTTTTCATAATTTATATTATAGATAAATTGTAAGCTCTTTAAATGGGACACTGTAGCTTACAGCATAGCATGACTTATATAAAGTCACTAAACATACATAAATGGGCAGGGAGAATGAGTCAGTGGTAGAGTATTTGCCCAACATACCTAAGGCCCTGCATTCAAGCCCCAGCACTAAAAAACAGAAAACAATAACAGATAGCATGTAGATTTGTAGAGACTACTAAGAGTTTCATATTTAGGGGGATTTTTTTTGTTCAGATTCAATGAGAGACTTGGGTTGTCTCTCTGATGATTTTATTCCTTCCTAGACATGCTAATAGGAATTAAAAATCTACTCAAATACCTATAAGAGTAGATTACTAGAACATTTTCTTATCACTGCATGAATAGTATTTTTCTAATACCATATTTTCTGATTAGCGATGTTTTTTTCAGAAAATTGGCCTGATTCAACATTAAAGTGTGTGGCTATCTACATGATAGAATATGAAGGCTCTAAATGGTTGTGTGGCAGTCCTCAATGTGGCAACAAGACTAATGTTCCTATTTGGATTATTTAGGAAATGTGGAGAAGGTATAATTTTTATCAATCAAAACCAGAATAAGAGAGACAAGAAAATTAAATTCTTAGTCACATGAAGAATAAATTATCTTCTCATCTTCAAAATTTGGACTAGATGACCCATAATACGCTTTCTAATTCTCATCCTCTGTGGTGCCAGAAAGCAGTATAGGACCTGCACATTTGCAATTAGAAATTTGAAAACTCTGCAGCTAGAAGAACTGTCCCACAAACACACAGAGCAGGTGGGGAACTACAGTGTGGGAGAGTAGGCAGTGAAGAGCACATGAAGGCACTCGACCCTCAAGAAATTTTATGTGTATAAAACTGGAAAGTTAAAAAGGACAAGGGACCATTAAAAAGAAACATTAAATTTCACATATGACTGAGAGAGTTGACTAAATTGTACATACAAAAATTTCCTGGTATAATAATGAATGTAATCCTTCAAATATATCAAATATTTGAAAAGATAAATTGTATTAGTGACAAATATATAAATTCTAATTATTAAAGTAATACAATTAATGAAATATATTCCCACATGAAAGAGTCTTCCTATACAGAAAGAAATAATCACTTTATATTACTCAGCATTCTGAAAAGACTTTGGTCCTGTTTCAAAGAGGTCCAAGTGATTTCCCAACTTTGCTTCTCTAAATTTGATTAATTACGCAAACCTCTTCTGAACTCTATCTTGATCATTAGTTTTTGTTTTTGTTTGGTTTGGTTTTTTGCTTGAAGTTTTATGGAGCATGCTTCTGCATTAAAGACAGTCCTTCATCTGTATAATATTAGGTAAAGCAGTCTACTAACTCATTTATCATTTCATGGCAATCTGATGTGGTTTTTTCTTTATTAGCTTAAAATTTAGCTGACATCATCCACTTTTGTTGCTGGAAGGAGTCTTACACTCTGATACTTCACCAATGCAAAATCTCTCTCTGGGGCTGTAGGTTACTCATTTATCAGGCACCCAAAGGCCTCCTGGTAAAACTGGCAACTTATTATAATGATCTTAAGTTTTAGTAAAAAGTATTCTGGGTCAAGGATATTTGAAGTATCATTTCCAATTTTTCCTAGCTATTACAGATATTTTCAAGATTAGATTGAAATCTAATCTAATTGATTAGATTTCCAACATCCTGGATGAACATATATTTTAACTAAAATATACCATCTTTGAAGAATTTGGGAAATACCTCTTAATGAAAATACTTTAACTGGTAGAGCCACCATATGACCCTACCATACCACTCTTTGATATTTATCCTAAAGAATCAAAGTCAGGATACTATAGTGATATATGCATACCCATGTTTATACAGTACAATTTCCAATAAGCAAACTATGAAACCAGCTTAGGTGTCCATCAGTGGATGAACAGATAAAGAAAATGTAGTACATATACACAACAGAATATTGTGTTCAATTCAGCCATAAAGAAAAATGAAAGTATGATATTGCAGGAAAATGGAGTAGAGATCATTATGTTAAGTGAAATAAGCCAAATGCAGAAAGTCAAGGATTGTATGTTTTCTCTCATATGTGGAATCTAGAGAGGAAAAGGTAAAAGAAAGGTGAGGATCTCGTGTAAATTAAAGGGAGATCAGTAGAGGAAAGGAACCAGGGAGTAGGAGCTGGAGAGGCAGGGGGGAAATGCTGGATAGTTCTGACCAAATTATATTATTATATTTCATGTGTGTATGAATGTGAAACAACAAATTCCATGATGTACACCTATAATGCACCAATAGAAAACATGGGAACTCAAAACTTTGCTCCTATAGCTGAATTTGAGCATTGGGTTTAAGTTTTAAAATTCTAAACAATTGTAAACCTTATCCATTTACTCTCATGTATTTTAGTATACTACATTTTCTGAGTCCAGGCCCCATTAAAAATTAGTGCTCACATTTATTAAAGAGAAGAACATATTAGATAGAGGTGGCAGTTTAATCTTCATTAGATAATGAAGTTAAAATGAGAAATAACATTTTTTTAATTTCTAATTTTAAAGTACCTTTTGTGAATGGTTTGATATACTTCATGAATACTTTCAATACAAAAGTCTGTTCAGCCTGATATTTTCTTTAGCAAAGCATTTCTCAAATCACTTTTACTTCACTGAAGCCCCTGAGACTTTCTTTATCAGACAATGGAAGAACAATTGAGCTCTTAATTATGATCACTTAGTTTCATGAAAACTTGAGATAATGAACACTGAGATGACTTTCATGGGAAACAATAATGAATTGGTAGTTTGAGCTTGATTTCTGCCTATGGAGGTAGTTGAGTGAAAAGTGCATGGTTCCAGGTCACAGTGTCGTGCTAGCTTCCTCTAAGTTTCAAAAAAGAATTGTCCAAAATATTAAACATGTCCAGTCTTTTATATTGGAGGGAGACATCTCAGCTTTCCTGATGTACAAAAGAGATTGGTTAAATTAATTAGTAATGTGTTAATAAATTTTTATAAAATAGCTAAAAAATATTTGACTTTCACATCTATACTATATAGGTTGATTGGAGTTTCATAAAGTAAAACTAAAAATTCATTGCTACTAATACTGTATTTTAAAGGCTATATTTAGTGTCCAGTGCTATGGATGACAAAATAAGATTTTTCTTACATTTTTATTTATTTATTTATTTATTTGCTTACTTAATTATTTATTTTGTGATGGTGAGGATTGAACCCAGGGCTTTGTGTATGTGTGCAAGCACTCCAACTGTGCTATATCCCAGTCCCACCATAGGAGATTTGAAACACAAAGTAGTAAGATGAAAATGACATGAATTTTATATTAACATTACTAACTTTGAGTCCTAGCTCTTCTAATTACTAGTTGTATGATCTTAAAGAGGCTATTTATTTTTCTGTTTAGATATACATGACACTAGAGTGTATTTTTGACATACTATGCATACATGGAGTAAAACTTATTCTAGGATATTTTAAGTTGATTATTTCTCCCATTGATAAACCAAAAATATGCAGAGTTTTTTTTTCATCTTTACAAGGTAAGATTCCTAGACATTAGAACCTATAAAAATATGGGAAGTATGGGAGTTACTCTAGGCCTCGACCCCTTAGGAATGCTCACTTTGAAGCTAGTCTATACCTGGCTTCCAACAGTTCAGCTCTACCACCCAAGTGTTCATTCCAATGTGTGATTCACTGGCTTCTGCTCCTTTTAAGTTGATCTTGGCTCAGATTCTCTGTATTTGGCTGTGAATGTCTATATTCTTCAATTTTTCCAGATTCTGAAATTTGACTTGTTGCCTTAGTTCTATGATGGGTTGAAGAATATTTGTTGATTTCACATTTTATTCAGGATTTTTTAAATTACTGGAAGGATGAAAGTGGAAACTCTAAACTCTTACATGTTAGAATTGTAAGTCCCTTGAGAGTCACGTAAATTCAAGCACATTAGGCAGACCAAGTTGGGTCACGTACTACAAACTTTGTATCAACTCCAGTGAGTTGGTTACAAGAAAGAAAGATGAGGGTTGGGATTGTAGCTCAGCTCAGCCGTAGAGCGCTTGCCTCGCATGCCTGAGGCACTGGGTTCGATCCTCAGCACCACATACAAAGCAATAAAATAAAGACATTGTGTCCATCAACAACTAAAAAAAAAAGAAAGATGAAAGGGAATCTGTCTACTCACTTCCCAGTGCAGTGCTGGGCACAATATTCATAAAAGGTATGTGAATTTATTAAAATTCCCAACAAAAAGGATAGCAGGATGGCTCCCTCTTATTTCTGAAGCACTTTTATTTTATCTATATTATGATTCATATTTTTAGAGTTGATTCATTATGTGTAAGCTCTTTGAAAGCCTTCAAACTTACATGAATAAGATTATTATTAAGAGAGAATACAGTTGATCAACAATACTGTAGAAACAAATACTTGTGTCTTCTTGAAAGACAGAGTAGCCAAAATAATTGCATTTTAAGTTTTCACTTCCATATATTGCTATTTAATATTTGTCCCATAGCAATGTGTTACCCATCCACCAATCCATATAAAAGTCCTTTTATGAATATTTTTAAAAGGCCTACTTAACTTTTTTTCCTAAATTCTACCACTTATCAAACTCTAAACTATATACACATTTCTATTCTCACTAGATAGGAAGCTCTTTGAGGGTAAGGGTGATGTTATATAACCTGATTGCTGACATCTAGTACAATGTCTGACACAGTGTAGGTTTTTAACATTCTGTAAGTGAATTAATGAATAGTGGTCACTAACAGGTGGGTGAAAATATCTGAACTTCAGTACTCTATAACCACACCAAAAGGGACTCACCTTATCAGTAAAGCACCTGATAGAAACTGGGAAATCCTCACCTTTAAGGATAAATCTATTACTTATTATTCATAGTGCATATAATGAAGCAGCAACAGAGAGAATTACAATGTATGCTTTATGACACTAGAATATAAGCCCTTTTCTCCTGTATTAGCTGTAATTTTAGATCCGTTTCTGCTATTTGACATCTGTTCCTAATTTCTCCATAGGGCCAGACTAATGACCAAAGTCGTTCATATCCTTTCTGCGAGTTAGGTTTTGCAGAAGTGTAGAAGTCATGCTGCAATTTCCCCAACCACTCATTATCAGCCCTGACCCGACTGTTGCTCTTTAGTATGCAATGGGGAACATTTCCACCTAGTTTCTCTCCACTGTTGTCGTAAAAGCATAATTTTAGTATTTCTGCCTGTCTACTTCCTAACACTCTGCAAGTGACAGGCTTTATATGGCTCCATGTGGCTCTTGCTGCAATTCTTATTCCAAGGGAATTGATCATTAGAAAACTTTGCATTAGATAAAATCCCTGCCCTTGATTGAGAACCTTAACTGTGATAGAGATAGAAACAGTGAATAAGCAAGCCTAGAGCAATATGGATACTAAATCATCAATGTGTACAGAATTACATGTGAGCATACTAGAGGAGTTAATCAGAGGATTCTGACAAAGTATCACAGAATATTTTAGCTGGATCATCATGACTGAGACTTTAAAAGAAGAGATGAAAGACATTTTAACTGAGGAATATCATGTGAAGGATCACACAAATGCAACAGCATGGGATTTACAGTTTAGAGCACATAATGCATTATTTGGTACTCATGGTGGCAAGAGAATGGGAAGTCAGGGCTCATATTGTTAAGGGACTTGTAACCACACATAGAAATCTGGGCTTTTATTGTGGTGGCTGCTATTAAAGTGATTATGAAGGTGAAGCTTGATGAGCTTCAGGGTGGCAAGATAGAGGTTAAGTGGCTTTATATTAGTATAAATGTAGTAGAGTTAAGATCTTTATTTAAATCCAATGCTATTATTTTTACTACAAACTGCAAAAAGTATGATAAAAAATTTATAAGTTTTATATATTTATTATAATAAATAACAAATTTGTATACATTTGCTATAATAAATATTAACAAATTTTATAAATTTACTAGAATTATTTTAATAAATAACCATAATGATAAATTTTAAACATTTACTATATGCTAAGTTCCAAACACTTTACTTTTATCTTAGTTTCCATTACTACAGGCTATGAAATAAGCAGCATTTTATTCAGAATCTCTCATTGCTTTTAAGTAGTAATGACATTCCTGAAAAAACAATGTGTTTGCGTTTTGTTAGCCCTTGTAGATTTGCCTGAATTTCCCTTTTGCTTGGTACCAGAAAAGTACATAAAAATAATTGTGCCTTTAACACTTAAGAACCTGAGACCATTTTGTCAATTTGTAACAAAATTCATTATAGTACCAGAACACATTACATTAGAATAAAGTAGGTGACAAGGAAAGAAATTTGGCATATGGACAGAATAAAAATCTTGAAAAAATCATGAGTGCCCTGAACAAGTCATTATACAAACTAAAACCATGCCAATGTCAGCCCACATCATGCTGGAGTTCTCTCAGAGCATCAGAGTTCAGGAAAAAAGGAAGCGGGGAGAAGATGTCCACCTTCACTTCAAGGAATAACTTTAGTGTCTACTTAGAAGATTGAATGAGCCATTTGAGACTCTGCCAGGCACAGCCAGACTTTGGAACAGGAGATGAAGAAGGCCTTGTTTCTACTGATTTCTCTAGTAGATGTCCAAAGTGTCATTATTGTCTCAAAGTACTATTAAAAAGGTCGTTATGGTTCTATTTTCCAAGTTTGCAGTGGATACAAGGAAGGCATAAGACAGTTGAATTTGTTCAAGTGAGAAATTACAAATTATATGCATAAAACAAGAAATAATATGAGACACTAAATGCAACAAATATAAGACTTCAAGTTGAGTTTCCATTTGACCAATTGTTAATAAGTCTGTTGAAAACTCTGAATGAGAAATCACTTCAAAGTAGAAATCAATTTTGACACAGTTATTGATTAAGGCTGAGGTTGCTAACAAAGCCTTTTGTTACAAATAATCTAGTACATATGATGGTAATCTCTGGATTGCATTTTCTCTATCAATTTACAAGCTAACTGCTTTGACAAAGGCTTAAACTCCAAGAACTGGAAACTTTTTGATCATACATTACATTACTGTTAAACTCCTAGGCAATAAAAATGAATACTTAATTGATAGAAGAATTGTGAGTTTCAGGAGAAATCTTGCCTGTTTGATGCTGCATTCTTAGGTCTCTACATTTCAAAGTGATCCTTATGTGCGCTCACAGTATGGATACTGCCCTATATATATAAAGTTCTGTCTCCTTAGAGGGAAGATGGATGTACCTCTAAATACGCCCAGCCTTTCTCCAGGTTTCTCCTGGTTTTTTTTTTTTTTTTTTTTTCCTGTGACAAAATGTCAGTGGATTGAGCCAAGCTAACTCTGGTCTTTCAACATTCTCCTATTGGCGGTTTGAAATCAAGGGCACCTGCCTCATGCTGATTATCCTCACGCACCAAAGAAATAAGAGCAAGCCAGTTTAGAGTTCTGAGGATTTTACACCACTGGCCCATCGTATTTTACACCATTAACTGGTCATATTTTATACCATTGACTAGTCATATTTCTATTAACAGAACTAGTGAATAAGGCTTTGAGGTTCTGCCTTGTTAGAATTTCAGGGATATCACCCTAAATGGTTAAGATAACTCAGTTTGCCATAATTGTCCTTAATACATAACTTTATGACCAGACTAAAAAGGTGCACCATGAATAATTACAAAGGATAAGACAATGCTGAGAAGAAGATTAAAGAAAAATAAGAAAGAAACAAAGAAACAGAGGGGAAGTTTAAATCAAGGTGATTTATGGGAGGCATAGATTTTACTCAACAGATGATGAGGGGCCTGACATACGACCAGAAATAAATTATTTCTCATGGATATTTCCTACTGAGGAAAAGCAATGAACAACATAAAGAATAAAAAAATGAGGTAGTTATCTAAAACAAATAAAATCCATTGGAAAATAGTTGTAGTGTTCACAATTGCTATTCAAAGATATACATCTGTTAGAGAAGAAATGAGAATATTGTAAACATGAAAGTTATAAATTTTAGTTAAACAGACTACACATAAAAGGAACTATGAAACAGTATTCTAATTAAAGCTTCTATCAAAAATTTCAGAAAATATAAATAACAGTATGAAGCTGAACACTTGCTTATTCAAAGATGAATGATAACTCTGAATTATTTCTGGTGAGGGAAAAGACCCTGCTTTTCAATACATGTTATGGCTGCCACATTTGGTTTGGTAGAGATTCATGATTACTTTTGCATTTATCTAAGAATGAAATTTGGAAGTTATGGGTGATTGTTTAGTGGGGACGCCAGAAGAAAACAGATAGAATGTTAAAATAGGGCTCACCTCAAAAGTATTTAATAAAAGTTGTGTGGAATGGTGAGTCCAGGGTGAAGAGAATGAGCAGGAAATTGTGAGGCAGGCAGATCCCACAGTTACAAGACAGGGAGGAGTGAGAGCTCCAGCAGCCACCACCAGAATTAGGAGCAGGATGTGACAGGTTAGTAACACCAACCTCTTCCTTCTTCCCTTGGATCTCCTGGAAACCCTCACTTATTAATTCCAACAGGAAGTCAGAGGACTAAGGGATCTCAGTAAGTTAGTCTCTAGAGGTTTCAGCCCCTGAAATAGGGACTGTGTAAAGAGGATTCATTTAGTATGTAAGAGAATTGATTAAATTGGGGAAATAAGTTACTTGACACACTTGTAGAAATCCAGATGGACATTTTTAGTTGGGAATGAGAAAAATAGATAAGCCTAGGAACAGATATTTGGAAGTAACCAAATATTTCCCATTACATTCAGCCTTGGATCTAGGGTCCACCTGAAATTTTTTCTTTGTTATTTCTACATACATGCATTGTATGAGTCTTTCCATTCCCACAGCTTAAATTCCCATCATTTTTTATGAATATGATCTTCTATTTATTTAATAAAGCAGGACCTCTAGAAAAGATATAATAGATAATACATGGTTATATTTGATTCAGTTATTAAACATATCTAAAGGTAATGCATTTCTTTATTATTTAACTTTAGTTGGCATTGTATATATATTGTATTGTACATATATTGTACATATTTAGTGTCCAACATGGTGTTTTAAAATATGCATATATAATAGAACATCTAATAAAGCTAATTAATATGTGCAAATATTTATTTGTGGTGAAATATTTAAAAATCTACTTTCTTAGCAATTGTCCAGGACATAAATATTATTATTGACTATAGTCACCATTTTGTGTCCAATGAACCTCTCCCTACTCCTCATTCCCAGCCACAGCCTCGAGTAACCATAATTCTCTATGCGTCTATATGCTTCTTTTTGGATTGTACCTAAAGTGGGATCATGTATATTTGTCTTTTTGTGCTTGGCTTATTTAACTTAACATCATGTCCTTCAGATTCATCCATGTTATGAAAAATGACAGAATTTTCTTTTTTTAAAAAGTGAATGGCATTCTGTTGTGTATATGTATCACATTTTCTTTATGTTTATGTCCACTGTTGAACTCTAAGGTTAATTTCTTATTTTGGTTCTTGTGAATAATGCTGCAATGAACAAGGGAATTCAGGCATCTCTTAAACATACTGAATTTATTTCCTTTGCATGTATATTCAGTAGTGAAATTGCTGTATCATATGGCAATTTTATTTTTAATTAATTTTTGAGGAACATTCATACAGTTTTCCATACCGGTTGTACTCATTTACATTCCCCCAATGGTGTGCAAGAGTTCTGTTTTTCCTACATTCTCAATAACACTTATCTTTTGTCTTTTTGGTAATACTATTCTAACGGGTGTGAGGTGATATTTCAGTGTGATTTTAATTTATATTTCCCGAATTAGCAATGTTGAATGTTTTTTCATATATATGTTGACCATTTCAATGTCCTTAAGTTCCTTTGTCCATATTTGAATCAGATTGTTTTCCTGCTATTGAATTGAGTTTTTTATATATTTTGAGTGTTAACCTTTTATCAGATGTACAGTTCTTCTCTCATGTTTATTGTTTCCCTGGCTGTATAGAAACATTTTGGTTTGATATAATTCCATTTATCTACCTTTGATTTGTTGCCTGTGCTTTGGGAGTTATACAAAAAATCATAGCTCAGAGCAATCTCATAGGTTTTTAAAATTATGAGTCTTTGGGATTTTATAAATGGTCATTTTTGAAGCTTTTTTGAGAATGCATTCCTTCAAAGGATATTGGTATTTGTTTTTGTTATGTTCCCATAGCTACAACATCCCTTCAACTGAACAAAACTTATGAATTTTACTAATTTTATTTTTCAGATAGAAGCAAAGCAATGCTACCATTCTAAACTATTTTATGTTGAAATCTATAATTGAGATTTACAGGTCTGCATAAATTGTATGGACAATTTGAGGTCACAAATGTGTACAGGGTCTGACACTCAAGAGAGACCCATCTCCTCAACAATGTCAAAATCTAAATAGAATTTATTTAGAATCCCCTTCTATATATCAACTACTTATACTTTACTTTTATTCTTCTCTGAAGTTACTAACTTTATTTATACATGTCATATTAGGTTCCAACCCTGTTGAATCCAGGCTTTATATTTGATCTCCCACGTTTCAAGTTGTCATCAAAAGAGAAGATCCAGATTAAAAAAAAAAAAACTCCATAGATTCCATATTAATTACTTGCACTTTTATATGTTTTCAAAAGGGAGCCTCTTTGAGGCATTTAAACTTCAGCCTAGAATGCAGTTGCCTAAAGTTTTTAATAGAGACTTTTAAGTAAAAGTACATTCTTACCCTGAAAGGATGCATTTCTACATAGGAAAAATGTTTTAAATCTGACTTCTGTTTCCTTCAGTTAGGGTGCTAATCTACTCTGATAGCACTAAAATAAGATTTAAATAAAATTATCAATCATAATTCTTTACAAAACATTTTGTTTTAAATTCTGAACAATTTTTGAATATATGATGAGCTGATGAGGGGAGTTTAGCATTCTTGGAATAGGCATGATATCAAGTTACTAATGTTATTTGAGTATTTTAATTCCTCTTTCAAATTCTGGTATTCAGTAATGTCTTCTGAATGCAAATAATTATACTAGCTTGAAGAACAGTTTAAAAAACAATCTTCAAGATTTCACAAGGTTCTCATTGATGAAGTCAAAGTGATAGCCTACAAGGAAAAAGTTCTGGTTTGAAATTTTTAATAGTTACTACCAGAGGCTGATTGTGTGCTATAGACAAATATAAGGAAGTGACTGCAGTTGGGAATTGTTTATAATGATCATGGGAGTCTCACAAAAAAATATCTTATTTGAGCAGAGGCACATGGTACTGGAGGTCGCTAAACAGGACATACATAGGCAAGAGCCCTTCGAGCATATGCACAAGTAGCACAGAGGCCCTGGGGAGGCTGCTTTGGGTATCTTGTAGAGATGGGGAGACAGGAGTTGGGCAGCTGGACACATGGTGACTTTTGCACCATTTAAATAACTAAAATAACTAAGGGGTTTTTTTTTGGTTTTTTGTTTGTTTTTTTTTCATGAGACATGCAATATTCAAAGATTTCTGAGGAAAGTTGAGATCTGATTTATTTTTAAAAGAACAGCTTTGATATCCTTGTGGGTAGACTGTAGAAGGGACACAGAATCCACTTAGAAGAAAGAGATGTGAGAATGGGGTGGTGATGAGTGGCCTGGGCAATGCTCCAAATCAGATGTATTTTATGAACACAGAGTTTCCTTATCTGTGGGATGTGGTCATTATAAAAGATTCGGGGATGCCAGATTGTGTGTAAGTATAAGGACAAATTTGCCATACAAATGACTTTTGAGGTAACTTTACAGACCTCCTAGTGAATTGATTCCAAATCTTTTACTTTAAAATCTTTATGTTTATTCAGATTCCCCCAACCACAATACTTTTCAGGACTTGGGACAATTTTCTTCCAAAATTCTTTCAAAGCAATTAACTAATTTTCTTTCATAAAATATTGAATTATTCTCACCATAGAAAGTTATCCATGTAAAGGGCTTGCTTTCTGTTGCAAGTTCCTTTTCCCTGAACCTAGGACTGAGAAGAAAGCTAAAGAAAAAAAGAAAAAAAACCTTAATGTTGTAAGTCCACAAAAATTCTCACACTAAATTTCACACTCAGTTTGCTTGGTTCTGTGACCTGCTTTAACACTTGGCCTTCTCAAGTTAGTGTTCATCCCATTAATGATTTAAACTATATTCCTTGAAAGTTTTATAGCTTATGTTATACTGAATTTGTCTCCTAGGGAAATGTATTTTCTCACTTGATCAAGATATAATCAAGTTTCTAAATACAAATTTTATATTGTTTGAAAAAGTTTTGCTGACTACCTACGGTATGCACTAAACTTGAAAGGGTTAACTAAAACACTGACTTGACAATGTGAGAGAATTCAGCATGAAAATATAAATACAAGAAAAGGCAAAAGTTGGAACAAGGAAATTGATGATGAATCATGAGTAATACTAATGGTTAAAAATTTTTTGAAAGCATTTGCTATATATCATTCTCTGGTTTCACTTTAATCCCCAGCAACTCTCCAAAGTAAATACATTAATGTCTCTATTTGATATATGAAACAACTGTGGCACAGCAACGTCCTCTAGTTATGATTTTCTAGGGCAGAGTGCAAACCTAGGGACTGCTGCTGTTGAGTCTATGTTCTTAATTGCATTTCTGCCTTTGCATGATGTTAGAAGTAGGTATTACAGCTTATCAAAGAGTTGAGAGTCACAGCACACCCTGGACTGTCTAATCCTCTGTGTTGGAGACATGATTTGAGACATCACTGAGATGATTCTAAATGATTCCTTTCTTGCAATCTGAAGTCTTAGGTTCTGACAAGAAAACATGTTTAATGACATTCTAAAAGTTTTTAATTCCATAATTCTATGATTTTTCGCTTTGGAGGGGGAGGAAAGTTTTCCTTTGTCATTCACATGCCAGAGATTTAAGGTGGTATTTTTTTTTCCTGACTGCTTACTGAAATATCTCATGCATCTGTACAGTCACATGATACCATGAGAATATTAAATATTTCTTCTGCAGTGAATTTTATTCCTTCCATTTTTTAGCTAAACATAAATAAAGCATAGCAAAATATAAAGAGTGGCCCATCATCAACCATGTTGAATAAATAATGGATCTCCCTAGGTATCATTGCATAATGTATGAGATATTGATTGTACATTACAGATGTTTTCTCTTAATTATTCTTGAAAAAGCTTTAATGAAAATTAGGAACATATCAGTTTGCAGTCTTAAGGTTCTTTGTTGAGGGTACCAAATTGGTAGCATCTCAAATGCTGACTTTTAGCTAACATAGGAAAATGTTGCCTTTAATTTAATTTTCCCAGTTTATTTTTGTACTACAGTAACAAAAAGACTTGGTTAATGATTATGTTTTACAATATATTTGATATGAACTAATTTAATGTAATAGCATGTATTTTTTCATCAAAAATTGTTAAAACAGCTTTAGTTCTACTTGCTGAACTAGATCTGCCAAGATCTCATCCTATGCAGTTGATAACATCTCAGTTTCCTACTTCATATGTCTGCCACATGTTGCTATATGTTCTGCTTTACCCTCACAAACACTATCATTTACAAGTGCTCATTTAGGAATAACAAAAGAAACAGATAACAATAAGAAAAGTGCATAGTCACGTCATCCATTTTTCCTGGGTAGCTGTAGATAAATCTATGGCTCTAATCCTCCCACATGCTAATGACTAGTGGATATGTGCCAGGCAGGCTTTTGACTTCTCAGTACCTTTGAAAAGGCAGCCTTTCTTTAGGGGAATTTCCAAAGTTGCTTGTCTGTGCTTTCTCAATATAGGTATCAGAAATACATTCTCTGCTTCTCTAGAAGTTATAGCACAAACTTGTGTGACAAAGACATCTCTATCAGACACAGCATATAAGACTTTGATTTATAGGTGACTGTGAAAAATTAGATGCCCAGGAATCCATCTAGTTGGTCTAGCTTCAGAACCATTCAGCTATCAAAGGCAGCCAGTGATAATGTCAGCATCCAGTGCCCAGCATCAGGGTATGAGTGTGGCATCCGTGCTGAAATTTCCTCACTAATGTCTCCCATTCAGATCAGTCATGGAGGAATTCAGGGAAAATCTAAACACTGTGGATGATCCTTTGTTTCCTGCACCACCCATCTAACTCAAAGTTTAATGAACCATCCCTTGAAGCTACTTACAACGGGTAAGTCTATAACAAACACTTATGAACTCAGATTAACTATCATTTACAAGAAACTCAGCAGTGACCTTAGCACATTTTAACTTCCAGGAGTTGTGTTTGCATAAGGATGTGATGAGCTCTGTGGGGGGAAACAAAAAGGTTTATAATTAACAATCAGTCTTTGAAAGACTGGCTTTTGACACTAAATGAAGAGGGTAAAATGTGTTCGCCAAAACATCAAGAACTGTCCTTGCAATTCCAAGAGTTTAAATGACTCCTAAGTTAATCATTCTGTTTAATAATATTAATTGATTTTTCTCAGCGGAGGCTACTTGGTACTTAGATGATAATTTTAGTGTCAGAACTGAAGGAATTTTTTAAAACTTCTTCAAGAATATGGTAGCATTAATCAAGCATAAAGCTAATAGTACTGTAGGCACTACAAATTATACCAAGTTAACTGTGTTTTGAAATTTAAAATAATTTTAGCCCTATAGAGGGAAAACAGTGCTCTCAAAGAGCAAGTAGGACATGCATTTGTGAAATTAAGGATTGAAGGAGTGATGTCAGTGCAGCAAACTGCAAAGTCACTTCAAAGTTAGTTTATAGAATTGAAGGAAATAGACAAGTAGTATGTAAAAGCCACTAAGCTGTGACCTGGCATAGAACTCTGGCTGCATCAGTGAAAAACTTTAATCATGCGAAAACCAATTATGAGCCACTTGTGATTGTATTGTCAGGGATAGGAGTTAATTAGCAGATAAGATACCAGCTCTAAAAGCAGTTGTCACCAGGATTATTGTCACTTATATCCAAGCTGGAAATAAAGTGTCACATGTTTCAAGTCAAGTCTGCACTTTGATGATGCAAGACATATGTTAAAAGAAATAAAACACAAAACAGTATAGTGCCTGTCGTAGGCTAGAAATTTAATAAATGTGATTTTCTTCTATATTAGCAAATATGATTTATCACATTTTTATTACAGCATTATCTATACATAGCATTTGAGTTCAATTTGACAAAATCATACATGCAAGAAATTTGATTTCAATCCCCATTTACTTCCCTTTTTTCTTCCCTCTTCCTTCCACCTTTTCTCCCTCCTCTACTAAACTTTCTTTTAAATATACATAAAAGTGAAATTCCCTTTGGTGCCTTTATATATAACATGATTTTGTTAAATTCATTCCATTTATCTTCCCTTTTCCCTTCCTTCCTCATTCTCCTTCTACTCCACTGACCTTCCCTGTATCTGTATAATATCCAATCCCTTCTCTGCCACCTTCTTTCCTTTTACTTTTCTCTTGATTCCACATATGAGAGAAAGCATTTGACACTTGATTTTTTGAGCTGGTCTTATTTCACTTAGCATGATTTTCTCCATTTCCATCCATTTATTGGTAAATGCCATTATTTAATTCTTCTTTATGATTGAATAAAATTCCATTGTGTATATATAGTACTTAATCCACTATCTTTTGATGGGCATCTGGGTTGATTCCATAATTTGGCTGTTGTGAATTGTGCTGTTATAACATTGAGGTGACTATATCACTATAATTTACTGATTTTACATGTTTTGAATAAATACTGAAGAGTGGGATAGCTGGGTCAGATAATGGTTCCACTTCTAGTTTTTTGAGGAATCTCCATACTGCTTTCCATAGTTGTTGTAGTAATTTGCAGTCCAACCAACCATGTATGATTGTACCTTTTTCCCCATACCCTCACCAGCATTTATTATTATTTATGTTCTTGATAATTGCCATTCAGACTGGAGTGAGATGAAATCATAGTATAGTTTTGCTTTGGGCTTCCCTGATTATTAGAAATGTTGAATATTTTTCATATGTTTTTTTACTACTTGTTTCTTCTTTTGGTAAGTTTCTATTTGATTATTTTTCCTGTTTGTTGACTGGCCTGTTTTTGTTTGTCTGTTTGGCATTCAGTTATTTGAGTTCTTTATAGTTCTGGACACTAATCCCCTATCATAGGAGTAGCTGGCAAAGATTTTCTCCCGTTCATAGGTTCTCTCATCTCTCCGTTAATCATTTTCTTTGCTGTGCAGAAGCTATATAATTGTATGCCATCCCACATATTGATTTGTGGTTTTATTTTCTGAGCATTAAGGGTCTTATTGAGGAAGTCAGTGCCTACACCTATATGATGGAGTGTTGACCCTGTGTTTTGTTGTAGCAGTTGCAAGTTTTCTGATCTAATTTATAAATTTGTGATCCATTCTATTTTGACTTTTGTGCAGGGTGAAAGATAAATATCTAAATTTATTCTTCTACATGTGGATATCCAGTTTCCCCAGCACTATTTATTGAAAAGGCTATCTTTTTTTCCAACATATATTTTTGGTGGTTTGTCAAGTTTTAGATGATTATAAAATTTGGGTTTGTCTCTGTGTATTCTCTTCCATTTGTTTTCATATCTATTTTGATGCCAATGCCATGCTGCTTTTTCTACTATACCTCTATAGTATAATTTGAGATTGGGTATTGTAATACCTGCTGCATCACTTTTCTTCTTCAGAATTGCTTTGGCTATTCTGAGCTCTTATTCTTCCAAATGAATTCTAAAATTATTTTTTCTAATTATGTGAAATATCACATATCATGATATTTTAATGGGGATTGCATGGAATCTGCTTTTTGATAGTATGGGCATTTTGACAATATTAATTCTGCCTGTTGAAGAACATGGTAGATCTTTCCATCTTCTGAGGTCCATTTTAATTTCATTCTCCAGTGTTCTATAGTTTTCATAGTAGAGATCATTCACCTCCTTGGTTAGATTAATTCCTAAGTACTTTTTTTAGCTTATTGTTAAGGGTATGGTTTTTCTGATTTCTTTCTCAGAGGAATCTCTGTTGCAGTATAGAAAATCTATTGATTTATGACTATTGATCTTGTGCCCTGCTACTTTGCTAAATTCAATTATCAGCTCTAGAAATCATCTGGTGGAATTTTTTGGATCTTCTACACATAAAATCATGTCATCAGCAACAGTGATATTGGACTTCTTTTACAATTTTCATCCCTTTAATTTCCTTCTCTTGACTGATTTCCCTGGAGAGAGTGTTGAGCACTATTTTGAACAGAAATGGTAAGAGTAGTCATCCTTGTTTTGTTCCTGATTTTAAAGGAAAAGCTTTCAGTTTTTCTCTGTTCAGTGTGAATTTGGCTCTGGGTTTGTTATAGATAACCTTTATAATGTTAAGTTCCTTTTATCCCTAGTTTCTTCAGTGTTTTTAACATGAGTGGTACTATATTTATTCAAAGGCCTTTTCTTCATATATTGAGATGGTCATATATTTCTTGTTCTTAATTCTATTTAAATGATGAAGTATACTTATTGATTTATGTTTGTGGAACCAGCCTTGCATCTCTAGGATGAAGCCCACTTGATCATGGTAAATTACCGTCTTAGTTTATTTTTGAATGTGGTTTGTTAACATTTTATTATTAAGAGTTTTTTGTGTCTGTGCTCATCAGGGATGTTTATATGTAGTTTTCTTTCTTGGATAGGTCTTTGTCTGGTTTTAGTATCAGAGGTATCCAGGCTTCATAGAATGTGTTTGAGAGTGTTCCTTCCCTTTAAATTTCATGGAACAATTTATGAAAGAGTGGGATTAGTTCTTCTGTAAAGGTCTGATAGAACTCTGCTGAGAATCTGTCTGGTCCTGGGCCTTTCTTTGTTGGTAGGCTTTTAATTGCTGTATTAATTTCAATATTTGATATTGGACTGTTTAGTTTTTCCAGACCTTCTTGGCTCAATTTGGGCAAGTTGTATGTATCTAGAAATCTGTCAGTGTTTTGTAGATTTGGCACTTTATTAGAGTATAAATTTTCCAAACAGTTCTTAATTATCCTCTGTATTTCAGTGTCTGTGGTAATATCTCCTTCTTCATCTCTAATCTTGGGTCTTTTCTCTCTTCTCTCCTCTCATTTGGTTAGTTTGGCTGAAGGTTTGTCAATATTATTTATCTTTTTAAATAACCAATTATTTGTTGCACTGATTCTGTGTATTGTTTATTTTTCAATTTCATTAATTCTGGCTCTGATTCTTATTATTTCTTGTCTTCTGACTTTGGTGTTATTTTTTTCTTCTTTTTCTAAAGTTTTGAGGTAAAGTACAATTTTATTTGTTATCTCTCTATTTTTTAATGTAGGCACTCAATGCAATTAATTTTCCTCAGTACTATTTTCATACTGTCCTAGAGATTCTGATATGTTGCATCTTTGATTTAATTTGTTTCTAAGACTTGCTTATTTTCTTCTCTCATGTCTTCTTTGATCTATTCTTCATTTAAAAGATATCATTTAACCTCCTTGTATTTGTGTGGTTTCTATTCTTTTTCTTGCTGTTGGTTTCTAGTTTCATTCTATTACGTTTCAATAGAATGTATGGGGTTATAGCAATATTTTTGTATTTGCTAAGACTTATATTGTGACATGGAATATAGTCTATTTTTTAAGAAAATATTTTATGGTTTGAACATTTGACATGCTGGAAAGACTGAAACCAGTGGACTATGAAATAACTGTGAAAAACAGACAACCTGCAAGATTAAAGATAGGAAAATACAACTTCTTGGCAAAATTTCTGACACAAAAAGATAAACTTCATTTCATGATCTTGATGTCAATAAGAGAAGTTCTATATATTTTAAAATATTGGGATTCTAGCTTCTTGATAACAGCAAAATAGCTGGGTTGAATGGACAAACCATTCTAAAGCAAAATATTTATAGGCATTGGAGAGCAACAAAAACCAAACTGTTTATCCTTCAAAGAGGTATTGGAATGGGAAAGTTTGTGACTTTGTAGCCTTTTTCCTAAGAGAAATTTCTGATTCATAGATAATTAGGGTATCAAAGAAACAAAGGCTTTGGTTAGGTTTCGTGTTTCAAGTAACAGAGCTAAGAGCTGCAAGGAAGGGGGAAATCCTGGAAAGGAGGAAGTTACGGGGAGTTGAGCCCTCAGACTACTCAAATAATTGTCTGTTAAATTATATACAAAATGAGGAGATAACAAAAGACTCATCCAAAAGACACTGGCATACACCTGTAATCCTAGCTGATCAGGAAACCAAGGCAGGAGAATCAAATTTCAAGGCCAGCCTAGGCAAGTTGTTGAGATCCTTTCTCAAAATTAAAAGGGCTAGGAATATAACTCAGTGGTAGTTTGCCTAGCATGTGCAAAGCTCTGTATTCAATACCCAGTACCATCAAAACAAGCAAACAACAACAACAACAAACAAATAATATTAACGTCTGGAAACTGAAATAAAAAACAACTTTCAGTTGCCTCTCACTATGTGGAAGGAGAAATTTGAAGCTTAAGTTCATTCATTTTAGCTGAACTGGGACAAAAGGCATGGCTCTGAGGCTGTACAATATTCTTCTTTATGTTCTTTTGCAACCAAAATTTATAGTCATATGAATAAACAAAACATTTTACCAATACCTAAGAATAAAGCAGTCAACAGAAACCAATATTAAGATAACTAAAATTTTTTAGTTATTAAATCAAGCATGCAGTGTGTTCAAAGTTTATAGAAAATAGTTGAATATATCTCAAAAACTAATTAAAAACTACCATGATGAACAAAATAAGAATTCCAAGTTTATTCTTAAGGCAGCAAAAAGAGTGAATTTGAAGGCAGATCAAAAAATTATCTAAACTGAAATATTATTAAAAAATGGAAAACAAAGACAGAAACAATAGAAATAGAGACTCTAATACCAATCTAAACTATATATTTTTGGAGACTCAGAAAGAATAAAGAGAAAGTAGAGCAGAACAAATATTTGAAGAAATAATGACAAAACACTTCTAAGAATTGTTGAAAGTTACCAACTTAGAGACTCAAAAAGTTCAAGAAAACCACTGCAGTATAAGAAGGGAACCACACATAAGCACATTATGACCAAACTGCTAAAATTCAAAGATAAAAGGTAAAACTTAGAAATAGTCAAATAGAATAATAGATTTCCAACAGAGGCACAAAGATTCAAATGGAACCATATTTCTCATCATCAAGAAGATGAACTGTTATGGGCTGATTTCAAAGTTAAGTCAAGCTGACCCCATTCTGCTCAGATATCTCACTCTGTACAGGGAGTTAGCATCCCTTCCTATAAGAATCCACTCACACAGAAGATCACACCCTCACCCACTTGCACCCTGACTACAATGACTTTATGGAGCTTGTGCTAGCTTACTTCCTGAGTAGGTACAAGAGGTGCAAATTTCTGAGAATGTACTTATGGCTGTACTTGCCTCTTCTGCCTGACTCCTTCGTAGTTTTTCTGTTTTTAAGTGGCTTCCTCACCGGCATTCAGTGTCTTGGGCTGCACAACTGTCTGCTTTCTGCTCCCTTGGCCCTGGCCAGAATAAATCCTTTGTCTTGGCTTCAAAAAGGCCTGGAGTTTTATTTGGGATTTTGGAATAGTGCCTTAACAGAACAACTTTAAAGTGCCAAAAAAAGTGAACCCCAAATTTTTCATTTTATTAAACTATTTTTCTGAAATAACTTTTTAGATTAAAAGAGTTATCATTGGCAGTAAACATGTATTATAAGAAATTGTAAAGGAAGCCTTTCAAGCAGAAGGAATGACTCCAAATAGCAACTCAGATCTATAGAAAGGAGAGGCCACTGGAAATTTCTTTAAAGTGAATATGAATGTTCAAAGCATAGATTTTTAAAATTGCCTGGTAGGATTTATAATATGTACACATGGGGAAAGGATGATGAGAGCTGGATTTTTCCTGGGGAGCAGTGCAACAATGCATCCTTCTGAACTCCTCCCCCAACTGAGTTCAGGGTCCACAAGAGTTGTAGGATTCCCAGCTGTCACATATTTGGGTATCCATGAAGTCATTGGGGGGGTTTATGTATTCTCACACAGAGCAGGGCTGAAATGGAACAACCGTCAAAGGCCCAAAACATTACATAGTCAAAGCATTTCCCTTAACAGGGGGACTATGCTCTGAGAAATGTCATGCGGCAGGCAACTATTTAATATCTCAATGAAAGAGACTAGCCTAACTCCAGAAAAATTCAAAATCTTCAATTGCACATGTAATAATAAATGATAGTCACAGACAAAGAAGTGAATGGGAGAATAGCATGCTTCAATCATGTAATTTATTCTTTTCTCTCAGCCATTCATTTCTCTTAAACTTTCTACTCACATTTCCCTCCAAGGTGTTAGTGACTTGTTGAAATGGATCTTACAGTTCTTTTAATAGGGAAAGTGAGATAGAGAGTGGAGTATGTTAACAATATAGATATATCTGGATATTTACCCCAATGAGTCAAAACCTCGTGTCCACACAAAAATCTGACCATCAGAGTTTTATTAGTAAGTGTCAAAAATTGAAAGCATCCAACATGTCCTTCAAATGTTGCTGGATAAACAAACGGTGGTACATCTGCACAGTGGAATATCAGTCAAGAGTACAAAGAACTAAGGTATCGAGCCACAAAATGATATGAAAGACACTTGAATGCACATTGTTAAGAAAGAAAAGTCAATTTGAAAGGCCCACATGGCACATGATTCCAACTGTGCAATAGTCTATAACAATAGAGTGATTGTCATATACCAAGGAAGGCATGCAGGGAATGTTCAGGATGAGAAAACTATTCTGTATGATACTATAATAGTAGGTACATGACATCATGCATGATATAAACCCATGGAATGCACCACACACAGAGTGAACTCTAACTGTGGACCTCAGTTAATAGTGATGAATTAATGTAAGCTGATCAATCTTAACAAATGTACCATACTATCATTGCGACCAATGGTCAGAAGGTCAACCCTAGGAAGAAGGAGGCTGGAAAATAAAACCCCCTGTTTTTGCCCCACTGGGATCCCACACCAGCCCTGTCCCAAGCCTGCTGTCCACACACACACACTCATAAAAAACAATACAGACATATGTTGAGTGACCACACATTACTTTAGAGTGTAATGAGTTTAACAACCCTTTTTCACTCCCTTTTGCCTTTCTAAAATCTATTGCTCCAATTGAGTTAATAAATCATAAAACCTAGTATAAGTCAGATTTATTGATATGGTCAAAGAGGGCTATGAGAGAGGCAAAAAATACATACTTTTAATACATGCTCACTGCCACTGCAAAATCCAAATTTTCATGAACATATTCCTGACCTTCTTTAGACTTCTGAGTATACAAAACTAAAACACTATAGGCTGACATTCCCTCTTCTCCTCTCCATCAAACAATAAAGCTTGAGCACAAAACAAAAGCAACTTCTTAAAGGTCCTAGAGAATAAGAAGAAGCAATCAAGTGACTCTGGTAAGGACTTCATGATCTCTTGATAGAGAAAAGGTAGGGATCTAGACTAGTATGTTTCTGTAGTCAGTCTTGCAGCCTAGGCAAAGTACAGTCCACTTGCCAGCAGATCTGTGAGGCACATGTGCAACCTGAACTCTTTCTGTCCTATGAAAGAAAACAAAGTAGTGCGGTGAAACCAGTAATGCCTAAGGTCTTTAGATAATCCTGCAGGAGAAAGAGTGAAAGGGAGAATCACTAAACTGTCAACTCGAATTTATGACCACTATTTTTATATACATGAGGAACAGACTTGGAGCATCCTTGCTAAAGACAAAATATCTGAATTGAGAATGGAGTTAACACATAACACCAGTGATTGCAATTCAAAACCAATTAAGAAAATTACCTGACAGAAAATAATATATTCACTGAAGAAAAAGAAAATAATCCAGAATTTCACCATGTAAAATTGAGAACAGCCAGGATACTATTCAATATTGCTTGATAGATAAGGAACCAAGAAAATGGAACCCATTTTCAAAAGAGAAACATCAATCAAATAGACCCTAATATGAACTGAGTGCTGGAA
>CM053406.1:91432140-91498577 GCA_028644305.1 Xerus rutilus | reverse complement strand
TTAGTTATAATTTCATAGCTGTAGCCTAATGATGCAATTTATCATCTAGATGGGAATTTGATACCCCCAAGATCTATCCTCTCCCCAGGTGCTGGACCATAATAGTAAATAATTGGTTCAATCATTCATCATCTTCCCAGTCACCAATTTGTAAAGCTCAGCACTCTTTTTGGGCCCTTGGTCCCCATATATTGGAACCCCAAATTGTTCCCCACTGGCTAACAGGAGAAGGAAAAATGAGGGACAAATCCTAATACACAGGATCCAGGCCAGAAGCAGGGCAGTTTTGCATAAGTGGCACTTCCACATATCCAGTATAGTTCCAGTGGACCTTGCCATTTGATCTCTGTGGCAGCATTGTCCCAAGGCTGTTTGAGATTAGGGAAATTTGACAAGGGGTGGGGATTGGCTGTTATTTAAGGATCTCCACCACTGCTTTCCTTGAATTATAGAATTTTTATAGAATTTACGCATTATAGAATTTTTGATCCAGACATGTTAAAAAGTTGTGTCGGATACATTACACTGTTCTCTCCTAGGCGAGACAATATTTTTCAATAAATGAGATTTTGAGGAGCCAAACACCAGTAACTGTAGTCTTCACTCCCATTCCCAAGATAGCCCTCCACAAGAGAAGGGAATTCTTGGCTTCCAAAATTTAGCCCCATTAGACCACTGACATTGGCTCCTTTGAATTAGTGATCTGAGTCCAGCTAATTATTTTACCCAAACTGTCACTGCTTCAGATTCTAGCCACTTATCAACTGGGGAGTACTGTGGTTTGAAACAAGTGTATTGGTCCCCCTGTTAGCAGATAGAATAGGTAGTCTTATTATGTTTGCAGGTCCCTGAAATTATTTCTCCTTGGCAGGAGAAATGAGTATGAACAAGTGGAGTTGTGATTTTCTTGCCTGATTGGGTCCTGTGAAGGCATGGGTCACAGGGAAGGGATTTAACTCTACAAGTGGGAGCCAGATCAGAGACAGCCAATAAAAATAAAACATCCTACCAAATGGAGGTAAAAGACTGCCAACAGCTTTTCAACCAAATGCCAATTGGCTGGAGCAGTTGCTGTTAATCCTATGGCAAAAACTAAGGCTAAGACTGTGGCAGCAGAGAGGTTAAAGGGTGGAGGTGCCAAAGCATCACAGTAATATAAAAAATAAGAATAGTCTGTTTATTCCAGCCAGCAGTCTATTCCTCAAGCTTGTGCCATGCATAGGTTAGCTTCCAGAGTGACTAAGCAGGGTTGTTGTCCTCAGGGGCCTCTCAGGGTGCAGCTTGCTTCTTTCTGATGGTAAATTTGCACAGTGCCACTGGATTGGGAATGCACTTCCAATCCTAAAAGGTTGGTTTCACTCTGCTGTGATGAATCCAAGGGACCACCTTGGCCACTTTCACTGAAGTAAGGGTGGATAAAATGACAGTGAATGGGCCCCTCCAAAGAGGTTTTAGGGGTTGAACACTATTCTTTTACTCACACAGCATCCCCTGGTTTAAATGCATGGGCATCTGTGGTCAGGCTTATCAGTCGTGATTCCCTAACCCAATGATATATAGTTGTCAGGATTACGCCAAGAGCCTACATTTGCTGCCTCAAGGTAATATTGCCCAGTTCTTTTAGATCTCTTCATATACCCCTTATAATGGGAGGAGGACACCCATAAAGAATCTCATAAAGGGTCGAAACCTGTTTTCCTTATAGAGGTCAACCTAATTCTCAACAAAGCAACTGGCAACAGTTGATCCAATGCTGGTGAGTTTTCTGACACAAATTATATTTTATGGTGAATTCATCACTTCCACCTTCCTGGAGCTCTGAGGATAGTATGCAGTCTGGAACTTTCAGGTAATCTTTAACCCCTTTGCCACCAATTGCACCACCTCAGCCATGAATGCCAGCCCATTATCTGATCACAAGGTGACTGGGATTCCAAATCAAGGAATGATTTCCTTTAAGAGGAGCTGGACTATTTCATGTGATTTTTCTGTGTGAGTAGGGAAGGTTTCTACCCAACCTGAGAAAGTACCTACAAAGACTTAACATATCTGTAGCCTCAGACCCAGGGAAGCTCAATGAAATCCACAACTAAATTTTCAAATGAGGTGCCTCCAGCACTCTGAATCCCAGGGAAGATTTTGGGTCCCTGGAGTGGGTTATGTCAAGCACATATTTCGCATTGTTCACACACCACTCGAGCTATGGCTGTAGCACAAGGGAACATAAAAATGTCAGCTCAGTGTGGCCTCGAGAGCCGTCCAGCCAATGTGGGTCTCCCAGTGGAACTGCTTGACAAAGGCTGGGGCAGGGGCCTCAGGAATTGCTATTCAACTGTATTAGTCAGGTTACCTAGAGGAACAGAACAAACAAGATATGTGTGTGTGTGTGATTATAAAAAGGGAATTCATTAGATTGGCTTACACAACCAGAAGCTGGATAGTCCCACAATGGCCATCTGAAGGAACCAGTAGCTGCACATTCCAAGATGCTGAATCCTCAGAACAAGAGGGATCAACAATGCTACCCCAATCCTGGACCAATGGCCTGGAAATTCCCTGGAGAATCACTGGCAGAGTCTGCTTTGAAAAAGTAAAGAAGCTAGAGTCTGATGTCCTCAAGCAATTGCAGCTTCAATTAAGAACTCCTTCAAGAACAATGGAGCTTGCATCTGCTGCTACTTCTGTATCCTTCCAACTTTTATTCCATCCACTTCTCCAACCTACTGGATAGTGCTGCTTACACTTAGGGAGGGTCACCACCTTAGTTTACTATCCTGCATGCCAATAATTCCTAGACACCTTCATTGACACACCAGAAACCTCTTAATCTTAGGCATCTCTTCATCTAATCAAGTTGACAATTTAAAAAAAAAAAACATTATATCAGCCATCTTCAAATTTTCACCACCTGCCTGGGAGACAATTTCCATTTTCAGTCTTAAACCAAATGTTCTCATATTGTGAATAGTTAGGGTCCCACTCTGCCAGTGGACTAGGGAACAGAGCACCAGAGTGACTGGTTCTGAGTACAAGCTTTACCCCTCAGTCTACTTTATGGTTTCCCTTCACATCCATGGTGTTTCCCTTTTGATGCCCCCAGCAATACATGACTGCCACTTTTTTAGGAGCCCACACAGGATCTAAGATGTTAAGGATTTCTTTACCATCATTTATATCTTTCCCTCCTGAGTATATTAGACCTTTTTCTTAATATACATGAAGGGTGGTGAAAGCACTTTTGGAGTCTATATTAACACACATTCTTGCTGCCAGCTGAAGAACTAGGGTCAGCACGATAACTTTGGCCTTTTGTGCTGAAGTTTATTTTGGCAGAGGTTTTACCTCAATGTTGGAATTTAGGGCTATCAAAGAATATCCAGCAGAGCATTCTCCCTCTTTCAAAAATCTGCTATGAAGTAAGCCAATCCCAAAAAACCAAAGGCTAAATGTTCTCTCTGATAAGTGGATGCTGATCCAAAATGGAGAGGAGGACATGGGAAGCATGGAGGAACTTTGGTCAAAGGGGAGGGAGAGAAGAGAAGGGGCCACAGGGGCAGGAAAGGTGGTGGAATGAGATGGACATAATTGCCCTAGGTACATGTATGACTGCACGTATAATGTGACTCTATATTGTGTACAACCAGAGAAATGAAAAGTTGTGCTCCATTTGTGTACAATGAATCAAAATGCATTCTGTTGTCATGTATACCTAATTAGAATAAATAAATTTTTTAAAAAATTCTTTTAAAAACCTGCTATCATTGGTGAAGTACCCAGCATTAGGATTTTGAGAGGCTGATCCGTTAAGTCCCATTGGCTGGAAAACACCTCATTCATGACTTCAATACAGTCATGATTTGGCTGTCCTGACCAGACAGTCATGATTTGGCTGTCCTGACCTGACAGGCAGCAGGGTGGTGGGGTAGTCTGCACTACTTCCAGGTGGATGCATGGGTTTTCACATAGTATCCCTTGATATTTGACCACCTGGGAATTAGTCAGCCAATATTTCTCCTTATACTCTGAATTTGGCATGCAGACTGTTAATTTTTGTCCCATAGTCAGTTTGTCAGCCTCTGATACTAAGTGGGACATAGCAGCAAGTACCCATAGGCAGGATGATCACCTTGGGCAACAGAGTCAAGCTGTTTGGCAAGGTATGCTACTGGATGATGCCATGACCCCAGCATTTTGTGTGTGTGTGTTAGGAACGCCCACTGCTATGCTATTATGCTCATGTATGTACAAGAAGAAAGGCTTGGACAAGTCTGGGAGTCCCAAACCAGGCATGTTAGTGAGGGCCTACTTAATTTCCTCAAAGACCCTTTGTTGTGCCGTACCCATAATAAAGGCTCTCATCTGTCCCCCCACACACACCCTTTGTGGCCTCATAAAGGGGTTTTGATAAAATAGAGAAGTCAGGTATCCATATTTTAAAGAAACCTGCAGCCCCACGAAACTCTCAAATTTGACTCCTGGTTGTCAGAACCGGGATTAAGCAAATGGTTTGTTTTCTTTCTGGGCAGAGTTGATGCTATTGTTGGAACAGGTGAAAGCCAAGGTATTTGACCTTTTCTTGACTATATGGACCTTTTTTCTTGAAACCTTGTAGCCAGCTTCCCATAGGAGAGTGAGAAGTAATCATGTTCCTCCATACAATCCTCCTGTGTCTGCCTGGCCAGCAGCAGGTCGTCAACATTCTGGAGTAGCATGCAGATATGTTGGTCTGCTGGAAAAGCTTTTAAATCAGAGGCTAACACAGTGCCAAAAATGTTTGGAGAATTTTTAAATTTTGAGGCAGTCTAGTCCAAGTCAGCAGGCCCTTGTCTCCATTCTCAAGATTTTCTCACTGGAAGGCAAAGATTTGTTGACTCTCAGGGACCAGGAGGATAAAAACATCATTGAGGCCCAGATATGGAAAAAAGGTAGCTTTTGGGGGGGATAAGACCTGGGAGAGTGTAAGGATTAGGGAAAACTAGGTGTAGGGTGACAGTGGCCTGGTTTACTGCTGGCAAATGGTGAACTGGCTGATAGTCATCTGTTCCTGGCTTTTGGACTGTCAGGAGAGATGTGTTCCAGGATGACTAACAGGGTTAGAAAATTCCATACTTTAGAAGTCTCTCTAGCCTCTTTAGATTCCAATTTACACCTTGTGATGAATGAGATATTGTCTTTGATGGGTAGGCTCAGCTCCTGGTTTTAATTCTATTATTCCTGGGGGATTATCTTCAGCCCACACCCCAGGCACCTTGAAAGGAGTTCAGGGTCTTGTGGGTTTCTGTGAGAATGTAGAGGTGCCAGTCTTCTCCTTATGGAACTGCAAGAGTCAGGATTTTCATCTCTGGCCTCCCTAGGGTCAGGGCAGCTCAGCCCTGAGAGTTTAAAGTTATTTGATCCTTCAGTTTTCCCACCAAGTCTTGGCCCATCAGTGCCACTGAACAATCAGGGAGGTCCAAGAATTTATGAACAACTTCATGATCACCTAAATTGCATTGTGGAGGCAGTAAGAAGGGGAGACAAGCTTGGTTACCTGTGGCCTCCACAATAGTGGCTTATCTCTGTGGGAGGGGGCCCATATGTTGAGTAACTATGGAATATTTTGCCCCACTGTCAACAATGAAGTCCATAGATCAGGTCCCCATAGCCATTCAGACCATAGGCTTCTGGGGGTCTACCTCACAGTTTCCCATGGTGGCCAATACAACAAGATCATCCTTGGAGCTTCATATAGTCATTGTGGATGTCGGTACATCCTTGGATCGCTTGGCTTCTTCCCCTTCATCTGGGGATTAGGCAATAACCTCCCAACCATGAGGGCACTCATTTTTCTAGCAACATTTCCAAGGGCAACGAGCACACTATTTTTGTCCCAGTCATCTCTGGGCAAGGTGGTTCTTATTGTTGACTCCTCTTTTGACTTCAGCTCTGGCCCAATGGGGCATCTCTCTGAGAGTGACCTTATTTTTCTACCAAGGTGGCTACAAGCAAATCTACCTTATTATTCATTTTTTGGTCAGCCTCTCATCAGACCTCTTGGTGCAAATTGATGAATATTTTCATTGCAATCTCCAGCAACTGGCTGGCAGTTATCCCAGCAGTCTGCTAACTTTTGTAGATTGCATCAGATATCTCTCTTGGCCTGCTCAACAAAGGCTGCATTAATCATCTTTGATTATCAGCTGTTTTGAGGTTAAAGGGAGTATAAAGATAGAGTGCCTCACAGAGTCTCTCTTAGAATTGCCTTGGGTCCCTGAAGTGTCATCCACGTCCTGCTTGGATGGTAAGGACGAGATTCCCTGACCGAGAAAGAACTGGATGAAAGAAATGAAATGGTGAAAAAACCACAGAACATAGAATATAGTTTTAAAACGTGGGAGTAGGACGGGCACAGATGGTTCTAACTTCCAGCAACTGGAAAAATGGCAAATGGCTACTGGCATCTGGCAAAATGGACCCCGTGTGTTCTTTATTTATATCAGGGGACTTCAAAGACCTTCCATTGAACATTCTTTCCCTAGGTAGGAAGAAGGCAGAATCTTGCAGTCAGCAGGTTGATTGATATCTTGGCAGGTCACATCCCTCTCAGAGTGGCTGAGTGGCTACAGCAGGTCAGCCCATCTCTAGTGCTGTGTGGGACTCTTGCATGGTGGTCCACACACAGCCCATGGACAGCTGTCTACACTGAATCATCTCTGAGGTCTTGTTAATGTTCATGGTCATCTTCCCTCCTTCCTTCATGCCACCTAGAAAGGCCTCTTGGTAATGCTGAAGCATCTGGAATCCCTGGACAGTATTGAGGTACCAGTGGGTGGTCTTTATCAGGGAATTGGCCCTGGGTGTAAGCCTGGACATTATCTCTTTCTGCCAGAGCATGCTCCTTTAGCCATTTTAATGCAGCCTGGTTGATTGAGTAGCATTCTTCGGTGTTAAACAAAGCCAGGAGAAGCTGGCAACAAGAAGTCCATGTGGGCTTGTGGGTCTGAATGATGGACTACATTAAATCTACCATAACCTGGGGCTTCTTGGTGCAAAAAAGGCTGTAATTTTTCTAATTTAGAGGATAAGTGGTAGTAAAGGGCTGATATATGAAAGCACATTGTCACCCTTGCACTGGGCCATCTTGGTTATAGCAAATGGGCCCTTGGGTTTCTCTTACTGGCATCTGTAGGGCACCCTGGTGTCTATTAGAGGGGGACTGCCAGCAGAATTCCCCTGGTGTTTCCTAGCCAGAGTATGGGGGGGTTTAAAACTGGTGGCTCCAGGGTGGCTGCAGCCAGGGGCATTTTCGGTAGCCTCTTGGAAGGGACAGTTTCTGGGGTCCAAGCACCTCTGGTAGGGATTCAGTTGCAGGTGAAGGTTATGTAGTTATGTCCTGGGACATAAGGCCAGGAGTCTACTCTGACTCCCCAGATAGAATGAGCCTTTTGGGTTCTATTTGGCATTTTGAGGGGGCTGTCACCCCAATCAACATAACTTTATAGACTTTTTCCAAACAAGTCTTCAGCCAAGGTGGCCGAGAAAGAATCATGTCTTGCCAATAATCAATGTAAGGGAATTCACCAGGATGGCCTGGGTCCCCTATAACAACCCTATACTCCTTGTTATCTAGTCCTTTATCTGGTGACCCCTCAGCAGGCCAACCTACTCCAAACAAGGGCCATTCTATTTCACAGAAGGTCTGGAGTTTTCTCGGAGTCAGTTTAACTCCATAGTCTCCAGAATACCCCCTTTTATAGTTCTTAACCATACACTCTAGGGGAGGGTGAGCTTACTCTGTTTACCACCCATCTCCTCCCCAAAAGATGACAATCACACAGAAAAAGGGAAGGGGGCAGTGAGCACTTTGTCCATCTCCAGCTATTCTCCTCACAGAGCTATTTCAGGGGCCTCTTAGCATTGGCAGCTTAGTATAAACCTTCCACCTGGACCAGGCCTGTAGACCTCACAGAGAGCCTGACACTGCCCTATGCTGCAGAAGGATCAGCACAGAACTGCAGATAAGGATGCCACATCTGCTTGGGGCTCAGCTCATCTCTCATCTCATTCAGTCACCATTACAGTGTCTCTGGCCCAATGCCAAATACCTTAGAGTTGTGGTTTTATCTCATGTTATCAAGACTACTCCATCAACCCTGGGAGGTAATCAGTCTCCCCTTTTGCCACTTGACAGCAGGTATACCTCTTGAGCCAGGTTCCTGTCCCATGGGCATTATTCCCTGAACTGGTTCCTGGGCCCTACCAGGTTCCTTTGCGTTCCCGGGATTCTTACCCTGGGCCACCAGGATGGCTTGTCTCCTACAGATCTATCAGTCTGTTGGTACCAGGCCTGGTCATCTCATCCAAAGTCCTAGGGCCCACAGTGTGGAAATAAGGGAGGTGAAATCACCATCTCTGAATCCTGGACACAAAACCCCAAGAAATGTTGTGGGATCCTCAGACAAAGATACCAGGGCTACAGTAGGAAGCAGTGTTTAGTGCCAGCACTGGCTCAGCAGGTTATCATGCCAAGGCTGAGCCTCTAGCCTAGAGGAGACATAGCCTTATATATATACAAGTTTGTTTCCTCTATGAAGTAATACACATTTCTGGTTATGCATTCTATTTCTATACTACAAAGTAGCAACAATATTGCCACTGAGCTGTAGAAGGCTCACACTGATACAGACAGCTTCATGTTATCTTTTTCTATGCTCTGAGAAAATACCACAAAGGAGTGTACTGTATTACTTCTATTTAACCTGTTCTAATCATCATAACATATATTTGTTTTGCATGCTGCTTCTCTGAATGCTTGAAGCCTCTCCTAGTGGATCTTTGAAGAAAATTCAGAAGTCCTGTTGCCATCGACAGTGGTTGTGTTCTTATTTTAAAAAATACTATTTCCAGCCTTCATAATTTTCCATTTAATTTTCAGGAAGTTCCTGTTATACAGGGATCTTTCTTGTCATTTGTTCATCTTGAGGAAAGTTTCAGAGTATTTTGTGTGAAATTTTAAATTATTAATTTAGTCTGTTATCAAATTACCTTTTTATTGCTATAGAAATCATTCAGTTGTAGCTTATTTTTTCTTAACCTTTTAAACTAGTAAATACAAAATTGCATGCAAAAGGATGGATGACAAGAACCCCAGGTTTAAGAGAACAAAACGTCTAAAACATATGGAAGTTGATTTTTATTGTATTTCTGTTTAGACTTTGTTCTCAGGAATTTTTACCTATTTGAGTGTATTGCATTTACAAGAATATGCCCTGATTAGATTTTTGAGCCTGTTTCTTTTTTTTCTTCAAAAAAGAAACTATGCATAACCTAGTTTTAACTTTTTATTTGTTTACATACTTACAGAAAGCATATACACCAGAGTCACATGGTTTGATGTATTTCCACAAAAGTAATATATCTATGTAATTGGCATTCAGATTAAGACTATCACCTTAAAGAATTCCCTCTAGCTCCCTTTCTGTACTAGCTACCATAAATAACTACTCTTGTGACTTCTGACATAAAAAAAGTTTTTCCTGTTTCTTAAACATATTTTAATAACCACGTAGAATTCTGTCATTTGTATATGCTATAACTTACTTACAGTTAATACTTTCACCAGGGATTACTTTTTATTTTATGATCTCATTGTAAATTGATAGGTAAGATATGGTATGGAATATAGAATTTTTGAACTCCCTTATCTTGTGAATTCATTATTATAAAACAATGTGGTGTGATAAACATATTAATAAAATTTACATCTAAAATATTTTAAAATGATAAGCTCTATATATTGAGGTTGAATGACTTAAAAGTATTTAGTAATTCAGGTAAATAATTTACTGTTTTCCTATGTAGAATTTCAATCAAGCCACTTTATGTCTTCATTTCTCTGAACCACAATTTATACATCTGTAAAGTGATGAAATTGGGCTCAATCACCTAGTGTAAGACTGTGCCAATTATTAGGAATATATAACCCTAACATTTGAGCATTTTGTAAACTAGAAGAAATGGGTCACTTATGAGGCTATTTAGTCCAATTCTTGGGTTCAGGGAGTCTTATAAACATTGCCATTGCCTGCCCAATGTACATTTACTGGATTTTTTATTGTTTAATTCTATGATAATTGGTAGAATCAAGAAAATTTCATAATTTATGTTTATTTCCCTCCAGAATTCAGATGTAGTTGAAGTAGAAACTGGTATCAAGACAAATGGGCCCAGAATATCTTTGTATTTCTCCTAAAAGCAGGATTACATGGAAGATATGATTACATTTTCAACATCAATGCTGTACCTAATATTCATTCCTGAATTAGATTGATCTTCCCCAATCAGAATAGTGGCAAAAGAAGATTCCTACAGTGTTCCTATATAAGCAGCAGTCTCTCCACCCAAGAACATTTTTCTCCTCCTCTTCCTTTATTTTCCTTCAAACTGTATATATTTTCTCTCATTACTCAACTATTTCTTCTTGCCAGCATTGCTCTTTTTCTCCTAACTTACCTTAAAAGTAGGCTATTCTTTTAATGTCAAGGGGAAAATCTCTTCTCTATCTAATTTTTTGTATCTCACTCACCCATTCAAAACCCAGGACTACAAAAAGAAAGAAAGGAAGAGAAGGAAGGAAAGAAGGAAGGAAGGAAGGAAGGAAGGAAGGAAGGAAGAGAAGGAAGGAAAGAAGGAAGGAAGGAAGGAAGGAAGGAAGGAAGGAAGGAAGGAAGGAAGGAAGGAAGGAAGGAAGGAAGGAAGGCTTATTCATATCTTGTAATTACAGCTATTTCAAAACTGGCAATCATTGGCTACACTCCTCATTTGATATTTAGCTTTTACGGTTTAAAATTTTATTTCTTTTCATGGACAACATCTAAATGAATTGTATTTCATATATGTAGGTGTTTCTATCACCTTAGATTTCAAGAATGTGTACATTGTGTTTAGCAGCATATGGCAAACAGAAATAGTAACTTAAACTCAAAAGAAGTCAACTGTCATCTAAAGAAGTCAGAAGGTGGGCTGTCAGGGCTTACTTATATGCAATCTCCATAGTCATCAGGGCTCCAGGCTCTTTTTTCTTGCTTCTCTTCTGTTGTTCATGTGTCAGCTCATGGGCCAGGTGTGTGTCATAAGGAGCGAGACCCAGCTCCTCTAATTCAAAATGAACTTCCATAAGGAACACATCAAACTCCAATTTTATCTCCGTGGATGCACATACTAGTAAGAAAAGATTGGAAATGTGGGACTTTGTACTTTGGTATTCTTAGTTTATGGTTCTGTTATTAGAGGAGGAAGGAGAAGTTGTTATTGGAATATATAGTAGTAGTCTGCTATTTTATACTTCAGTATTTCATCTTGAGGAAGATTCTGATGCCATCCATAAGTTCAGAATTGCTTGATAACAATCCTTCATATAAGTTATAAAATGCCAACTTCAGATACTGATCAAATAATGTTACTTCGAAGGACTTTGTCAGCTGTGATTTTTTTTGTATTTTTTAAATAATTTTTAATTTTGACAAAATCACAGGTCATAAAATTACCATCCTAAGTATTTTAACTGCACAGATCAATGGCACTGAGTACATTCACAATGTGCATTGTGTAACCATAACTACCATCTATCTCCAGAACTCTTTCCTCTAGCAAAGCCAAAACTCTGTGCCTATTAAACAATAAGTCCCCCTTCTCCTCTCCTCACTGCTTTTGGAAACCACCAATTTACATTCTATCTCTGTGAATTTGACTACTCTAGCTGCCTATTATGAGTAGTATTATACAGCAATGCCTTTTTGTGACTGCTTTATTTTATTTAACATAATATCTGGAAAATGTTGAGTGTATACTGTATACTGGAATACTGCTAAGTGTTTAGATGAATCATTTCATTTAATCCTAAAACAATTTTATGAGTTAGGTATAGTTATTATCTCTATTTTGTAGTTTAGGAAACTAAGGGATAGGCAGGCTGAGAAAATGCCTATAGTCTCAACTAGTTCAGTGACACAGATAGAATTTGAGCTCTCTGACTCCAAAGCTGGTCCTTGTGAATGCTGTACTGAGTTTCTATGATTTAGCTAATTCTGAAAGAATAGTAATTTTTGACTGTAGAATATAAGGATATATGTGATTATGTACTTCACTTAACATGAAATTTTAGGGTGATAGTGAAAATTAAGTTTCCTAAATGATAGTGGTAGAAAGAACCTATCTGGAATATGCTTAACATTAAACATCACAATAAATCAAACAAATCTTTGATTTTTAAACCATGCATCTTATCTTGTTTTATTTCAAAATAAGTTTTCTACTGTGTACATATTCATGTTTGATACCTTCATTCAAATAAGAAAATCATGTTTACATAGTCTCTTGAGTGTGTTATTTTCTCTTGTGTTTGATTTAAGATCTCCATTATGGCTGTAGGAGAAATATATATATCCTAGGTGTACAGTAGGCTACACAATCTAGGTTTATTTAAATATGCTCTGTGATGTTCATCCAGTGACAAAATCACCTAACTATACATTTCTTAGAAGGTGTCTAGTCATTAATAGCCATGCATGAGTGTATGAGTGTATATAGTTATATGTGATTGTGTAATTTGTATATAATTATATGTGATTGTGATTGATACTACTAAGTATCAATAAAGATTAAATGTTAAAACAAATAACTGTTTTAGTAAAACTCATTATATTTTTGACTTTCACTACAGTCCCCTTTAGGGATTCTTATTTCAAACAGATGTATATGTCACTAACACCAATATTACTTCATATCCTCCAGGTATTTAGCTTTCAATCTATTTACTGTGGTAGACTTTTGCATGTTTTCTTAAGTTTATTTACATTGTTCAATTGCTAGAATAAAATAATAAAATCTTGATTTTTCAGTTTGAAAATAAGCACCTGGTTAATATCTATGCATAAACTAAAATCAGTCTTCACTGAACTGACAAGAAGTAACACTGGCATGGCATGATATACAAATATAGAACAACGTGATTATGTTTTTCAAGTGTAAAAACTGGCTTTTTGATCATTGGTGCTCTCAATCTTTTTAACAAATGTCCCACAAAAAAACTTTGTGTTAATTTTTGTATAATAGATATCAAAACAAACAGTATGAAAGCCATCAAGAGGAAAATATTTTCCTTTTAACAAATATAATGTTTTTTTATGTTTGGTGTAAATTTGTCATGTTGCCCAAGCAATCATTTTGATGAAACATTATTATAAGTAATCACATTGCAGTCATCTTGGGAGTGTTCACACTTGTGAAAGGTAGGTGAGACAAAGAAAATTTAAAATGACTTGTAGGTCACATATTGTGTAAAGAAATCTGAAGGGACTTGTTAGTGTATATGTAACTATTTCTGGTCCAGAAGTTCAAAAGTTGACATTTTTACATTTTGCTTCACTGTGATATTCTCTAGGTAATGGGTTTACAGGCTAGGCCTTCTTTCACCTCTCTCTAAGAGAATAGGGAGGATGATAATAAACACATTCAGGCTTTAATGCCCATCTCAATGTAAAATAAAGATATTAACAAAATGCAAGTGAACAGATCAAGAGTTCTTAAAAGATTTACTATGAATAAATTACATTTTTTATATCCCACCTTTGGGAAATTGATACTTAACTGTTGTTGTCTTCTAAAATGTTCCTTAGAGTTCATAAATTCATGGAATGGGAAGGTCGCAGACCTTGTCTTCTTGCAGCAAAAATGGGACAAGATGGTCATGATAGAGGAGCGAAAGTTCTGCTACAGGATTTGCTGATCTTGGTTTTGATGTAGACATAGGCTCTTTTTCAGGTATGAAAAATTGTGGGGACAGTTCCTAATAGTATGCTATAAGGCTCATTAAAAAAAGTAGAAAATGATAGATCAAGATGATGTTTTAAAGTTATAAAAGAACTTGTTCAGCTAACTCTAATTATTGAATGCTTAAGTCTAATTATGATAAATGAAATTCATATTAATCCTAACTTTGTATAAGTAAATGTCAATTTAGAACTACAATTTTTATCAGCCTTTAGAAGCTGTAGATGACTTTCAAAGATTTCATTGTACTCTTTGAGAGGTGACTTATATTTTGTGAGAAAGATAGCCCACAGGGGATTGGTGGGAAATGTTTTGAAAAGGAAATCAAATATCAGAGTAAGTTTTCTCCTTTCTTATTGTCTAACTGGCATTTTATTTAGTCATGGAATATTAGACCCAGACAGGAAAATAAAAATTTGTTGGTGGTAAAGTAAACCCAAATTCTCTGTAGAGTAATGACACATTAATCATTCTACTACTAAAAAATCTTAGACTGAAAAATACATTTTAATAAATTTTGTACTGAAAGCTTTATCTCCTACACATTTACTTGTCATTTACCAGATACTGGGCTCCTGCTGAATAAGATAAGACTTTGTCTTGAGGGAGGTTACAGTCTCCTGATAAGGACTTACTAACCATTAATCACAGTAGAGTGTGGTAATTACTATATTTGAGGTATACACAAGAAGGGGACTTCATTTGTATCCAGTATTGTATGAACATACTTGAACTATGCCTTTCAGAAGCCAAGAGAACAGGCAGGGAAGGTCATGCTACTAGGGAGGGCTAGCTTCATTTTCCTACCCTTTTACTTTGGTTTTGGTTGGTGCAAGATTTAATGTTTGGCCTGCTATTCTCATTCTTTTTGTAATGGAATATTTTTACTGTATCATTCTATCTTGGGAGTATGTGATTTTTTATTTTTATCAGGCCTCACAGCTAAGAGTTTGCCTTGAATCTCAAAGAAGACTTTGAACTTCAACCTTAGGAACAACGTTGGAACTAGACTATAGGAACTCTGAGAAATTGACTGAATGCATTTTGCATTGTAAGATGGACATCAGTCTTTGGGGGCTGAGGGAAAAATGTTATGTTTTGGATCTTAAATCCCCCAAAAGTTCATATGCAAATGGCTTGGTTCCAGTGCAATAGGATTCAGAGGTGAGGCCTTTGGCAGGTAACTGGATCATGGGGGCTCGTGATCATAAATGTATTATGAGGATTCATATGGATTTATAACTGCATGGGCTATTGGTAAGTGGTAGTGACTGGCTTTTAGGTTTTAAAACATTCCACTAAAAATCCCCATCAAAATATCAATGACATTCCTCGCAAAATGAGAAAAAAATGTCCTAAAATTCATTTGGAAGAATAAGAGACCCAGAATAGCCAAAATAATCCTGAATGAAAAGAATGATACTGGAGGCATCAAAATACCATCTCTCAAATCTGGTATTTGACCTATAGAGCTATAGTAACAAAAACAGCATGATATTGACATCAAAACAGACATGAAGACCAATGAAATAGAAGATCCAAAGGAATCCACACAGATACAGGCATCTGATACTCAACAAAGGTGCCAAAAACATACGTTAAAGAAATGATAGTCTTTTTTTAACAAATAGTGCTGGGGAAACTGAATATCTATAGGTAGAAGAATAAAACTGAATCTCTATCTTGCACCCTTCACAAAAGTCAGCCCAAAGTGGATCAAAGACTGAAGAACTAGACCAGAAACTGCAACTGCTAGAAAAAAACATAGACTAAATACTTCAAAATATTGGCACCAGCATTGAGTTCCTTAATGAGATTCCTAAATTGCAAGAAATAAAACCAAGAATCAATAAGTGGAACAACATCAAATTTAAAGCCTGCAGCACAACAAAGGAAACAAGAGCATAAAGAGAGACCCTATAGAATGAAAGACATTTGCCAGCTTCTCCTCGGATGGGGATTAGTATCCAGAATATATAAAGAACTAAAAATAATTAATGAATAAACAAAAGTACTAAAGACATACTTCTCTAAAGAAGAAATACAAATGGCCAACAAATATATTAAAAAATGTTCAACTCAAGCATCATGGAAATGGAAATGAAAACTACACTGAGATTTCATCTCATTCCATTTAGAACGGTAATCATCAAGAATACAAATGATGAATGCCAATGAGGATGTGGGGAAAAAGATACATTCATATGCTGTTGGTAGGACTGCAAATCAGTACAACTGTTTGAGAAAGCAGAATGGAGATTCCGCAAAAAACTGGAAATGGAACCATCATATAACCCAGCCATGCCACTACTCAGTATTTATCCAAAAGAAATAAAATCAGCATACTATCAGCATACTATTGGTATACAGGCACATCAATGTTTACAGCCATGCAATTCATAATAGCCAAGTTATAAAACCAGGTGCTTGTCAACAGATGAATGCCACTACTTGGTATTTATCCAAAAGAATTAAAATCAGCATACTATAGTTATACAGGCACATCAATGTTTATAGCCATGCAATTCATAATAGCCAAGTTATAAAACCAGGTGTTTGTCAACAGATGAATGATCAAAATGTAGTATATACACAATAGCTTTACTCATCCATAAAGAAGAATGAAATTATACCATTTACTGGTAATGGATGGAACTGGAGAACATCATGCTAAGTGAACTAAGCCATACTCAAAAAGTCAAGGGTAAAATATTTTCCAACATGTGGAAGCTAGAGCAAAATTAGGAAGAAAAGGTGATGGTGGTGGGGGGATCCCATTAAAATAGAAGGGAAATCAGTGGAGCAAAGGAAGGAGATTGATGGGGAGAAAGGCAGCACAGAAAAAGAGAGAAAGAATGGAATAAAATTTACCAAATTATGCTATGTACTTATATGAATATACCACAGTGAATCACACCTATATATATATATATATATATATATATATATATAGAGAGAGAGAGAGAGAGAGAGAGAGAGAGAGAGAGAACACTAATTTAAAAAAAAACATAAATAAGTAAAAAGACCAGTAGAGGAGAGGAAGGGAAAAGAGGGAGGAAAGAGGAGAGGAAAAAGGAAAGTACTGGGGACTGAAGTAAAGCAAAATATAACCCATGCTTGTGTGATTATGTCAAAATGGACTCAAATATTATATATAACAATAATGCACTGATAAAAACATAAAAAATGAAAGAACTTTTTATAAAACATAATTAATATCTGTTACAACTCACTCACTTATAACATTGCTAGAAACATTTTGTTTGTCCTCTTTGTAGTTAAGTGTCTTCATCTATTACAACTACAAGTTCCATCCAAATCCATTTACTTCTGAGCCAGTAGGAAAGAAGAAAAGTTCAACTAAACAGTGTGTATGATCAGAACAGTCTTTAGAATAAAGAAAAGTTGTCTCCAATCTGTGTAATAATGTAATTTGTGTAATAATGACTATCAGTTATGACCATCTCCAAAAATCCACTCATGTATTTATTAATCCTATTTGATGCAGGGTTATTAATGGCATAACAAAAGATCTTGTGAGAATGGGGAAACAGAAAGGCCACAACAATCCATTCTGTAGTACACACACACACACACACACACACACCCTCTTCTCCCAGCTAATCAAACACTAATCTTAAAATGATGCTCAGAAGGAATTTTGTAGGTGCAACTAAAGTCCTTCCTGAGCTGACTTTAATCAAGAGATTAATTTGACTTAATCAGATGAATCCCTTTAAAAGAGGGTATGAACCTTTCCTGAACCCAGATTCCAAACAGCAGATGGATCTACCCTTGCTCTCCCTGCCTGTGGACAGCAAGTTTCAGCTTGTGCCTGGGATTACCAGCATGCTCCAGATCTTCTTTGCTTTCCCTGTGAGTTTCAGGAAGCTTAACCAGATTTCATATCACCTACCACACAACTGAACACATCACAGAAACCACATTATTCAATAAACTTATTGAATAAATATGCATTTTTATGAGGAAGAATAGACAAAATGGCATAGTGACTATGTCACTGGACTTGAAGTCAGATTGCTTATCTGTAAAAGAGGAACAATAAGCTGGGCACGGTGGTGCATGCCTGTAATCCCAGTAGCTCAGGAGGCCAAGGCAGGAGTATTGCAAGTTCAAACCCAGCCTCTGGAAAAGCGAGGTGCTGTCTCTAAATCAAATACAAAATAGGATTGAGGATGTGGCTCAATGGTCATGTGCCTCAGTATGGAAAAAAAAAAAAGAACAATAACCATGATTTAACACTTTTTTATCATCATGTTCTGAAAATTAAATAGTGTTGTAGTTTTAAAAATCTACAGCAATATAGCAATATTATAATACATTCCAAAACACTGTTGAAATTGATTACAAAAATTAGTGGAAACTGATTACAAAAGAATCACTGCTACTTGTTATCATCACTTAATGTATCATGTCTTAACAACAAAGCATACCTTTCCTCCTTTAATGAGCAAATCTTTTAACAGTAAGCTACAGGTGTTTTGGGCTATTTTTATTTGCAATTTATCTTCAATGAGTAACTCTTCACAAGGTGGTAGGATCAGAAATTGGAAATTCAGGATCTGGAAAACTCATTTCTTTTTATACCATAGATCTACATTTGCAGCTTACACCTCCATTCTTGAGAGCCCACATTAACTGCCCAAGCACTTTCATTTAAGAATGTTCACAAACATCAATCACCTGGGATTTGGTCATGCACAGCAAAAACAAAGTCACATGTTCAAATTAAGGGAGAAGGTAAACCCAGCTTGAAGAAATATTCTGTCATTTGTTCCCTCTTCCAACCTGCAGGGCCTACAGTAATTGAGGTGATTCTGGCAGAATTTGGCTAAGGATTATCATAATCTATTTTCCAACATAAATAGTCCCCATTAATTTTTTTAAGATAAATGTATTTTATCAATATGTAGATTTTATTTTCTTGTACTCAAGTAATGTAATGCTACACTGAAGAAAAGGACTAGTCAATTTTTTTCATAAGTTTAATTCTTAAAATAAAAAGATAGTAGATTAATAAGAAACATTTCTAAATAATATATCACTATGATTTCCTAAAATAATATCTCTGACATTGTTACATACAATACTTGAAGGACAATACCTTTTTAAAAATTAAAAATAAATTTTTTAAAAAAATTTTAAATTGAAATTATACATATATACTTACAGCATGACATCATGTTTATATGTAGGATATTCCAGGAAATTAGAATTAAATTTAAGACATGACTTTATTCTCTTCTTTGATCATAACTGAAAGAGTATTTTAGATAAAAGCTAAAACAAGACTTGGATGTTATGCAGATTGCTGTTTCTTTTCCAAACACTTCTCAATATCATCAAGCACTTGAACAGCAGCTTTTGGAATTCGAGTTCCAGGACCAAATACATTGGAAACACCAACTTCATACAGAAATTCATAATCCTATTGAAATAATTTAATTAATAAAGAACCATTATTTACAATATGAAAAAAATAAAACCAAAAAAAATGACACATTCCCTTTTTCTCTGTCCCCAATACCAAAAAATTTCTCAATTACTGCTGAAATGTTGGGCTAAATAATTCTTCCTTAACTGGAGCTGTTACTAACAGCCAATAGCACCACCATCCAACCTCAATTCATGAGAAAAAACAGAACACACTCTGCCTGTGTACTGTTTGTGATCAGAAGTTACATGGCTGTAACAAAGAACTTCTAAGTTTAAAACCATAATTTTCTCTCACTTAAATTTGTACTACTGGTTATTATTTGGGTTAAATTTGTATCTTATTATAGTTATCAGTATAAGACTGTTTATTTCCGCCTAGGTCTTTTGCAGCTAGTGAATGGTGGTAGTTTGAACATGGTCTCATGATCAAATCAAATTTTCCATAAATGAAGCTATTTTATTCTGTTGCTTCAACTGTTTTTTCATTTAATGACAAAGTCTGGATGTAAAAATTCCCAGGGCACATATGCTGCCCCAGATTGAGGCTATTTTAATACTATAACATTTACAACTATGATGTCAAGTTTAGAACATGCTTTAAGGCATTGATCCTTATCTTATATGCAGGATGGCTAGCTTGGGCTTATTATTGTAGCATTCCTTTTTAAGAGCACCCATTTCTACTCTTTTTTTTTAAAATTTTTTCTTAGTTGTAGATGGACACAATGTCTTTATTTTATTGCTTTGTATGTGGTGGTGAGGATCGAACCCAGGGCCTCACGCATGCGAGGCAAGTGCTCTACCGCTGAGCCACAATCCCAGCCCCCATTTCTACTCTTAAGTTATCAAAATTAAATAATGAATTGTGCAGTCCTGCTAAGTATGCCCCAACTACTTTTATGTCTCTATCAAATTTGTGTGATGTTCTTTTTTGAGGGGTGGGGGTACCGGGGATTGAACTCAGGAGCACTCAACCACTGAGCCACATCCCCAGCCCTATTTTGTATTTTGTTTAGAGACAGGATCTCACTGAGTTGCTTAGCGCCTCCCCGTGGCTGAAGCTGGCTTTGAACTCATGATCCTCCCGTCTCAGTCTCCCAAGCTACTGGATTACAACAGGTGTATGCCACTGTGCCTGGCGTGATATTCTTGTAATATTATGATTTTGCAATGGAATTTAACACACTCTGTTCATCCTGTGTACTTCAAGTCTGTGAGTTTCTGAGATCAGAGATCACGTCCAATTATCTTTGTATCTCTAGCACTTGACACGTGAAAGCACTCAAAACATGTCACTGTCCTTGAACAGGTGCTATAGCTTTTAAGAACTCACAAGAAAATGGGATGAAACCTGTTTAATAACAATCATCTCCAAATTGGGGACAGTCAAAAACTGGGTTATCTCCTTCTCTAGTTCATAACATTACTTCATGCCATTTGTCCTGATATCTGATTAATGGATTTAGAATGAAGTATTGAACTTGGAGAGAACCATGAAATGCTGCAACTCAAAAAGGATTTCTGACTTACCTAAGTCTTACATAAACCTTGTAAAATGTACCTTAGTGAAGGAGTAAAATGTTAGCAACGAGTGAATTTAATAAAGGGTATAGAGATATTCTTTGTACCATTTCTATTTTTGCACCTTATCTGTTTGCTTTAAATTCTTTCCAAACAAAATTTTTGTTTTGAAATATCCTCTACCTAGCTGGGATAGGGGTATCCTGCTTCATAATGTAAGTGGACATCATGTGTTTGCTAAATTTGCCTGAAATACTTGGAGGCCACTACTGCTAAGATAGTTAGAAGATCTTGATTGTAGTAACATACTAGCAAGGATAGCTCATATTTATTTAACTGAACTGCAAAAACTGTATGCTCCACATTGATAGGGGCTATAACTATTTAGACACCATAAAGTAATGCCTTCTAATTTTAAAACTAAGTGACATTCAATTGAATAATGGTAGCATTTTATATATCCAGTATGTTATGGCCTTGATAAAAATGTTCTCCAAAGGCCCATGTGTTAAAGCCAGTCCCTGGTACTATTGGAAGATGAGGAAGCCTTTTAGGGGGTGGGGCCTGGTGGGAAGTCTTAGGTGGTGGGGAGTGGGGGAATGTTCTTGTCCAAGGTGTTTCTTCCTCTTTCTTTCATTTCACTGCCCTGAGGGGAATGGTTTCACTGTTGTCCATGCCATGATGTGTAGCCTTGCCACAGACCCAAAACCAACAAGGCTAACAGACCATGGACTGAAGCCTCCAAACTTCTGAGTCAAAATAAACTTTTACTTTGCAAGTTGATTATCTAAAGTCTTTGTAACTGTAATGGAAAACTGACTAATACAGTGTAAATGAATAGTGAAAAAAATATATTATATAATAAACGATATACACACTTACACAGAAATGTGCCATAGAAAATTGTCCTTAGTCTTTAAACTTACAGGGGAAATAATATTACAGTTAAAGATGTTTTAAGGAATCCAAATATCCAGAAAGTTAATAGACTTGTATGAAATATGATTCTTGAAAATGTCAGATCACTTATACAACAGCTCCTATTTCAACCCCAGAATTTTCTGCTGCCTAATTGTTTTGGATGTTACATTTTAATATCATGTCTAAGAGCTTAATTATTATAGAACTCCATAAGTAAGTGCAAGACAGATAGAAATATAGAAATTAACCAGACAATATTGTTCTTTTATGTGCATGTACAAATATGTAACAACAAATCCCTCTATTAAGTATAATTATAATGCACAAAAATTAAAAAGAAAATTTAATTATTGTCTTCCATATAAAAACAATATATATATATATAGAATTGTTCCATAGGTAGATAGCAATAAAGAATAAAAGCCATTAGCTGGGCATAGTAACACATGCCTATAATCCCAGAAATTTCAAGAGGCTAAGGAGGGCGAATCATTTGAGCCCAGGAATTTGAGAACAGCCTGGGCAACACAGTGAGACTCTGTCTCAATTTAAAAAAAAAAGAAAGAAAGAAAGAAATAATAGCACTTTATTTTCCCAAATAGTACACTGAATTTATGAAAATAACAGACAGTGTGTTAATACTTTTGTATTGACTTTACCACCTTAACAAATTTATTGTTAAAAATAAAATTAATAATATGTAGTTTTCTCACTAGTCCCACATTATCATATATTCCACAACCTCATACATATACATATTTTCTCATTTTATAAATAGTATATGAATTCACTATTCTATATTCTAAATTGTAATGGAGGAAGAAAAATTGTAGAGCAAGAAACAAAGTCACATTCCACTGATAAAAGTTCTGCTTATAGTGGTGGGGTCTTTGTAGTATCTACAAATCATTTACTTAGAATAGCCTCGTACAGTGTTTTTCTAACTTAATATTTTTTCCATTCTCAGTAACAAAGGAAAACCTGGCATAATCAGAAACTGGATTGAAAATAGAACCTTTCTGTATCTTAACTAATTATTTTAGCCTATCAGGAATATAATATGTGAAGGATGTCTTTCCACCCCATTAAATTCACAATAGCTAAACTATGGAACCAATCTAGATGCCCTTCAACAGATGAATAGATAAATAAAATGTGGTACATATACACAATGGAATATTACTCAGCCTAATAGAAGAATGAAATTATGGCATTTGCTGGTAAATGGATGGAACTAGAGAATATCATGCTAAGTGAAATAATCCAATCCCCAAAGCCCAAAAGCTGAATGTTTTCTCTAATAAGTGGATGCTGATCCACAGTGGGTGGGGGGATAGGGAAGAATGAAGGAACTTTGGTTTGTGTAGAGGGGAGTGAGAGGAGGAGTGGGGCTGTGGGGATGGGAAGGATGGGAGAATGAGACAGACATTATTACCCTATATACATGTACGATTACACTACTGGAGTGACTCTGCACCATGTACAGACAGAGGAATGAGAAGTTGTACTCCATTTGTGTGCAATATGTCAAAATGCACTCCATTGTAAAATAAATTAATAAATAAAAATTTTTTAAAAATTAATTGATATAATTGCTCATTACTTAGCATCCATTTCTCCTTCCCTATTTTTCCCATATTTTTCTTCAAGTATCTACTTTCTTCCCTATTCAGTCTATAATTTCCAGGACAAGCTGATTCCATATTTCTGTATTAGGGTCTTTTTGGCTCCAAGAAAACAGTACTTCAATCAAATTAGCTTAAATAATAAAAAGGATTTACAAGACAACATCCTGAGATAGCTCTGAGGGAAGGTGACAATTAGGGTGGGAACATGGAGGAAATGGACAAAATAGCTTCTCCACAATAGAAGCAAGTTAGCTAAAAAATTTGCTCCATCAGGAAGAAGTCTGTCTGCACTATGCCTCTGACTAGGGTTTGATACATTCACCACGTGTTTATTCTTCTCCATTCCAGTGGTGATATTTGATTACTTTCATCCTGCTCTTTCTCTATCACTGTTTATCAAATATGAAGCAGATAGGTGTCTAGCCTAAGTTATTGGTTTGCAAGGTTCTCTCATAGTATCTTTGCAAACTGTTGAACTGTACACAAGGAGTTAAAATATAGCTCAAATAAATTACCAGGAAATAATTTGGTTTTAAAGCTACAACAAATTTATCTTCAAAGCTACATATAAGCTATCATTATTCAGGACTCTGAATACAGTACTGGAAAAATACAGGAGAAAAAGATACCTGTGGTGGTATCACCCCTCCACACATGACAAGAATATCTGGTCGTCCAAGGGTATTAAGTTCTTTGATGAGATCAGGAACTAGGGTTTTGTGACCAGCAGCCAGTGTGCTCACACCCACAGCATGTACATCTGCATCTACAGCCTGCTGAGCCACTTCACGGGGAGTCTAAATAATCAGAAAGTAAAGAAACAAGTCATAATTTATTCCTAGGCAGCAACTAGAAAAAAACTTGTTGTAACGGTATTATGTTAAGTCAACATTCCAAGATTTTTATCATTAAAAATAGTAAAATGACTATTGCTTCATATTTCATCATTCTCAAATTATAAATAATTATAAATACCACTAAAGCTATTGAAGCAATAAATATCAATTCTGTAGTTGCTTCTAGCACTAGAATAGATTAATTTTATCAAGTTATGCCAAAAGACAGTTCCCCTCCCAAAATCTTCAAGATCAAAAAGCTATAGCTCTCATTATAACCTTTTACAGTATATCTGTGGTCTTCATTACCAACATTTATTGAGTTGTACAGCATAGGGCAGTATCTTATGGCATCTATAAAGTAGCAAAAAACTAAACCCAAAATGCATAGTAAAAACAAGAACTTAGGTTTGACCACTAAATGGAAAATAGTAACATCAGCAAGATGGAAGACAGGAAGGTCTAGACTCTTGTTCTCCCGCAGAAACACCAAATTAACAGTACTGTATTGAATAAAACATCTTTATGACACCTCTAGAAATTAGATAAAAGGCTACAACACCTAAGTAAGTGCATAATTAAGAGAAGGGATGACATCTAGAAGGGTCTGTTTTGTGTCTATTAACTGGATTTAACTATTTTGGGATGTGGAATTACAAAGATGATTTCAAGTATTCAATTATGAATTGAGTTGCCCAAGCTCATATCTATTCTCAGCACTAATCAGTTGATGACACTGCTTTGTTAATTCACATGTATTTAAATTATTTCATATAAAAGGTACCTACAACTCTCACATTGAAAATGTAAAAATCTGGGAAGAATGACACCACCTCAGAAACTACTGTACAATTATGGGACAAAAATATTCATCAGTCTGAATTCTCTGAGTTTGGCAAGATTTTTAGAATCATAATTTCAGTGTGGAAACAAAAGAGTCTATACTCTCAGGTAATGGAGCCACATGCAAGGATATTCCTAGATAAATCACACAACATATAGGTAAAATCTCGAGTCTGAGAAATATTAACAAGCAAAATTAAAACTCCTTTATTTTTATTTTTGGTACTAGGGATTGAACCCCAGAGATGCTCTACCACTGAACTACACCATCGACCCTTTATATTTTTTAATTTGGAACAGGGTCTCGCTGTATTACCCAGCCTGTCCTCAATCCTCCTGCCTCACTCTTCTGAGTCACTGGGATTACAGGCGTGCCTGGAGTGAAATTACAACTCTTAAAAGAAAATGTGCACATTTTTACTATTCATTTCTTATAGGTATGAAATTTAATTAAGCATGATTATCATTTATATCATCCATATTATCAAAGTATATTAGGTTAAGGTTCTATTTAAATAAATACAGTTCTATGCTTTATGCATATATATATATATATGTGTATATATATGCAAATTAAACTGCATTTATATCACCAGGCATTAAATTTTTTAAAATTCAAATAAAATTTTGACTAAACAGTTAACTACAGGTAACATACATGTTATATATGTTATGTTACCAAAGTTTGTGATGTTAAAAGGCAAATTATATTTTTATATATTAGATATAAAGGAGAAGTAAACATGCAGTTTAAATTTTTCCTTTATGTGCCAATAGCTGGCAACACTTATTTAAAAATATTTAATTTTATCAAAAATATTTTCCCAAATTTAACTGCTATTGAAAGTCTATTGTATTTGATCAGTATTTAAAATAAACAAAAACTAAAGCAAAAGAGTAGGAAAATATAAAGTTTAATCAAATAAAGCAAATATGTTTTCATTGAAAAAATTAGAATGGAAAAGGATTCAACCTTAAGAACAAACAAAAACAATCTAAATATACTTATTTGAGGTTCTTAACAAAATCTTCATCGAATACATATGCTAAACACATTTACATATTTATATAGCAATACACTTCAAGGACATATCTCTAGAAGCTTGGGCTAGTTCTTTACAATTACAATTTCCTCTAGATTCTTTTGTTTTTGGCACCAGGGATTGAACTCAGGGATACATAACCACTGAGCCACATCCCCAGCCCTATTTTGTGTTTTTATGTAGAGACAGGGTCTCACTGAGTTGCTTAGCGCCTTGCCGTTGCTGAGGCTGGCTTTGAACTCGCAATTTTCCTGTCTCAGCCTCCCAAAGTATCCTCTAGATTCTTGAGAGTGATATTTAATAATTCAAACTGAGAAAACTCTTAAGAGAGCTTACTCAAAAGCTGGGCCTCCTCAGGAAAGTTTACTTCTTTACTGATGAAAATGCAAGGACTATTCCTCAGTCCTCAACTTAGATTACCTCACTGTAGTATGTAATAAAGCTATATCCTTCCTCTTGAAAGTCTTCTTCCTTCATTTTTATTCCATTATTCATTCCATTTCCTTTCATTCCTTTGCTATCTCTTCTAGTCTACTTCCCTTTAATGTCCTGGTTTTCCTTTCATATCGCTGTACATGCTCCTCATGAGAATTACATATATCACCATGGTTTTAAGTAGCATTTATATACTGATAAAAGTCTCAAAACCTTTGTTTCTAACTGGGGTCCCTTCTATGCTCCAGACATGTATGTCCAACTTATATGGTCATTTTTATCTGAACATTGCATAAATACTACAAACACAACATGTCCAAAATCAAACAGACTATATATTCGTTTCCTAGGGCTGCAGTATGAAATTCATACAAATGGGGTGAGTTAAAACATTAGAAATTTATTATCTCACAGTTCTGCAGACTATGTCAAAATCAAGGTCTCAGCAAGACCATACTCCCTCCAGAAGGTTCCAGGGAAGAATCTTCCTTTTCTCTTCCTAACTGTTGGCTGCCAGCAATCCTTGCATTTCTTGTTGTAGCTGCATCATTCCAACTTCTGTTTCTGATGTCTATTTACATCCCTAACAACTGTGATTTGGCAAAATCAGACTATAGATAAATGGTTATCTATGATCTGATTTAGCAAATAAGTCACATCATTGATCAATAATAATAGTTCTAATATGAACTGACTGATTTTTTTTTTTTTTTACATTAGAGAGTAACAAGTAAAACATAGACATGTATCAGAACTTTGCTTGTGGGCTAGGGTTGTGGCTCAGTGGTAGAGCGCTTGCCTCGCCATATGTGAGGCACTGGGTTCGATCCTCAGCAGCACGTAAAATAAATAAAGGTGTTGTGTCCATCTACAACTAAAAAAAAATTTAAAAAAAGAACTTCACTTGTTTATAAATTATATAAGTGACTTTGCTAAATCATATACTTTTTTAATACTAGAAGAATATTTCTCAAATTTTGGGGATTTTCATAATATAATAGCAAAAAATAAAAAAACTTTAATTTGTATTATTTACATTTCCTTCATCACATTTATATAGCTAGATCATGAAGAAGACATGAATTAATTCCTAATTTTTAGTGTTTGCTGATTTCCATGATGTAAACATTACAACTATAACCAGTTTTAGTCTATCAACATGATATTGCTGAATGCACAGCTGGGAAAAGATGCACATTGGCACACAATTATATTGTATCTCCAACATGTAGACATGAGAGATTGAAATAACCTCAAGAGCACAGATAATAATAAAATGTAGTAAGATAAATAGGAATTGATAAGTTTTGAGTACTTATCACTTGTACTTTTTTTTATTTATTATTTTAGTTTTGGGTACCGGGGATTGATCCCAGGGGGACTGAACTACTGAGTCACATCCCCAACTCTCTTTTATATTATTATTTACAGACAGGGTCTCATAAAGTTGCTTAGTACCTCATTAAGTTGCTTAGGCTGGTTTTGAATTTGCAGTCCTTCTGTCTCAGCCTCAAGCCTCTGGGATTACAGGCATGTGCCACCACGCCCCACTCACCTTTACTTTTAATATAATTTATTCAACAATGTTAATGTGAAACAACTGCTTTTCAAAATACCTATGAATTTAACTCCTGGATGCCTCACTAGTCCATGCTGGTTCTCTTAATACTGTCTATATATATCTGTAAATGCCCCTTTATTAAATTTTCTACAAAATCTTAACTGTGATTTGATTTCTGCTGAGATCCTGATATCACCTTAGTTACAATTTCTATTGCTTCTCACTCACATTACTGAACATCTTAACTGGACTCATTGCATCTTGCTGCAGCTCCTCTCATTCAGTGTAAGAAAGTGATTTTACTACAAAGTGAGCTTTCTAAAATACAAATTTGATTGTGCCACTGTACAATCAGTTAAGTATCAAACACTTTTGGGATGAAGTTCAACCTTCTTATAGTGCATATAATGCTATTAATAATCTGCACTCTATCCTTAGCACTGCATTCTGATTTTACCCTTGCAGTAGGCTGAAGGCTTCATGCCTTCTTATTGCTCACTCTCTTCTAGAGCTGACCGTCTTTTATAGCATGGCCTTCCCTGCCTTGTTCTCCTAGCTTCTGAAAGGACAGTTAAAGAGTAAGAAAGAAGATTGATCTTACTCTTATGTTTAATTTCCTTTTCAAAACACTTCCCACCAATGCCCTGTGGGTTATCTTTCCCACAAAGTATAAGTCACCTCTCAAAGAGTATAATGAAATCTTTGAAAGTCACCTACAGCTTCCAACGTCTAATACAAATTGTAGTTCTGAACTGACATTTACTTATAAAAGTTAGGGTTAATATGAATTTAATTTGCCATAATTAGATTTAAACATTCAATAATTAGAGAATTGGTTGAACAAGTTCTTTTATAACTTTAAAAACATCATCTTGATCTATCATTTTCTACTTTTTTTAATGAGACTTATAGCATACTATTAGGAACTGTCCCCACAATTTTTCATACCTGAAAAAGAGGGCCTATGTCCACATCAAAACCAAGATCAGCAAATCCTGTAGCAATAACCTTTGCTCCTCTGTCATGACCATCCTGTCCCATTTTTGCCACAAGAAGACGAGGTCTACGACCTTCCCGTTCCATGAATTTATGAACTCTAAGGAACATTTTAGAAGACAACAATTAGTTAAGTATTAATTGCCAAAGGTAGGATATAAAAACTGTAATTTATTCACAGTAAATTGTTCAAGAACCCTTGATCCGTTCACTTACATTTTGTTAATGTCTTTATTTTACATTGAGATGGGCATTAAAGCCTGAATGTGTTTATTATCATCCTCTTAGAGGAAGGTGAAAGATGGCCTAGCCTGTAAGCTCATTACCCAGAGAATATCACAATGAAACAAGATGAAGAAATGACAACTTTCCAACCTCTTCAGCAGGGACCCTTCAGATTCCGTTACATGATACGTAACCCACAAGTTTTAAATTATCCCTGTCTCACCTCCCATTCACAAGTGTGAACTCTCTCAAACTGACTGCAATAGAATTTTTTATAATAATGTTTCATCAAAATAACCGCTTAGAGCCAGGTGCTGTGGCACATGCCTGTAATCCCAGCACTTTGGGAGGCTGAGACAGGAGAATTGCAAGTTCAAAGCCAGCCTCAGCAACAGCGAGGAGCTAAGCAACTCAGTGAGACCATGTCTCTACATAAAACACAAAATAGGGCTAGGGATGTGGCTCAGTGGTCGAGTGTCCCTGAGTTCAATCCCTGGTACCAAAAATAAATAAATAACTGCTTGGTTAACATGACAAATTTAAGCTGAACATGAAGAAACATTGTATTTATTTTGTTAAAAGAAAAATATTTTCCTTTTGATGACTTCCATATTGGTTGTTTTGATATCTATGTAGTATATAAAAATTAACAGAAAGTTTTTAGTAGGAAGCTTGTTACGAAGGTTCAGCACACCAATTACTAAAAAAGCCAGTTTTTACACTTGAGAAACATGATCACAGTACTCCATATTTTCACCTCATGCTGTGACAATGTCATTTACTGTCAGCTCAGTGAATATTGATTTTAATTTATGCATAGATATTAATCAGATATTTATTTTCAAATTAAAAACAATCAAGATTTTATAATTTTATTCTAGCAATTGAACAATGTAAATAAACTTAAGAAAACATGCAAGTCTACTATAGTGAATAGATTGAAAGCTAAATACCTGGAGGATATGAAGCAATATTACTGTTAATGATACAAACATCTGTTGGAAATGAGAACTCCTAAATGGAACTACAGTGAAAATTCAAGATATGATTAATTTTATTAAAACTAATATTAAGTTTCAAAGTTGTTTTAATCTTTATTAATTGATACTTAATATTATACAATTACATATAATTATATACAGTCATTATCAGCTCAATGACCAGGACATATTCTGAGAAACACATAGTTATGTGATTTTGTCACTGTGTGAACATCATAGAGTATATTTAAACAAACTTAGATGATGTAGCCTGCTACACACCTAGGCTCTAAGGTAAATATACAAAATATACATACATATGTATATTTCTATATATAATGGAGAAAACATGATCTTAAATGAAGCACAAGAGAAAATGACATGATCAAGAGACTTTGTAAGCTGGCCACAGTGCCGCACGGCTGTAATCCCAGCTCTTTGGGAGGCTGAGACAGGAGAATCGTGAGTTCAAAGCCAGCCTCAGCAATGGCGAGGTGCTAAGCAACTCAGTGAGACCTTGTCTCAACATAAAACACAAAATAGGGCTGAGGATGTGGCTCAGTGGTTGAGTACCCCTGAGTTCATTCCCTGGTACCAAATAAAAATAAAAGAGAGAGATTTTGTAAATATAAGATGTATGAAGCTTCTGCCAACATAGCACAGCATACTCCTTTATAATAAACATATTTCATAAGTAGGAATATATTTTAAAATAATAAAAAGTACAATGAACTAGTAACAGAGTTATTATCACCAAGTATTATATAATGTATGTAACTGTATGTTCTATGCTTGTATACAACTGCTGGCACATAAATTTACACCAGCATCACCACAACATGAGTAAAATATTGTGCCTCATGTTACTACAGCTATGGCTACAACATCACAAGGAGATAGGAATTTTTTAGCTTCATTATAACCTTATGAAGCCACCATTGCATATGTGATCCATTGGCATTTTGCATTTTGGGACATGACTATATAGTATATTTATAATTACATATTATGTATAATAAATTATATATCATATATAGTTCATGAACTATATATAAATTATATAACTATTTTATATAATATATATTTAATTTAATATTAATTAGTTTTAGTCTAATTACAGACTACTAGTAAAGTCAATTCAAACATTTTCCAAGTTTTATGTGAGAAAACTAAGCCAAGGTCCTAGTAAACTCAAGGGAATTGTGTTAACAGAAAAGATGAACTTCTAGCTTAAAAAAACCTCACATTTTACCTCTTGATAGCAGATGTTATCTCTTTACTTTCTCCAAATTCTTGGCGATATGCTCCACTCACCATACGATCATTAGCTTTATGCTCACCAAATACCTTTTTCATAGCATCTGTGATTTCTCCAACTGTACATCTAAAATTAAATGGAGGTTTCAGTAACATCATTACCTTGAAATGATGCTTACCTTAATACTATAATTAGACATATTTTATTTATCTAAGTAAAAATATGCAATAAAAAATTTAAAAAAGAATGTTTTAAAGCATAATGAAAGTAGCTTTCCTGAGAATACATATGAAAAAGTGATTCTGAATGTTTATATGCATTGTAATCTCTTTTCAACATGTAACCAAAATTCACCTGAATGATCTAAAAACTACAGACAAGTATCTGAAGGTTACTGAATATTTTACCACTTAAGAACACAAATGAACAAGCCTCTCCCAATTATTTTTTGATAAGTATATCTTTTAGCATTTTTCAAACAAAGAGGAGGTTGCTGGAGAATTTAATAAGACCAGTTATACTACAGAAGAAAACCAAATAAAGTAGGCTATAATGTTAACATAAAATAAGAGACTAGGAATAATTTTTAAATGTATTCTACCCTTGCTGGGTGCAATGGTGCATGCCTGCAATCCTAGTACTGAGGAGGCTGAGACAGGAGGATTGCAAGTTTAAGGTCAGTCTCAGCAACTTATTGAGTCCCTCAGCAATTTAGTGAGAATGAGGATGTAGCTTAGTAGCAAGGTGCCCCTGGGTTCTATACAGTACCAAACAACAACAACAAAAACCAACTATTTTGCTTTTAAAACAATGGCTTTGGCAACAAGAGAAAATGATTGGGACAGGGGCAGGGAAGATGGTTCTTCTGTTTGCTTCATGACTAAGAATAATTCAAAATATATAGCATGACAATAAATTTATCCTTCAATTCTCAGAAAAATGTTGCCCCAATCCCAAAGCCTGTCTAATGGGTTAAATATCAAGTTGGTACACCTCGGTAATATACTTGTAAGCACAGCAAATTTCAACCTACATAGCTGTGAAATGGATTCATTATAATAGCTTCAAATGTCTTGAGCCACATGGAAATATACAAGCAATATTATAACCAATTCAAAGTAGACTAATGTGGGACACAGTAGCACTTGTCTGCAATCACAGCAACTCAGGAGGCTGAGGCAGGAGAATCACAAGTCCAAGGATAGCCTGGGTAATTTAGCAAGAGTGTCTCAAATATTAAATAAAAAGGGCTGGTGATGTAGCTACCTCTGGGTTCAATCCCCAATACCAGTAACCCAAAGTATATTAATGTTTCAAATGTACAGATACTTAAGGAAAAATAAGAATTAAAGTTATTATGTTTTCCATTATAAACTTTTGAGCTTTCAGGTTTATAGGAGGAACATTTTACTTAAGTACATTATGAAAAGGTAAACTGATCGACTTTTAGTATTTCAAAAAGTCCAAATTTATATATCCTCACCTTGCACGAGCTGCATCCACTGCAAGAGCCAAAATATTTCCATCTCCACTAGCAGCACATTGGGTTAGTGCAGCAAGACATCGTTCAGCCAAAGCTTGATCCCTGCTGGATTTGATCTTATGGAAAAGGTCAAAAAAAGGAAAATTTACATAAACAGGGAATAAAACAGATATTAGAGATTAGACCTTGACACATACAATATGAAATTTTCCATCATCCTAACCTCAAAAATGAAAGAAGAAATAAAGATAATAATCTATAACCTAGGAATTACATTCATTCATATAATTCATTCACTCAAGATCTCCTAAAATAATCCTGATTCAGTACAATAACAACAAATCAGAAACAAGCAGGTAAATACTACTGTTGATATAGCTACTTAGACTTTCCTAAAGTTGCAGGACATTGAAAACAAGTGGATCTTTTAAAAAATTATTTCAAAAGAACACTAAAGATTCAAAGTAAGAAGGATAAAGATAAATCAGAACTTACAGAATATTTTAGTTACATTTTAAGTTTCCTTTAGCTTATTAACAATATATTGGTAATAATACCTATGTACATATATTGCTATTCTTTGTATTTAAAAATAATCCCAAGAGGATGGAGAAAGGGAAACAATGTAAAGCATGTTTAAAAACATTTCCAAGCCAGGCACAGTGAAACATGCCTGTAATCCCAGAACTTTGGGAGGATGAGATAGGAGAATCGCGAGTTCAAAGCCAGCCTCAGCAACGACGAGGTACTAAGCAACTCAGTGAGATCCTGTCTGTACATAAAACACAAAAAAATAGGGCTGGGGATGTGGCTCAGCGGTTGAGTACCCCTGAGTTAAATCCACGGTACCAAAAAAAAAAATTTTCCAGTAGATCCTAGCCCTGGTCTACCAAAAACTTGCCAAAACAGTTACTCAAATTCAATGTTTTACAAGCTGCACCACCTGCAAATAAGCCTAAAATATGATAGTGTTCAAGATGCTACCAAAAAATCATACAGAATCTATAAAAAGAGGTGGGATGAAAAATTTCTATTGGAGTTTAGAAAAATTCAACTCCAAATTCTCTATGAAAATGCCCATTTTCCTATATATAGTTTAATTTTTTTGTAATCTAATTTGCAAGTTTTTCTAATATAAGGAGAGGCAATATAGTAGTATGGTGTTTCTTGAATGGAGAGTTTTAATCCATTAGTGGATGGTGATACAGAATTAGTATTAGTGAACTATAATTGAAATAGAACAGAAAATATTTAAGTGGATGGCACATAGTTTGAAAAAGTATTGTTTTGTAAACTTTTATTCCAGTTATGAGTGCATTCACATGTGTGCATATAGATAGGCATGTAGGTAAAATGTATTTTTAACTATGAGTCATGGTCCAAAAAGTTGGAATGACACTAGTATAGAGTGTCAAGGGAATAACATTCAGGTTCAAGTTCCAGCTCTGACATTTGCTAGCAGACAGTACATAAGAAAGTTATTAACATCTCTTCTGTCAAATTGAATTGATGAAAATAAAATATGGTCCTTACAAGGATGAAATGAGAAAATGCATACTTAAAGCAATTCCAAGCATAGTTCAGGCATTCAATAAATCTTAATTTTATAAAAGTAACAGAAATAATAAGAATTTAAGAGTCATGGTCTTAGGAAACAAGAGCTTCTACATTTACAGCCAGTATAACATATATATGGCTTAACATTTTATTATTGGATTCCTCATCTGTAAAGTAATAAATATAGTAAATACCTGCAAAACAAAATAATATAAAACAACAATCTAAGCAAAGAACTTAGCACAGTGTGTGGTATATACAAGGTGCTCAAAAAATGTCAACAATTATTACTCTGTTGTCATTACTGAATTTCTTTCTTGCCAAATATAAGGCTGATTACTGTTAGTGATAAATGGAACCCCTCAGGCTTGAGGGTATGGAATCAATAAGAACCTAAAGTATCAGAGAAGAGAAAAAGTTTTCTTGAAATACTTTGGTGATCACTGAAAATAAAATGGTACACGCTAAATAGGGTCTTTCTTAAAAATGATAAAATTATAAGATGTGAAAAAGACATTGTTATTCCTGATAGATTGAGGGTGAAAGTGTAAATAACATCATTAAATGCCTGCCACTAATAATGAAAAAAATTGATACTGACAGTTGTGCATTCAATCTAACTGAATAGTTTTAAATAACCAGAGGGAAAGTGAACAAAGAAAAATCATTATAGGATTTTTTTTTTTTTGTGCCTTGGAAATAGCAATATTTACAGATGCCAGAGATTAGGAGCTCCAGGTAGCTCGTTACAAGAGAAATATATAGGTTACAGCATTAAAAAATTAATGTTTTACCTATTTTGGTATTTCACATAATTTTATTTATCTCAATGAGGAATTTAAAATAGAAAGGAAATATAATAATCAAAATAAACAAATATACAATACTCAAACAAAATTAAGTTCATTACAAACCATAGCTTACCAAAGTACTATCAATAGCTGAATTTTAATAATCAGAAAGCAGATCATTCTTTCATAGTAGTATTATAGTAGAAAGAAATTACAATGAGAAATGCTAGATTCAAATATGGATTCTGAACTTTTTTTTTTTTTTTTACTTTTTCTTTGAGTGATTTACATAATTATCTAAGCCTCAGTTCTAATCAGTAAATTATGGAAGGTATAATTATTATAGTATGGTTTTTAATACTAACATGTAAGTTTCACAGGGGCAAATATAGTTTAAAGCACATGAGTTTCTAGTGTCAAGACCTCAATTGAGTCTTGGTTATCCACTTACTTATCCTGAGCACTTGTCTTATCTTTAGTTTCTCTATTTTTAAAAAGATAGAAATAATCCCCATCTCATGCAATTGTTGTGAAGATTAAAACAGGACAATTTAAGGAATTATCCAGCACCCAGAAGACAGAAATACTTATAAAATAATAGCTATTCATACCTTTTTAAGTTTTTCAATCTGTGTCTTACGCACTGAAGTATTATCAATTGCCAGAACTTCTACAGATTCTTCTTTTTCCAACTGGTACTTATTTACTCCAACAATTACTTCAGAACCTATTAATTTCCCAAAGGAAAATATAATATAGAGATTCTATTCACAAATAACTGCCTAACAATGATGATGTAATTATCATGTATTTTCCTTAACAATATTAAGTAATATCCTTAACTCTTAGTGAAACTTCAGTATAGAACAGCAAATCCCAATCTGGGGTGAAGGTGTGAAGGGAAATAACAATTGCATATGAGAATCTCTATAAAGGAGGACTTTCATTTTTCTCCCAAACTACATGCTTTCCCAGTGTTCCTCATAAGCCTTCTTATAACATTTCAAAAGTAATCACAGCAGTTACTATGCAAGATTTAGAAGCTTGGATTCTCTTCCAGCAAACAACTTCCAAACTTAAAATACAGCCCAGGTGTGGCAGAGCACACCTGGAATCCCAGTGGCTCAGGAGGCTGAGGCAGGATGATTATGAGTTCAAAGCCAGCCTCAGCAAAAAGCAAGGTGCTAAGCAACTCAGTGAGACCCTGTCTCTAAATAAAATACAAAATAGGGCTGGAGATGTATGTAGCTCAGTGGTCGAATGCCCCTGAGTTTAATTCTCTGGTACCAAAAAAATAAAAAATAAAAATAAATAAAATATAAACACTTTTACAATCTATAAGTGATAAATCAGAATAACAAAGGCACCTCCTTACATGATAAAAAATACCTTTTGCTTCAAATGACCAGATTATTATTATTATCTAAACACATCTTAACACTCCTACCCCAGGTTATATTCTTTATTTCCTTCATAGCAATTAACACAATCTGTAGTTACTTTGTTTACTTGTTCTTTTCTCTTTTCTGAGAATGTAAGTTCTCTGGGGACAGAGTTTAGATCTGGCCTGATCACAACTGTATGCCTGGACATAGCAAGTGCCTCGAATTTAACATGGTAAAAAGGATTCATGTATTGAATGAATGAATGAATACTCCAATATAGAAGACAATAACCGCTGATAGTGTAATCTTCAAAATGTTGGTGATATTTACCCATATATATACACATATATACATGGGTATACATTCATGGATACATTTATATGCTTGCCTACATATATCTATGCAGGCACAAACACAAAAATATAGACATATATGGATATATATAGAGATCTTCCCATTATTTTTGTTTCATTAACTATATGCTATCATCAAACAAAAATTAGTATTTCTTGATATTAGATTTCATACTTATACTCTTCCATTGTTTCTTACCAGAATCTATTCTAGCTTGTCTTCGGGCAGCACATTCTTCAATTCGAAGTTTAGGTAATCCTTCAGCTACAGCTTTGGCCATTCCACCCATTTCTTCAATTTCATTAATGAGCTAATAATAAGAAAAATAGAGTAATAAAACTAGAACACAGTAAGAAAATTTTAAAGAACACAAATTAGCTCTGAGTGTTGTTATATAATTACTAAAAATATAATAAAATTATAAGCTAAATGTCAATATTGCATAAGAAAGAAATTAAATAAATAGCAAGGGAATTAATTAGAACTTGTGAGTTTAAAGTTATTTGTTGAAAACACAATAGCAAAAGTAACAAGGATATTCTGAAAAACAGAAAACTTCACTTGAGTCTTGGGAGAAAACTAAAGATAGTGTTAGTTCCTCAACCTTTATTTTTAGTTGCCTAAATAAAATGCTCATAGTTCCTGAGACTCTTTAAGAAAAATATACTTCAAAATGAAATTATACTTTTGGTTTGAACAAAACAGAAGTGATATAACTTTATCTTTAATGAAACCAGGAAATGTCTAAACTTTCAATCATAGCTTCATGTATAAAGGCAGAAACTGAAGGGTGGAATGATATATGACTTAACATAAAGGAACAAGGTCAAACTTGCTTTTCCCTGAGGGATTCAATAAAGAAAATCTGTGTGGGAGCCTACAGAAAACAAAGGTGAGATAGGAAGTTCAAAACATGGGACTACTTGTGAGTTTGCAACTACTTCTCTCATTTTGTCAAAAGAATAAATTTTACTGTCTACAAAAAAATGAACTAGAAAGGCAATGAACTATCAAACACCAAATAGAGGAAAGGCAAGGATAAGATGTCTTATTGAAATAAAAGCTTCACTGAGAAGAATACAGAGGGGGAGAAGGGGTAAAGAAAGAACAGACAATATAGAATGCAGAAGAAAACTTCAAAAAATATTTTTAATATCCTCACAAGAAGAGATTCTGAATTAATGAAATGAAATGGTGTGATATACAAGAAAAATTAGAAAACAAAAATGAGCTCTGAGAAATTAAAATGTTAGGGGAAAGATAAAATTGTTGAATCTTGAGGAAAACAAGAAAAGTTAAGGAGATGCACTTAGAAAAGATATGAATGTTATTATCATATTATTTAGGTAGGTAAAATATTTTATGACTAGGAATTCAAGAAAAAGAAATGAGAAAAAAATTTCAGGAAGGAATTATCAAAAAAATACAATTTCTGAGAGTTATGAAAATATTTATAGAAGGATAAGATGGAAAAGACTTATCAAAGATTCAGTACAAGGTAGGAAAAAATACATGAAGTAATTATCAACACTCACATACAAAAAGAGAGATTCTGATGCTTTTAGAATGAAAGATCCTGAAAGAGAATAGCATCAAATTTCTGATCAGAAATAATAAAAGCTAGAATTAAAAAAATACCAATGTTTGTAAACTTGCTTATATGTTCCTCAATGGAAATAATTTCTTGGCTGTTATTCAAGTATAAGAACAGAATAAAGACATTTTCAAATATGCAAAGTTCTAAATAATTTCTCTCTCATGCACTTGCTATAAGAAGTGCTCCAGTTTAGCATCCATATATCAGAGATAACATTTAGCCTTTGGTTTTTGGGGACTGGCTTATTTCATTTAGCATGATAGTCTCTAGTTCCATCTATATACAGGCAAATGATATAATTTCATTCTTCTTTGCAGCTGAGAAATATTCCACTGTGTATAAATGACACATTTTCTTTAATCATTCATCTGTTGAAGGACACCTAGCTTGGTTCCATAGCTTTGCTTTTGTGAACTGAGCTGCTATAAATATTGATGTGGCCATGTCACTGTAGTATTCTGATTTTAAGTCCTTTTGGTATATACTGAGAGTAGGATAACTGGGTCAAATGGTGGTTCCATTCCAAGTTTTCTGAGGAATTGTCATACTGCTTACCAGAGTGGTTGCTCCAATTTGCAGTCCCACCAGCAATGTATGACTGTACTTTTTTCCCCACATCCTTGCGAACAAGGATGGCAAGGGAAAGGAGAAGGGATGGGATTAGGAAAGACAATAGAATGAATCAGACTCAACTTTCCTATGTCCATACATGCACACATGACCAGTGAAATTCCATATCATGTACAACCACAAGGATGGGATCCTAATTAGGATAAGTTATACTCCATGTGTGTATAATGTCAAAATACTCTCTACTATCACGTATACCTAAAAAGAACAAATTGAAAAACTTTTCTTAAAAAGAAGTGCTTCAGAAAAACAGAAGCATGAGATTCAAGATTCAGAATTCAACGCAAGAGAATAGAAAAAGTATTCTTTTTTTTTTTTTTTTTTTGGTACCAGGGATTGAACTCAGGGGTACTCAATTACTGAGCCACATCCCCAGCCCTATTTTGTGTTTTATTTATTTAGAGACAGGGTCTCACTGAGTTGCTTAGAGCCTCGCCATAGCTGAGGCTGGCTCTGAACTTGCGATTCTTCTGCCTCAGTCTCCCAAAGTGCTAAAATACAAGCGCCCGGTGAAAAAAAGTATTCTTAAAATAAGAGCCAAGAGAACAGCCAAGGACAGCAGTGATCAGTATCTTAGAGAGAAACCAATTTAAATCAAATGAGAACATCAGAACACCTTACAAAGGAATGAGACGTAATTATATTGGTAGGAAGAGACAGAGAAAGGACTATAAGTCAGCTAAAGTACTAAACTATCATACTAAGAAAAGAATAAATAATGTCTAATGTCTAAACATGACAAAATTAGAAGAAACAGTGCACATGTATGATTTTAAAGTAGATAAAAACAAAAAGGACAACAAACAAAAGTATGAAGTATATACCAAGAAATAGGAAAAAACAAGTGGAAAGCTATTGACTGCTGTTTTTTGGTATAAGCTCTTTAATATTAGCAGTCTTTTTATCTGTTTGAATGAAATACTTTAAAACAAAAACAGACATTTTTAAGTTAAGTTTTGAAAACTATAAAATGAAATCTAAATTTCCCCTTTTCTCACAGTTTCTAAATCTTGATATAATTCTAAAAATGATTAGATTTATAAGGCAAAAAATCTATGAACCTTGATTTATAAATTTATAGGTCATTATAAATAAATCTTGAAAGCAAAGCTGCAAAGAGGAGAAACTGACCTTCAAGGCAGCATCATAAACATCATTTGTGAGAGATTCCATCATATATGAACCCCCCCAAGGATCAGCCACTTTAGGAATGCCAGATTCTTCTTGAATGATGATCTGTGTGTTTCTGGCAATTCGAGCACTTTTCACAGTTGGCAAACCCAAAGCTTCATCAAAAGAATTTGTGTGCAAGGACTGAGTCCCTCCAAACACAGCTGCCATTGCTTCTACTGCAGTTCGGATAATGTTATTATAGGGATCCTAAAACATTTGGTAAGAAATAGAAACAACAAAATACGGAAACAGTTGATAGATGCTGTGATTATAAAAGACAATATAATTCAGCAGGGACTGCTGCCTACTTTCTATGCCAATGTCCACATTCGGCTTCAAAATATCAAATAAATTTAAGACAAATTAGTAATTATTAGTGCAATTAGAATTAAGAGCCAATTGTCTAGTATGTGCTTAGGCATTAAAACATTCTGAAATATCAAACATTTTGTTGTACCCAATTTTATATCTCATATTTTATAACAATATCATGACATATGTCTTCTCTACTTAGATTTTATGAGCCCTTGTCTCCTAATTCTCTGTCTTCTAATTATTTTTTATACCTCAAAGTATCTTCCACCTTGACATGCACAAAATAGGCACTCAAGAAATGAACAACAAGCCAGGCATGGTGGCGCATGCCTGTAATTCCAGCATTTTGGGAGGCTGAAAGACAGGAGAATCGTGAGTTCAAAGTTAGCCTCAGCAAAAAGTGAAGTGCTAAGCAACTCAGTGAGAACCTGTCTCTAAATAAAACACAAAATAGAGCTGGGGATGTGGCTCAGTAGTCAAGTGCCCCTGAGTTCAATCCCTGTACCAAAAAAAAAAACAGTGGGGGGTATGAATAATAAAATGAACAAGAGACTATTGTGTATAAAATCTGGGTTATAGTTTATTGTGTTCCTAATTGTGATTTGGGAAAATCATTTTATTTCCCTGAACTTTAGTTTCCTTAGCTTTCAAAGTAAGCAAATTGATATATATAAAAAAAGATTATTAAAGTTTCTCCCAAACTCAAAATCTCTGCCTCCATTTATAAGGAACCGAATTTATATTTTATATGGAACATATTATCTGTAATTCACTTTTAAATGTATAAAAGCAATGAAACTTTAAAATTATAAACAATTTTTAAATGTATCAAAATACTATATGTAAAATTAACATGTATAAAGACAAGATTATAACCATACAATTTTAGTGGAATAAAATCAAATTAAAATAAGTTACCCCAAAGATAATAGTCTTTAAATGGTCTGTTTGCTCTCATGCTTTGCTTAAACACAGAACTTTTATAAATAAAATGCATATATATAATACCAAATTTTAATTAGGCAGTTTTATGTTAAGAATCCTAGCTCTTAAAACTATATGAGAGTAGTAAATTATGACTTTACCTTTTCCTCATCAAATAATTTTTACTTTTTCAAAAATTTATTTATTTTTTATTACATTATAATTATATATAGTATTTGAGTTCCTTTTGACAAAATGATACATATAAGGAATTTTATTTCAATCCCCATTTCCCCTCCCTTTTTGTCCCCTCATTTCTTCTTCTTTTCTCCCTCCTCTCCCTATTGATCTTACTTTCACTCACTCACTTATTTATTTATTTATTTACTTGTTTGTTTGTTTGTTTGTTTGTTTTTGGTACCAGAATTTATTCATTTTGGTACCAGGGATTGAACTCAGAGGCACTTTACCACTAAGCCACATCCCCAACCCTATTTTGTATTTTATTTAGAGACAGGGTCTCACTGAGTTGCTTAGCACCTCACTTTTGCTGAGGCTCACTTTGAACTCCTGCCTCAGCCTCCTGAGCCACTGGGATTAACAGGCATGCACCATCCTGCCCAACTATTTTTGATTGCTACTTTCTACACATAAACAAAGGAGAAATTCCCTTAAAAAAGTAAAACAGTACTATAAGATTTAAATAATTTTATATTACTAACCACTAGATGGGGCCAATTTTATTTATTCAGTATGTATAAATACAAATTTAAGTGGTATTGTTATTATGCTTTGGTATTATGGTATAATTTGGTATTATGCTTCAGAATATTTATGATTTGCAAATGTTAACAAATAAATTCCTACATTTACTTCCTGCCTGTACTGTTAGTACAAGGAAATATTTATTTTCTTTATTAAAATTCTCTATTTTGAATTATATACACACCTGTTCAGTAAGTGACCATCCTGATGTCTGACAATGTGCTCTTAGAAGAAGAGATTTAGAGTTTTTAGGCTGAAACATTCGCTCTATTAAGTGAGCCCACAGTCTTCTCCCAGCTCTCATCTTTGCTATTTCCATATAGAAGTTCATCCCAATTCCCCAGAAGAAAGACAATCTAAAATAATAATGTTAAATCCAGAATTTGCTTGAATTTAACAATATAAAACAGAAAGTTAATTGTATTGCACACTAGAAAATCAACATCCAGATTTTAATATCAAACATCTTAATTTGATTTAAAAGCAAACCTAACATATGAAAGTATAATTTTATGCATATAAAAAAAAATAGCTTGGAAGTAGCTAAGAACCATTCGTTCTGCAATTACTTTTCCTTAGGAAATAATCTCCTAATGTGTCCTTAATTATTCATTTTTTAAAAACTAAAAAATATTTTAGTAATACCCAATATGTAAGTCAGGGATTTTATGGAGGGAATAAATGTCAAACTTGCTTTGAATGGGTAGCAAAAATTGGGGGGTGGCCACTGGGTGTGGTGGTGCACACCTGCAATTCCAGCAAAGAGGAGGCTGAAGCAGGAGGATTGCAAGTTTGACACCAGTGTTAATAACATAGTGAGACTTTGTGTCAAAATTTTTAAACATTTAAAAGATCTGGGAATAGCTCAAGGGTAAAGCACCCCTGGTTTCAATACCCAGTACCACATACACAAAAAAGAAAAGTTTATCATTTTTTTTCATAATGGTTTATGATTTTCTTTTGGTCTGAGCAGATTTTTCTCCAATTTGTCTCCAATTTCACCATTCCCTTCTATCTTATATTCTGTAGTTGTTACAGGTTATTTAATTGCCTCTAAAGCCACAAAGGTTATGATACCTTGTACAAATAAGGTGAGCTTTAAGAAACCAAAACTTTATTAAAAATACTTCATGTACACTTGAAAGAAGTTCTTAATATAGGAATTCTCAAATATTTTGGTCCCACGAATTCTTTAAACTCTTAAAAATTAATGAAGATCCTAAAGAATATTTCTTTATTTGGATAATATCTATCAATATTTTATTTACTAGTTCCTTTAAAAATAACAATAAACATACAACATGTTAACATAAGTATCATTTTTATGAAAAATAGCTATACTAACCTATTTCTCTAACATAAAAATTGTAATAAAAAATCATTGTTTTACTTTTTTAAAAATATTTTTTTAGTTGTTGATGGACCTTTATTTTATTCATTTATTATTTATATGTGGTGCTGAGGATCGAACCCAATGCCTTACACATGCTAGGCAAGTGCTCTACCACTGAGCTACAGCCCCAGCCCTTGTTTTACATTTTTGCAAATCTTAACAGTTGGAGTCTTAGATCTGTTGCTGCATTCAATCTGTTGCAACATTGCATAACATGTGAGTTCTGGAAAACTCTACTATAATATTGGGAGAATTGAAGGGAAAAAAAGCAAATGAAGTTGTAAGTTAGTCATGAAAACAGTTTTGATCTTGAAGGCCTCATTAAGGGTCTAGCAATCCCCATGGGTCCTTAGAACACTTTTTTTTTTTTTTTTTTGATACGAGGGATTGAACTCAGGGGTACTTGACCACTGAGCCACATCCCCAGCCCTATTTTGTGTTTTATTTAGAAACAGGGTCTCAGTGAGTTACTTAGTGTCTCGCTGTTGCTGAGACTGGCTTCTCTAGTCTCAGCCTCCCAAAGTGCTGGGATCACAGGAGTGCGCCATTGCACCCAGCTTGGACCACATTTTAAGAACTGCTGTCATAACAAATATACAATATCCTGGTATAAAGGAACATGCACTGGTGTCTAAAAGGCAGAAGTCATGTTTTCCAAGTGCTCTACTGCCAGCATACAGGTTAGTGCTTGGCTCAGAGCAAAGCTTAACAAGTGAATACTTCATAAACTATAATTTTTCCCTTTACTTTTACATACAACTTTATTAACAAGATTTTTTGAAACATGTTTTCATAGCACTATACATACAACATTTATATTACACAAATACACTAGAAAAAAGGAACAAATAATTTCCATATTTTCAATAAAAAAATTAATAAAAGCAAAATTGCTTAACTTTATGTTTACATTTTAATATAATGTTAATAAATAGTATTTGATTATGCTCTCATTACCATATAGATAAAGCATAAGACAATCCAAATCTAGCATGACATTTATATTTGTAAATCCATTTCATTAACATACTTTGCTGTATAGTCATAAAATGGTGTTAAGAATCTTAATTTTTATTTATCTATTTATTTATCTATTTATTTATTTATTGTACTTAGGTATACATGATAGCAGAATTCATTTTGATTCATTGTACACAGATGGAACACAACTTTTCATTTCTCTGGTTGTACATGATGTAGAATCACATCATATATGTAGTCATACATGAAGCTAGGGCTATGATGTCCATCTCATTCCATCATCATCTTTACTGTCCCCATGCCCCCTCTCCCCTCCCTCCTCTTTGACCAAAGTTCCTCCATTCTTCTCATGTGCTCTACTCCATTATGGATCAGCATCCACTTATCACAGAGAACATTCAGCATTTGGTTTTTTGGGATTGGCTTACTTCGCTTAGCATGATACGAATCTTCTTAATTTTGAGACAATATCTAAATTTAATTTACTTACCTTGGCGCAAATTCATCAATTGTTAGGCCAGCTTGGAGTCCAGTTCTACAATACTCCAATCCATCTGCTATAGTATAGGCCAGTTCCAGAATGGCATCAGCTCCTGCTTCTTGCATATGATATCCACTTATTGAAATTGAATTAAATTTTGGCATGTGCTATATAAAATAAAAATCACAAGTGAACAAAAATATTAAGAGATTGTATTAAACCCATTTTCTAAAAACAATTATTATTTAAAAATGATGTTCAAGTCATATACACTTGACAATTCATATTATTTACTGAAAATATTTAAGGATTATTATACTTAATTCCATCTCCTATTTAAAAGATTTATCCTTAAATCATCAAAAAGACTGTACCTGTTATATTTTTCTAAAGGAAAGAATTTGTATTAACCATTCTTTAGGCTAAATAACAGAAGATATCATTGATTCCAAATGAATACTCTGATTTTATAAAAAGATGTATAAATTTAATACTATTTACTAGTTATTAATTTTCTTATTGGATTGAAGGCATCAAACATGAATAAGCACACAGTAGAAAAACGATTTTCAAATAAAACAAGATAAAGGGAAAGATTTAAAAATTTTTTAAAAACGGTTTAATTTATTGTGATATTTAATGCTAAGCATATTCCAGTTGAAATCTTTTTACCACAATTAGTAAGAAAACTGCATTTCCTGGGGACAGTAAAGGTGGTGGAATATGATGGTCATCATAGCCCTAACTTTATGTATGCTGTATATATGTTGGGATTCTATACAACTTACAACTAGAGAATTGATATTTTATCCTTTATCTATGTACAATGAATCAAATTGCATTCTGTTATCATGTAAGCCTAAATAGAACAAATAAATAAATTAAATATAAAAAAAAGAAAACTGCATTTCCACTATCACCCTAAAATTTCATGTTAGATAAAATACATAATCACAAATGTTCTACAGAGTAAGAATTATTATTATCCTTCCAGAATTAACTAAATATTAAATAATAAAAACTAAATCACAGAAACTTAGTACAGTGTTTAAAAGGACAGACTCTCAAATCAGAGAGCTCAGATTCTATCTGTGTCACTTAACTAGCTGAGACTGTAGGCAAGTTTCTCAGTCTGGCTATTCCTTAGTTTCCTAAACTACAAAATAGAGGCAATAACTATAACTTGCTCATATGACTGTTTTAGGATTAAATGAAAGGACTCATCTAAACTACTTAATATTCTTCCAGTATATAGTGCATGTTCAAATATCTTCTAGATACTACACTAAATAAAACAAGGCAGTCACAAAAAGGCATTAGTGTATGATTCCACTTGTATAAGGCACCTAGAATTGTCAAATTCACAGAGATTGAAAGTAAAATGGTGGTTTCCAAGAGCAGTGGAGAGGGACTTATTGATTAATAAGTATAGAGTTTCAGTTTTGCTAGAGGGAAGAGTTCTGGAAATAAACGATAGTTACGGTTACTCAACAATGTGAATGTACTCAATGCCACTGAACTGTACACTTAAAATGATTAGTATGGTAATTTTATGACCTATGATTTTTGTCAAAATAAAAAATTCTTTAAAAAATACAAAAATTCACACCCTCAAAGTCCTTCAAAGTAATATTATTTGATCAGTATATGAAGTTGGCTTTTTGTCATTTATATGAAGGTTCGTTATCAAGCAATTTTGAACTTGTGAATGGCACTAGACTCTTTCACAAGATGAAATACCCAACTATAAAACAGCACAGACTACTACTATCTACACAATAACCAGTCTTCCCCTTCCTCTATTAGCAGAACCATAAATTCAGAATAGCAAAATACAAAGCCCTACATTTTCAATCTTTGCTTACTAGTATGTGCATACTGAGATACAAGTGGGAGTTTGATGTGTTCCCTACAGAAGTTCATTTTAAATTGGAGGAGGTGGGTCTTTATCCCTCTGACACACACCTGGCCCACTTCCTCCCTTAACCAGAGCTGACACATTAACAGTAAAAGAGAAACAAGATAAAAGGAGCCTGGAGCCTTGATAACTCTGAAGATTCTATATAAGCAAGCCTCTGACAGCACACCTTCTAACTTCTTTAGATGAGAGCTAACTTCTATTTAAGTTATGTTACTGCTAATTTTTGTGTTTGCCATATGTTGCTAAACATAATTCTCCTATGTACATGTTCTTGAAATCTAAAAAGGTGACAGAAATACATAAATATATGCAATACACTTTACTTGGACAGATGTTGTACATGAATATAAGTAAAATTATAAAGTGTAAAATCTAATATCAAATGGATATCAAATATACCAGTGCTTGTGGAGATAGCCACAATTACACAGGAGTGAATGAATTGAGTATCTTTTTTCTTTTCTTTCTTTTTTTTAATAGTCCTGGGTGTGAATTAATAAGATTTAAAAATGTTAGATGGAGAAGAGATGTTCCCCTTGCCATTAAATAATGGCCTAACGTTAAGGTAGGTAAGGAGAAGAAGAGCAATACTAGCAAGAAACAAAATTTGAAAGCAAGTGGAAATATATATGAACTGCTCAAAGGAAAATTAAGGAGGAGGGGGAAAATGTTCTCCTGTGCTACTTCTACAGGAACACTGCAGGAACCTTCTTTTGTTACTACTGATTAGGGAAGATGAATCTAATTCAGGGATGAATATTAGGGACCCCATTAGGGACCCCAAAGATGTGATTCACACCTTTCAATCCTGCTTTTAGCAGAAATACAACTGATATTCTGAGGCCATCTGTCTTGACAACAGTGTCTACTTCAACTACATCTGAATTCTGCGGAGAAATAAAGAAGTATAAATTATGAGACTCTCCTGATTCTACCAATTTCATAGAATTAAATTTAAACAATAAAGAAAATACAGTAAATGTGCATTGTATAGGTTAATGGCAGACAACAAAATAGTACATCAAAGACAAAAACACTAACAAAAATAAAACACAATGACTTTATACTCTATTACTCAGACTGTTACTAAATTCAAGTAAAGTCACAGAATTCTGTCAAAACTCCTATATTCAAACAAGTACAGCAAAATTTATAATGACAAAGTATACCTTAGCTGTATATTGGAAGATGTCAGCAATAATTTTCATGGATGGTTCTGGAGGGAAAATATAAGTATTTCTGACCATAAACTCCTTTAGTATATCATTTTGAATTGTCCCAGTAAGTTTCTCTTTGGGTACACCTTGTTCTTCTCCAGTTACTATAAAAGTTGCTAGAACTGGAATAACTGCTCCATTCATGGTCATGGAAACTGACATTTTTTCTAAAGGAATTCCATCAAAAAGAATTTTGGTATCTTCCACGGTGTCAATAGCAACTCCAGCCATTCCAACATCACCACGAACTCGAGGGTTGTCTGAATCATAACCACGATGTGTTGCTAGATCAAAGGCAACTGATAACCCCTGCTGACCAGCTAAATATATAAAGAAAAATTATGTAAGATTAGAGTATGGCATCAGAATGAACTTATTTACTTTAATACTACAGAAAACACTGATTTGTTTTGTCGTTGTATATTTTACAACATTTTGATGCTCAGACATCTTTAAGTAGATATTAGATGTCCTAAGAATCAGCTGTTTCTGATGTGCTAAAAATGTAAACACTGAGTTCCAAATCAATGAGAAAGAAGAGAACAGTCATAGTATCTCATATATCTCATGTCTACCTGATCTGAGATTTGTTGCTTAAGCTCAAGCACCAAATCACCTGGTTTGTTCTTTATTGACAGTTGTTGATTGAAACATTTCTAAAACTCGTGAAAAGATTGAGCTGTTCACATATAGTCAATACGAGAACATTTGTTTACTCACTTTTTTGTTCTTTAACATAGTCATAACAAGATGTTTTAGCTATTCTCTGGCAAACAGAATTATAAAAGATATCCCCTATTTTTTGGGAGGGGATGTGGTTCTGGGGATTGAACCCAGTAACTTGTACATGCTACACAAGAGCTCTACTACTGAGCTATATCCTCAGACCACATTGAGAATTTTTAAATAACTATATAGTCTATACTAAACATAAGTTCAGTAGCAATACACACTTAGAAATGCTCAAATTTAGCATGCAACCAACATGATTTGATTATAAATCATAAAAAGATATCGTAAACATAATTTTCAGAGAATGAATGCAAGATTGTGCTGAATCTACCAGTACATTATCACTTTCTTTGGTCATCATTTAAACACCTTCCCCTCCAATTCTTATTCCAACAATATTAATTAAAAGCTTTTCAAAGGCAAAGCAAATGTCTCTTTTCTTCATACAACTTCACCTCATCTAATTCTTTTTATACAATGCACATAAAGGTATGGTTTACTTTCAAAAACTTAGCACTTTGTTCTGACTCACTTATCCTTTTAAACATAGAAGATGAAAAACATCTTTTTCTTTCAGCATAGTCTCTAACCATAAAATAATAAAATGAATATTATCTTTACGGAGATCATCAGTGTCTCCTCAAAAAAATTTTTTTTAAAAATCAAGTTTAGGAGTTCTAATTAGAAACATTATGTCTCGTGTTAAAATCTCACCCTTAATATTGTCTTTATAGAATTTGTTGCTCTCTTCTACAGTACTAAAGCCTGCGTACTGGCGGATGGTCCAGGGCCTAAAAGTATACATGGTAGGATATGGTCCACGTGTGAATGGCTTCACTCCTGGAAGTTCTTCAGGTAAGTCCTTAGTATCCTCCTTGGAATACAAGGGCTTTATAGAGATCCCTTCTGGAGTGCGCCATATTAGGTCTTCTGGGTTTTTGCCTTTCAACTGTTTTTTGGCCAGGATAGCCCATTCTGGATGAAGAGGTTTCTGCTGATGTAAACACCGGATCCATGCAAGCCTGGAGGATGATGATTCTTTTAACTGCTTCAGGTAATGGGGTGAAAGTGAAAAAAGTCGATTCTTTGCCCTCAACATGGTGAAGCATGAAAATACTCAACGGAAATGAGAACTGACCTAGAAAAATAAACAACAGTGTGTATATATTTAAAATACAGAGGAAAAATGGGAGCTATCAGTGAGAAGAAAAGAGGGAAGTCAGGCACAGTGGTCATTCTCTATAGTCCCAGTACACACACAGAAGCAGATCCCTTGGGTTCAGGAGTTTCAGACCAGCCTGATCAACATTGTCAGACTCATCTCAAAAAACAAAGAGAAAAAAAAAAGAGAAGTGCATTAGTCTAATTTTATACCCCATTTGCTACTTTCTGCACCTGATATAACACTGGCTCCTTTTCTCCACAGTTACAATTGTTCTAGTTAGTCTTCTTCCTCTTTAGACTCTCAGTTGGTTTTACTGACCAGAGTTAGCACCATCTAATCCATTTTCACACTGACACCAGTGCAAATCTGTCACATTTACCACAAAATTTTTCAAAGGTTCTGCACCATATGGAGGATACAGTATAAATTCCTATCTTTTCCATTCAAAAGAGTTTTACTTAATACTTACTTCATGAAAGGCATTATTATAACTGGTGAAGAAAAAAGTGGTGAAAAGACAATCAGGCATCTAAGACCTTCATAACCAGTCTATGCTAACCTGTCAAACTCAAATCTGACTTGGTCCTGTACACATTCTGTCAAACTCCACATCTGCCTTTATACTCTACATATTGTATTCTTGAAATACTGAGTTACCTACAGTTCACTGTATATGCCAAAGATTTATGTGTTTGCTTCTGTTCTCCCTTCAGCCTAAAATATTCTTTTTATACTTCACTAATTCAGCTAAGGCATTATCTCTAACATGTGTTTTCTATATGCCAGACACAAAGAAGGCTCTAAGGACACTTCACAGAGAGCAGGAATTTTAATTCTGAATATACCACAAGGTTAGTATCAATATTGTCCTCATTTTACAAACTTGAATGTAGACAGCCTAATTCTTTTTTTGTTTGTTTGTTTTATTTAGGCTTACATGTTAACAGTGTAAATTGATTCATTGTACATAGATAGAGGATAACATATCAATTCTCTAGTTGTAAGTTGTATAGAATCACAACATATATGCAGTCATACATAAAGTTAGGGTTATTATGACCATCATATTCCATCACCCTTGCTTCTTTCCCTCCCCAACAGCTGGGATTACACATGAGAACCACAACACCCAGCTTATAGCCTAATTTCAAAGAATTTCTCTTTAACTAATATTTTTCCAGATTCCCTGAACCCAGGAGTTGGGCCAAATGACCACATCAGTAATTTATCTCCCTTCCATTTTATAAACTGTTCAAACATTAGGGCTATGTATTCTTGATAACTAGCATAGAGTCTTACACTAAGTGACTGAGCCCAATTTCACCACTTTACAGATGTAGAAATTAAGGTTCAGAAAAATTAAGACATAAAGTGGCTTGATCAAAATCCCATGGAGGAAGGGAGTTAACTGTTTATCTGAATTACTAAATACCTTTAAAGTCATCTAGCCTCAGTATACAGAGATTTTTATTTTAAACTATTTATATGCAAATTTCATTAATAAATTTATCAAACTATGTTATTTTATACTGGTAAACTCACAAAATAAATGAGTTTAAAATTCTGTTTTCCATACCATTTCTTACCTAGAAATTTAATAAAGCATAAAAGACTAACACTATGGGGTTATGAAATAAGAATTCACTAGTGGAAGTATTAGTTTTAAGTGAATTACAGCATATACAAATGACAGAATTTTATGTACCTATTTATTTAGGAAACAAGAGAAACTAATTTCTTTATATTAGAAATCACAAGAGTGATTACTTATGGTACCTAGTACAGAAAAGGAACTAGAGGGAACCCTTTAAGGTGATCTTGATCTGAATGCCAATTACATAGATATAGTACATTTGTGGAAATATCTCAAACTGTGCAACTATGATGTATGTGCTTTCTGTAAGTATATAAACATAAATAAAAAGTTAAAGCCAGGTTATGCATAGTTTTTTTTTTGGAAAAAAAAAATGAGACAAGCTCATAAAGAATCGGGGTACAACTTTGTAAATGCAATGAACTCAAATAGGTAAAAAGTACTTAGGACAAATTCTAAACAGAAATGAAATAAAAACAACTCATTAGTTTTAAAGGTATTATGGTTTTTATTCTATTAAACCTGGAGGTCCTTGACATCCATCTTTTTGCAAGCTACCCTTATATTTACTAGTTTAAAAGGTTAATGAGAAAAATAAAGAAGCTACAACTGAACCATTTCTGTAGCAATAATATAAAAGTCAATTTGATAACTGAGATTAAACTGATGATAGGAAGTATCACATTCATTTCACACAAAGTACTCTGAACCTTTCCTCAACCTGAACAAATGACAGGAGAGAGCCCTGTATAACAGAGACTTCCTGAAAATCAAATGGCAAATTGGGAAGGTTGGAAAGAGTATTTTTTAAAATAAGAACACAACCACTATGGATGGCAACAGAACTTCTGAATTTTCTTCAAAGATGCATCAGGAGAGGCTTCAAACATTCAAAGCAACACGCAAAACAAATACATGTTATGATGCTTAGAATGGGTTAAAGAGAAGTGAAAAATTCATTCTCTCACCTTCAGAAACCATAACTTAAAAAAAAAAACTGAACCAAATAATTTTCAAGTGTGACTGTTTATGTAAGTACTTGAAGAAAGGCTGGCCACTTTCCATGTCCAGGCTTTCTAGATTAGAGATTTAAGTTAATATTAGCAACTAAGGACGTGCAAGTTAATATTAGCATAAAGAAATCATTAAATAGAAATTTTACTGGGAGAAAATCAAGTGCTTAAAACCTTACACACTTCACGCTTCTGAAAGACTTCTCTCTTTCTAGACAAAGCTAAGAACAAGTAAGTACTTTACATTTCTTTGCCAATTTAGACCTGTCTTTCCTATTCCAACTCTCACTCCTAACACACCTACGTTTTGTCTCATCACCTTTTTGGAAAAACTCTAATAACATGAGCCAGAGGCTAGAAGGGAGGCTGTCGTGAAGCCGGAGCCAGGGCATGCCTCTGGAATCATAGGAGATGCCTACTGTGTGCGCCTGTGGTGACAGCAGACAGTGACGCTGTCCCTGAAGTGAAAAGCACCTTTGCATCGGTGCCTCCAAATTCCCAGGGACCTGGTTGAAAATGAGAAGTGGGTCTAGGAGAGCATCTAACTCTGAGAGGAAGGTCGAGGAAAGTGCGATTCTTCCCAGTAGGAAGGTAAAGAAGGAGGAGGACAGGGCAGACTGGGGAAGAAAATAGAGAAAGGGGTAGAGCAGAGACGAGCTAGGAAAATGAAAATGTAAATATCTGAAAGCCTGACCGGCTCCCTTGCGCCGAGCGCTACTCACTGGAAGGCTTGCGGCGGACCGCGCCGTGGGAGAGGGCGGCAGGACCCGGACACACCACCCCTGCTCCGCACTTGTCAAGTGGTCTACCCCGCAACTGTGCAAGCGCGAAAGCACCCTAAGCCAATCAGGGAGCCGAGGCTGACACCGCCCTCTGTCAGGCCAATCAAATCGCACGTTCTGCAGGCGCGTTTCTGATGACATCAGGAGCCGGCCTAGACGCTCGCCTCCTACTACAAGCGTTTCCGCTCTCTACTCACGTTCTTCCGGATCTCTGGCTTTTGATTATTTGAGCGCGAAACAGTCTGAGCACCAGTACCTGAGAGACGAAAGAAGAATCAGTCAGTGGTGAGTCGTGAAACCAAGTTAGGGTATGAGTTTCGTAGCCAACGCTTTTGTAGCTAACGCCGCGATTTGTATTTGACGAGAGCGAGGTGATTTTTCAAGGGGAAATGTCGATGTCCCAAAAGGTCTGCAACTCGGGGGCCGCAGGCTGAGGTATTTGTTTTTTCACCAGGGCTCAAAGCTGCGCACTGTCATCCTCCTTGGCCTCATTCCTGAAGCTTTGCGCAGTCAGTGGTGGGCGAAGTGCAGCCGTAGAGAGCAGTTTCTGCGTTTCTTCAGGGGTCGTTCACCCCCTTGTGCCCTCTGTTGACCTTGATTTCCAGGAGCTCCAGCAAGGTGGTGGGGAAACCAGGCAAGGTGAGATATTCCATCTTGGGTGTACAGTCCGGCTGCAAACTCTCCTTGAGGCCTTGTGTCTTTCCATTCCTACCTTACACTGCGAAAGCCTACTTGAAGGTTTCGTGCTGTTGACGTCAGTTTCATTCCATCTGACCTGCCATTACTTTTGCCGATTCTCTTAAATACTTTATTTCCCCTTCTTCTGGCTAAATATTTCAAAGTGTAATGCAGATAGTAGTTTCTTTGAATACTGTGTATTATCACGTGTACACGCAAGCAAATTTAAGGTATGCATTCAGTCATGTCTCTTGTATAGCAGTTATCACATTGTACATAGGAATTGTCATATCTGTTTCTAATCACTATGACAAGGCCATGGTTTCCTGTGGATCCAGAAAAAGGACAAAATTTCTTTTTATTACACCGCGGCTACCCAATAGTGATAGAAATGATGACCTTTTTTTATTGAGTTCTTACTGTGTCTCAAGTATTGTTCTGTGCACTTTATGTGTTCTGTAATAAATCATTGTAGCCCCACAGACATCTTTGATGTTGGTACTCTTATTAAGCCATTTTACGAATACAGAAACTGAGTTATTTTATTTCAAAGCTGTATAGCTTGTTAAGTGGCAGAGCTAGGATTTGCAGCCTGACTATTTATCCTAATCCCTGGCTTACTCTTAACCACCATAGCAGTGGTTATCAACATAGGGCAGTTTTGCCCCAGGGGAAATTTTACAATGTCTGGAGACATTTTTGGTTTTCACTCTTAGTGGGTAGATGCTGGCATCTGGTGCATGAAGACAAGGAATACTCCTAAATATCCTACTGTGCACAGGATAGCCTCCTACAGCAACAACAACAAAATTATTCTATCCAAAATATTAATAGTGTTGAGGTTTAGAAACCTTTTGTACTGTGGTTTATGACCTCAAGTGCGTATTAATGAAAACAGTTCTTCCTAAAATCTTGACAAAGGACTGATTTTTAAAAATTTCTTATCAGTCACAACTGATACTTTGGTAAAATACAATTTAAAAATAAATGATTAGTCATACCCTAGACTGTACAACATCAATAATGGACTGTGAAGTAAATTACAGATTTTGGGTGATATGTCAAGGTGGGTACATCAGTTGTAGCAGCTCCAATACTTTGGTGTTGGATGTTAATAGGGGAAATTGGAGTAGGTTGGCATAGGCAGAGGCTATATGGAAACTTCTATGTTTTCTGCTCATTTTCACTGTAAAACTATAATTGGTCTCAAAGTCTACGTTTTAAATATGAAAGCAGAAAAATGAGATTCAAAAGACAAGGCCAGTTATTCTTGACATAGATAAAATTACTTTGTCATATTGCTATTGAAATTTTTATTATGATCAATTTCTTTTTTGTGGTTTTTATTAAAGCATTATAATTTATATATAATGGTAGGATTCATTGTGACATATTCATAAATATACATAACATAGTTTGATCAATCTCATTCCCCTGTACCTGCCCTTTCCTTCTCCCTAATCCCTTTCCTACTTGGCTCCATTGTGTTTTTTTTTAATTAGGGTATTATAATTATACATAAAAGTGAGGATGATTGTATATATTCATTTATGGACATAGAGTAATTTGGTCAGTTTCATTCCACAGTACCTCCTCTTTACCTCCTCTCTTGCCTCTGAATCTCCTTCCTTCCTCTATTAGTCTCCCTTCTATTTTCATGGGATCACTTCTTTTATTCCTTTTTTCCCCATCTGGTTTTCCACATATAAGAAAAAGCATTCAGTCCTTGACTTTCTGAGTCCATCTTTTTTCACTTAGCGTAATATTTTCCAGTTCCATCTATTTACCAACAAAGGGCATAGTTTCATTCTTTACGGCTGAGTAAAACTCTATTATGAATATATCACATTTTTGTGATCCATTCATCTCTTGACAGATAGCTAGACTAGTTCCATAAGTTGGCTATTGTGAAATGTGCTGCTATAAACATATGCTTGTATGTATCACTACAGTATGCTGATTTTAGTTATTTTGCATAAATACCAAGTGGAATAGCTGTGTCATATGATCATTGCACTCCTAGTTTTTTGAAGAATCTATACTGATCTCCACAGAGGATATAATTTCAGTCCCATTAACAATGTGGGACTTTTTCTTTACACTCTTACCAGCATTTATTATTTGTATTTATTTATATATTTTTTTTCTTTTTTCTTTTCTTTTTTTTTTTAGTACCAAGGATTGAACTCAAGGGCACTCGCTGAGTCTGGCTTTGAACTCGCAATCCTCCTGTCAGTCCCCTGAGCTTCTGGAATTACAGGTATGTATCACTGCGCCCAGCTATTGTTTGTATTTTTGATTTTTGTCATTCTACCTGAGGTGAGACAAAATCTCAGAATGGTTTTGGTTTGCATTTCCTTAATTGCTAAGGATGCTAAACATTTTTTATGCATTTTTTGGCAATTTATATTTCTTCTTTTGAGAAATGTCTGTTTAGACTGTCCATTTGTTGATAGGGTTATTTTCTTTTTTTTTATGTTAAGTGTTTTTGTTCTGTCTATATTCTGGATATTAATTTGTTGGAAGAATAGCTGGTAAAGATTTTTCTCACTTTCAGTAGGCTCTCTTCACACTCTCTTGTTCCCTTTGCTATGCAGAAGCTTTTTAATGTAATACTATCCCACTTATTCATTCTTGGTTTCATTTCTTGAGCTTTAGGAGTCTCCTTAAGGAAGTCTGTACCTGTACCTATATGTTGGAGTGCTGGAGTGTTGACCTTTTGTTTTCCTCTATCATTTGCAAAATTTTTGGTCTAATTTTCAGGTCTTTGAAACACTTTCAGTTGGTTGTGCAGAACGAGAGGGATCTGTTTTTTGCTTGCTAATGGATATCCTGTTTTCCCAGTATCATTTGTTTAAATGGCTGTCCTTACCCTCACATATGTTTTTGACTCCCTTGCCAAAAATCAGATAAATGTATCTATGTGGATTTGTCTCTGTGTCTTCTATTTCATTCTATTGATTTACATGTACAGACATGTAAAGTACATGCCAGTACTATACCTTTTTTGTTACTCTAGCTCTGCAGTATGATTTGAGATCAGGTGCTTTGATGCCTCCAGCTTCATTGTTCATAATTGTGTTGGCTATTCTTGGTCTTTTATTCTTCCAGGTAAATTTTAGGACTGTTTTTTTCTAGTTCTGTGAAGAATGCATTGGTATTTTGTTGTACCACAGGGCCATGTGTGTACTGGAGGGTTCTTATCTCATGCACCCAAAGAATGAAGTACACAGATGATGAAGGGTGAGAATTTAGTAGCAGATTTATTAGCAGCAAGCAAGAAAAGCTCCCACAGTGTGAGAGGGATCCCAAAGAGGGACTGTCTAGGAGTTTTTATACTGCTTTGATGAAGAACTAACCTTTGAATGGAGAGTTCCCCTTTGATTATTCTCTTTCTGTCTCAGTTAAAGGTGTACAACTTTAATTTCTTATTCCCATAATGGGATGATTTAGTGTGTTTGCTAACCTGAATTTGTCTGTACTTGTTCCTTAAAACAAAAGAATTGCTTGGGTTCAAAACAATTTTATGAGGTTGGCTAATGTTAGGGTAGTTGAGGAAACCTGGGGCAACAACAGAATATATAGGCATCTAAGCATGAATGGGGTCTTCCACTCCGGAAACTAAAAACAAAAACCAAAAACCAAGCTTTAGCCTAGGGTTTTAATCTGGGGTGGTGGTCCTGCCTCAGTGCTAATGCATTGAATTTGTAGATTGTTTTTGGTAATATGGTCATCTTAAAACTATTAATTCTGCCTATCCAAAAACATGGGAAGTATTTCCATATTCTAATGTCTTCTTCAGTTTATTCCTTTAAACTGCATGCAATAGTGCTTGCCTGTAATCCCAACTGAGCAAGAGACTAAGGCAAGAGAATCGAAGTTCTATGTTGGCCTACGCAACCTATAGAGACCCTGTCTGAAAGTAAAAAAATAAACAAAAAAACTGGGGAACTGGGGGAATGTAGCTCAGAGGTAGAATGATCCTGGGTTTGATGCCCAGTTCCCCTAGGAGTGGGGATGGTCATCTATAATCTTTATTATAGAGGTCTTTTACATCCTTGGTTAGATTGTTTTTTAGGGGGAGGTTCATTATCGCTATATAGAAAAGCTATTGATTTTTTTTTTTTTTCTTTTTGGTACTGGAAATTGAACTCAGGGGTACTCCACCACAGAGTCACATCCCCAGCCCTATTTTGTGTTTTTTATGTAGAGACAAGGTCTCTCTGAGTTGCTTAGCACCTCGCCATTGCTGAGGCTGGTGTTGAACTGGCAATTCTCCTGTCTCAGCCTCCCAAAGTGCTGGGATTATAGGCGTACACCACTGCGCGCAGCAAAGCTATTGATTTTTGTATACTGCTACTTTGCTCAATTTATCAGCTCTGGAAGACTGGTGGAGTTTTTGGGTCTTCTTAATTCACTATCATATCATCTACAAACAAGCTGATTTCTTCTTTCCCTATTTGTATCCCTTTAATTTCCTTCTCTTATCTAATTATTCATGGCTCAAATTTCAAGTCCAATGTTGAATACGAGTGGTAACAGTACATTGAATAAGTACATTTAAAAAAAATAATCCCAAAAAACAATACAGTGTTACATTTTAAGGCCCTAGAAAAACAGGACAAACTAATTCCAACAAGAAATAATTAAGATCAGACCCAAACTTAATGAAATAAAGAATAGAAAACAATATAAAGGGTAAGTCTAATAAAAAGTTGGTTCTTTGAAAAGATGCATAAGATTTATATACCTTGATAATTAACAGAGAGAGAAGACCCAAATCAATAAAATTAGAGATAAAAAAGGAAATATCACCATAAAAGAAAATCTTCATACACTAATTTGAAAATAAACATTTCAATAATTTGGAAAATGTAGTAGATATTGACAGATTTCTAGTCTCATATCACTTACCCATACTGAGCTAGGAAGATATAGAAAACATAAACAGACTAAACAGAAGCAGAAAGATTGAAGCAATAATAAAAAGCCTTCCAACAAAGAAAAGCTCAGGACCAAATGGATTCTCAGCTGGATTCTACCATACCTTTAAAGAACTTGTGCCAGTACACTCAATTATTTCCATGAAATAGAAAGGAAGGGAACCCTCCCAAATTCATTCTATGAACACAGTATCACCCTGATACCAAAACCAGATAGGGATACATCAAGGAAGGAAAACTAGAACAATATCCCTGATGAATATAGATGCATGTATCCTTAATAAATATTAGCAGTCCACGTTTTAAAATACATTAAGAATATTGTACAACATGATTAAGTCGTTTTCATTCTAGAAATGCAAGGTTGGTTCAACCTATGTAAATCAATAAACATGATCTATAACATAAATAGAATTAGGGACAGAAGTCACATGAGCATTTCAATAGATGCAATAAAAGCCTTTGATGGTATTCAGCACCCATTCATGTTAAACAGTATGTAACTAGAAGCAGAAGGAGCTTCATCATAAGTGCTATATATGTATGATAAACCTAAATCTAGCATCATCTTGAATAGGGAAAAACAAAGCATTTCCTCTAAAGTTATTCTCAATTTCTGTATTTGAAGGAATTGTGCCAATTTGAGAATCAAATTTAAAATAGTGCTGAATTACATGTTATTGGATAAGGAATATTAAGAGAAAGTGAATAACAGAACCAAACTCTAAGTGTCAAATGAGAGAGGCCATAAGAGCCCACAAACTTTGGGATAAATGAAGTAGAGGTAGGTTTTGGGGAAGAAGATGGCTCATAGTCTGAGAGAATGGGTAAGATAGGGGAGAGAGCAGCTCAGGCAAAAGGATAGTGTGTGTGTACATGAATGGCAGAATTACTCAAAGTGTTCAAGAGATCAAATCTGTAGAAGTATGGAGGGTTAGGCAGGACCAAATTTTTTAGGATGGTATATGGCATGGTAATATTGGGATATTATAGGTATTAAGAGTTGATATTTTAATTGCTTATTTTGTTCCAAGATTTGGGATTGGGAAGGACTTGGCAAGGCTGGTTCATGTCTTTTTCATGGTTTGTTAGCCCCAGCATAATAAGCACCAGACTGCCAAGTTGATGTTGGCTGGTAGCTCGGATGGGGATCTTACCTGTGGTTTCATTTCCTTTCCATGTTGGCCTTCTCATATAGTGCGTGCTGAGTTCCAAGAAAAAGTGTTTCAATGTAGAGAAGGTTGAAGCTGATAGTCTTCATATTTAGGTAATAAACTGAACAGAATCACTTCTACCATTTCCTACTATTCAAAGAACTGCAGAATGTGCTAAGATCTTAGACAAGAAAACTTAGACCCTATCTCTCATAAACAGTAGTGGGAAGGAATTTGTACTGTTTATAATCTAAAATCTCATCCCTCACTTGGATGCTCTCATTTAGTGAACTGTGAATTGCTGGACATGTCAGGTATTCCAGGAGAGGTCCACAAACAATAATATGGTAGATTTTTAAATAGGTGAAATGAAGTTGTGGGAATTAGGCTTTTTAGGATAGAGATTGGGTGTAGAGTAAGGAGCACATTGTTCAAGAGCATTATGAGGTGATATTTTGGCTCCCTAAATGTAGTTTGTGGTCTTTTAATTAATTTATTTTCAGTCTTACTAGGGTGGGATGGAGGGGATTGTTAAAGACCTGAGGCTTTAAAAAAATGTTTAGAAAAGGAATGGTGAGTACTTTATCCAGTATATATACCTAGAAACAATATATATACATATATATGTACATGTGTATATACATATTTCCTTGTGTACTATACCTAACTTGTAAACTATATACTCCTGTGGTCTAATGGAAGAATACATAACCCATTCCTTTTATCAGAAATGAGTTCGGTGATAAAGAACTATTAGGGAAAAGGAGTTGTTCTAAATATTCTCATTGACATTCCCATTCCCATGTCTGTTTTGCAGTTGGTATACTTTTATACTCTTGTGAAAATGCACATAGTGTATTTAAATGTGACTTAAATCCTTACAAGTGTCAGGCTGTCACATTAATATCTACAAATATACATTGATAATATAATCCTAAAAATTATCTCCTCCCATCTTTTCCATAAATCAAATAATGAAAAAACTCATTACTTAAAATCAGAAGATACAATTCTTTGATCTGATATCTGTCTCTTTATATTTTTATTTTTTTTAATATTAAAATGGAGGTGTTGTATGGGGGGTATGAAGTGAAAGATGCAAACGCATTTTTAAATTATTTTTAAAGTTATAAAAATGGAAATGATTTCAAGAAATGAAATTTAATTAGATATCCTGATACAAAAGAGCCAAATAATTTGTTTTAAAATGTTTTAAAAACATGTAATACTATCACTTTATTTAAATTATGATTTTTAAACAAAGAAAAATTTGAAAAAGTGTTTTAAAATGTTTTAATGTTTTAAAAACATGTAATACTGTCACTAAACCTTTATTTAAATTATGATTTTTAAACAAAGAAAAATTTGAAAAAATTATAACAACATTATGCAGGCTTTATCATTTTTCCATGCTCTTTTCATTTTTACACACTTTTTAAAACATTGTTACATTTGTGCTATTTAGATCGAGATGCCTGGTAAAGCAAATGCTTCTAAGAAAAAGTCTCAACAATTGAAAAGAAATTCAAAAAGAAAAATCGATTATGAGGAACTAGAGTTGTCGGAGAAAAAGGTAATGAAAATATCAGGTCTTATTATTCAGGACTTAGGAACATATTCTGTTCTATTAAAAAAATATTTAAGTGTAAGGGTCAGTCTTCCTACAAATTATAATAATTCATTTCATAGTCTAGAAATTTTAGTTACTTACTTCCAAATCTAAAAATAAGCATTAACCCTAGAATTCTTGGAGGAAAAAGTGGGCCTGAGGGTATTGCCAAGGTGGTAAAATGCAAAGGTTAGAAATAAAGTATATTTGTTCTTATCACATTCATATGTTAAAAGACAAAAGAGCCTGTCAGTTGGTGTAGATTATTTGTGTAAAGAGAAAATAGTTTGGGAGGAAGTTTAAGTAAATTTGGCTGCGTTTTTTTTGTTTTGTTTTTTTTTTGTTTTGTTTTGTTTGTTTTGTTTTTTGTATCAGGGATTGGACACAGGGGTGCTTAACTACTGAGCCACATTCCCAGCTTTTTTTTTTTTTTCTTTAATTTTGAGACAGGGTCTCACTAAACTTGCCATCTTCCTACTTCAGCCTCCCTGGAATTACAGGCATATCTCCAATAGCCCTTGCCTATTAAAGTATACATGAATTGATCAAAATTTTTTTCTAGGTTTCATCCGGCTCCTCAGGCAATGCCTATATTTGTGTTACAGGTAAAGTATATAAGTATTTCACAAGCAATGTAAATAGTGATTTATTTAAAACATTCTTTGATACTATAGGATTCTCTTATTATCACCATCATCGAAGAACTGCTTTAGTATATTCTCTATGATAAATATATACAGTTCTTCTGCAGAAATGGCAGTATACGTTGTTTATACCCACGAGAAGGTATATGAATTCTCTTCAATATACATTACAAATCTATTGTAAAAAGGATATTTATCTGATGTTTAATTCTGTGTGTTTCCTTTTAGGTTAGAAACACAGGAAAAAGAAATAAAAATCATCCAAAGCATTTGTCTTCTGAAGGTATTCCTTGTCTATAATCTTATCTAATGTGCATCTTTCTCAAGCTATCTACATTTATGAACAAATTTTCAGCATCTTCTTTATGGATTCTGCAAAAGCTTCAGATAGGAATAAATATCCATATTCATATTTTTGTAAGATACAGTTATTATTTTGGTCAACTGAAATTCTACTTTACATCTCCAGCAAAATACCATCTAGGCTTCTATGCCACTAAGTTGATAGGACTAGAGAGAAATCATATCCCACAGTCTGAATTATTACTGATCTTTGATATAGAGATAAACCTACTTATTTCTCTTCAAGACAAACATGCTTTATGTTCTATCACTACTGTATAAATGTATATATTAGTTTTGCACCTATCCAAGTTTCTTTGGAGTAATTAGTTTGAAGTAGTTGTTTTCTTGAACATTACCTCTTTTTTCCTGGTGTGGGATGGGGTGGAAGGGCTCAAACCCAGGGCCTCACATATGCCAGGCAAGTGTTCTATCACTGAGGCACATCCCCAGCCTCATTGAACATCATTTCTTCATTAGGATGATCCTCATCTCTCCTCCCTAAAACTGCTTTCTGGTTTTATACTTTCATAGGGCACAGTCCTTTTTTCTTTTGTAATGCTCTGTACACTTGTAATTTTTTAAATATCCTTTTTCTTCAAACTGATCTTTATGAGAGCCAATACTATGTGTTCTTTATTTACCCCTTGTAAGTACAACAGTACCAACAATGTAATCAATACTGAATATTTATTTGTGGTTTGATTAGTCTGTTTTGTTCCAGTTGCCATCCAGTATTTGGTAGAAATTGTTTTCTTGTCTTAGTGAAGTTCTTAAGGAATTCAAGTTATTTCTGAGAATTATAGCTTGGTTCTTCAATTAAAATTACTTGAGGTTTGTATTGCAGTATTACTTGGTATTTCAGTTAACATAATAATGGGCAGAAAACTCATTCAACACCTTGCATGTTATAGCTGTGTAATAAAAAGTGAATTTTTTTGTTCTTATAATTTCATTAACTTTTTTAGATTTTAAAAAAGTAATTTTTTAAATAAAAACAAGCAAGCTTTCTGAATTGACCAAAGTCTCTTCTGTCATCAATAATAGGACAAACAAAACATACCAATCTAAAACAGATAAAGATAGCATCCAACAAGAGAAAAACCTGGCAACTTCTTTCAGAGAATACCAGAGAGCATTTGCAAACTAGGATAGAATCAGTAATAATGTGAGTATACAATTTTTCCTTTTTACTTATTTAAATGTTTCTTATAGACATTTTTTTAAAATATCCCTATATGTTAAGGTGACGGGTTACTTTTCTATTTCAGAAGGATATTAATTTAATTCCTTATGGTGGCATTCACCTTCAGCAAAAAGTCTTCATTAATTTTAGAAACTTGAGATTCTGTCAGTGAAATAAAAATATAGTCTTTGTGGCTTGATCTGTTATCTGTAAAAATTTTAATTTGTTCTGTCAATGGGGATGCTAGAAGAAATTGAGTTCAGAGTGATACTGATACCATGCTGCTGGGGATACAAAGAAATTAAGACAGAAGTCTGCTATTGTAAAACTAAACTCTATCAGAAGAGAGAGGCACATAAATTCTTACAGTACAATATGGTTTTAAAAAATTGCATTATACATTGGTTTAAAACATATTTAAAAGGGAAAGTCATCGATTCTGCCTTCCTAATGAGGAGGAGCACTAGAGAGGATTCAGAGAAAAAGTACACATTCATTTGTGTTTCAAATTAATATTTATTCAGAATCTTTTTTTTCCTAGAGCAATTTTGAGTAATAGTATTAAAGAAAAAGAACAAATTCAATATCATCTCAACTACCTGAAGATAAGGTAATATAGTTATGCAACTAAAAATGATTAAAAAGTAAATTTTAAAAGTCTGATTTGTTTCTGTTGCCAAATTGACATTTGTGAAATATAAGGGTTTTTTCTTTTTATAATAAAGTAAACAGCTTGGAAATATGTGTTCTCATCTAAACTTCTGCTGCATGTGTTACTGAAATAATTTCAGTTTCAGAGAATTTGTATAAAATACCTGAGAATCACAAAATCTCCATGTTTCACTGTCCTGTGTCAAAATTTGAAAAGTATTTCAACTTTAACTGCTTTAGACTTCATTTTGAACAAGATGAAGTTAACAATTCACTATTCTTTTCTGATATTTATTCATTTTCTGTGGTCTTTCTTCCATTTCATGTTGTATTACACTGTTTGCACAAGCAGCAGGTATAATTTTCCAAGATGTTATTGCTCTTCATCTTGTGACAAATCATTAGAGTCATAGTGGTTTCTTTACAAGTGTTCTTAAAAACCACACCACTACCCATGATTTTCAGTGATTACTTTTCTCTAGTATTTATACAACTTTTTCTTTTCATAAAAACATGTTTTACATCGCAGTTTCAGGTTAGCCTAGGAATGTTTGTGAACTAGTTTTTTATCTTTGGAGAGTCTTTTGAGCACAAATTCTATTTCCTTTTCTTTAGTTCTCAACTCATAGTAGCAAAATAGAGTAGGGTGGGATGGGGTGGGTGAGGGTAGGAGTTTATTAAAAGAAGTTCAATAGATTGAAGGACTACCAGAAGCAAGCTAGTAAGCTTCTTAAAGGTAAAATGGCCTACTATTAAAGAACAAAGATACCCAAAAAATTAATTAATACAAATATAATAAAACCAGGTATAAACTCATGTAAGACAATGCTGGGCATGGTGGCACATGTCTGTAATCCCAGCGGCTTAGGAGGCTGAAGTATAGGGATCACAAGTTTGAAGCCAGCTTCAGCAACTTAGTGAGACTATGTCTCAAAATAAAAAAATTTTTAAAAAGGATGGGGATGTGGCTTAGTGGTTGAGTGTCCCTGGGTTCAATGCCAAGTACCCAAATAAAAAATTTTAACTATATAAGACAAACAATGTTGTTTAGCATATGAATGGCAATATTATAGTACATAATAATTGCTGTCAGAATGTCAGAAAAGATAAAATTATATTCAACAGGTAGGCAGTTCTCTTCATGGAGCAGCTATGGAGATATATATTTCAAAGCCTGCCTGTTTTCTTCACATTTTTACTTTTACAACTCACTTTCTTTAGTTACCAAAGTAATTATACCCACGATATTCTTTCTTATGATATAATAGAATACAGCATTAGAATCCATACTAGGTCCTAATTAGAACTTTGAATAAATATTTCTATAGCAGTATTTCTCAAAGTATATTTGAAACTTATTTTTTAAAGATACACTATGAATAAAAGTAATTTGTGATGGATTATATTTGGGTATATTAACATATAGTAATCTCTACAGTAAATAAATCTACTTCATTTTTTCCC
>CM053406.1:91384884-91431640 GCA_028644305.1 Xerus rutilus | reverse complement strand
GTCTTTCTATATATACCCTTTGTAGTTCTGTCTCTTAATCCTCACAATAAGTTAGTCTAACTTTAAGTATCCTCATTTTACAAATGTGAAAAAAATACATATGTTCCTATTTCTAACAGAACCTTAGACAAACTGCTTCAAGTTGAGATGCTAACCTCATTAATCTGATTTTAGAACAAGATTCTTAATCATTATGCTATATTGCCTCCTAATAGGAAATAACATTAGCTGTCATGATGAACTTTAGGAATTAAAATTTGTGGATATCTGAACAATAAAAACAGCAACCTTAGAGAAGTGTATCAATTAATTATAAAAACTCAAACAAATTGGACCAAGTATTCCTTAAATATTTTGAAGTAGTTTGTAGATGTGGTGATTAGGTCTTTGTTAGCAAATTAGTGATTGCAAGGTAGTAATAGTTTATGCAAACAATATATCCTCAAGAATTTCGAGCATTTTCAAAATCCACAAATAATTCATTCCAGTTTTCCACAATTTTAAGAAGTTAGTAGAAAAGATAGAAGCAACATATCTATATATATTATAAATAAATAAGGTGCTTATGGTGGTATTTTTTTGGTGGTTGCCTAATTTATTCATAGTATAATGCTACCTTTAGTTTCTACACCATTGTTACTACTTTATCAGGGTGTCCTTTTAGTATTGGCACTACCTCTACCACTTAATAAACACTGAGATGACAGCAATTAGGTTATTTCTTTTTAATTTTAGTGAATAATAATGGTGAATGTTATCTTAACATTTACTATTTCCACAAATCAATTAAAAATGTTCAGAAGTAGTAAACAATAGTGTGATTTTTATATTACTGGGAAACATTTCTGTTTTATAGTTAAAGTAATACATCCATGTAACAGAAACAAATACAGTCTAAGGCTTGTGGTAGTCAGTTACTCAACACAAGCACTACTGGTGTTTTGGGCAGAATTCATTTGCATAAGATAGTCTTCAAATTAGTTTTTAAACTGTTTGGATCCATTAGTCTTCTCTTATGTGCCTTACTTAGAAAGATTGCTCCCTTCCCTCTGCAGCCTAGAGTTACTGTTAGCGATTTTCCAAAACCTGTAATAGTAATACAATTTTTACTCCTACATAACATGATTATTGTGCTCTTAATGATGATCCTAGGCAAAAGGAAACACTAAACAAAGTCTCATATTCTGGGAAGATGGCATTAAAACTGCTGAGGCATTGTTTTTTAATTTCTAGATCTTTCATAAATATGGAGCTAGAAGATTTCGAAATCAGTTAGCATAAGAAAATATTGAAAATGAGGAACAAAAATAACATTCCTATAGACAATTAAAAAAAAGAATGCCAAAAGGAGAAAGGCACAAAACAGAAGAACACTAACCTAATATCTCAACTGAGTTGAAAGAAATTCAGAAAAATGATAGATGGAAAAAATCATAAATCAGTGTTGAAGTTACAGAAATTCAGGACAGAATTAGATATTAAAGTAAATAGTTTGCATTTGCAGGTTAAATTAGCAGAAACACTAAAGCAAATAGCAGATAATATGTATAATTAAAAAGAAGATAAAATGAGAAAATAATCCAAATCATGAAAAGATGGTTTTTAAAGGAATTGGAAAAAGTGACATAATATTTTGATGAAGAAACAGCATGAGCATGATAATAATACTCAGAGGATAGCCAAAACAATGGTACAAAATAAATTTTAAAATTTTTAATGAAAACTTTTAATCCTTGTTATAGATAACTTTTTTCTTAGACCCTATCTCAAAAAAAGGGGTGGGCGTGGGCAAGGATTGTTGCTCAGTGGTTAAGTACTTCTAGGTTCAATCCCTGGTGCAAAAAAAAAGAATTAAAGTCTTCCTCTATGGAGTTTACATTCTGGTGAGTAAAACTCACAGTCTCAATATTTTAGGCACTCAGGGATTAGCACACTTGTCCTGTATCAGGCCAAGCAATAAACAAGTTAGCTTTTACGGAATACATATTATCTCTGTTGCATATTCTTTTGGTTTGGTTTGGTTTTTAACTGTCATTTAAAAATGTAAAAGCCATTCATAATTCTTGAAGTTTATAAAAGCTGCCATTGGCAGTTACCAGTCCCTGCAGGTGCCCTTTAAAAAAAAGTCACTTAGAAACCATATTATATTTCTTGAAGAATACTGCTATAACTGCAGCAACAATTCTGCTTCCAGTATTTGCAGAACTACATAGATGTAGCATTGGCTATATTGCTGAGCAGTATTAAGAGTTATTACCTCTGAATATTTTCTTTAAGATGTATTCACTTGTTCCCTAACTCCCAGAGGCACTGAGATCATTAACTGTTGCTAGGACCTTCAGTGCTGTACTTAATACCCTTTAGAATTCTGGAAGCTAACTAATTCTATACTTGGCCTACAACCAGCTCACTCCTTTGTTTTTTTCCATACTCATTTCATTCATATCTCAGTTTCTTTTTGTCTTCCACTATAAATTATATATTCATTTAATATGGGAAACTGTCACTTTTTTTTATTACTATCCCAGCTCTAATGACCAGTATTATAGTCATCTTTTGACAAACTAAAATAGCAGACACTCAAATGTTCCTAACTAAATGAAAAAACTTTGAAATTAGTTTCTCTGCTACCTGAAGTTATATCCTTTTTAACAAAGGATGCTATATGTGCTCATTATCAGACTCTGCAAAACTCACTTGGATTTTAGAGGATCTCTGATCCTAGCAACTTTGGTAAGTTTTTGAGGAAACATTCATGGACATAGAATACATCTCTTTATTCCAGTAAAATTAGATTTCCTTATAAGGCATTATTACATTGACAAAGAAAGTTGCTAGGAAATCAGTTTTTTGAAACAGAAAAATTCGGTATTTTATTCCAAAACTGTCCTAATATATGAGGTACTTAAGACTATATGTGTGTGTGTGTGTGTGTGTGTGTGTGTGTGTGTGTGTGTGTGTATGCATATATAAACATGTAATTTAATGGAGTTAATTTGATAACAATTTAAATATTAATTTTTTTCTTTCTCACTCAGGATGAAATAGATAAAATAGTAGAAGCCACAGAATCGATGACTGAAAATATTCAGAGACTAAAGAACAAAATTCAAATTGTAGCACATGAGGTAGAAGAGGAGGAAGAGAAGGTAAAACAGGTAATTGTTTAAAGATATGTTGCTGAAAAAGAATGAAATTATAGCATTTGCTGGTAAATAGATTGAAATGGAGAATATCTTGCTAAGTGAAATAAGCCAAACTCAAAAACTCAAAGGTCAAATGTTTTCTCTCATATGTGAAAGCTAGAGTAAAACAAAGGAAAGGAGGAAGAAAGGATACAATTACATAAAGAACCAATTGAATATAAATTAATAGATGAGTGAAAGGAAGTCTAGTAAAGGAAGGAAAATGGGAGAGGGGAGGGAGGACTAGAGGGAAAAGAGGGAGGGAAAAAGGGGGTCAATGAACTGAAATCAATTCCAATGTATGTATGTCAGGATGAACCCAAATATTTTGTGTTCAAATATACAGCTCTAGTAAAAAAAGAAAAGAAAAATGCATTGCTGGAATTTAGGTATAATTTTTAATGCTTAACTTTTAATAAGATAACTTTTAATAGGATAATTTTGGAGAATGATAAGATAGGCAATATCTATATTTTCAAATAATGTCTAGTTTTCTGTTTCTACTTTAGATGCTTCAAATGGATTGTAGTAGGGTACTCTCCCTTCCAGAACTTTCTCAGAACAGTATTAAAGCACCCACACTTCAGGTAAGTACCCATTTACCCTAATGACTGTATCACCAATTATGCATTCCATATATGTAAAATCATATCCTATTTCTTTGAACTAATCTAATCGTGATAAAAACTGGCAAATCACTTTTCTCATTTCACTGTATAGTTTGGACATCTTGCCTTGTTGGTTCATGTAGATCTCTCATTCCTGTCCATAATGTGTCCATAATGTGTCTGTAACATGTCATTGCATGGCTGTACCAAAATATAATTTTGATGAAAATAAATAATTTTTGTTATTACATTTTTGTTATTAAATACACACATACACACACAAATATATATCTTTACATACTTGTATGGACATAACTGCAGAATACATTTCTGAAATAAATTTAACAATTGTTTTTATTTTATTTTGTTATTTTCTATCTGTAATCCACCAGTGGTGAAAAGAGCAGGAATAGGGAAAAGATAGATTTGAAATATGAATAGTCATGAGTTGACAAATGGTGATTTGGGTGGTGGGTACTTGAAAGTATTATATAGTTCTCTCTAAATGACAGGCATTTTTCATAAGAAAATCTTAAAAACTGATTACACCATTTTACCCACAGAAAGAAATTTTGACGCTAATTCCAAACCAGGATGCTCTTCTAAAGGACTTGGATGTTCTTCACAATTCATCCCAGATGAAGAACTTGTCAATTTTCATTGAAGAAGCCTATAAAAAACTAGATGCCTCTTAAAGAGTTTATTTTTTTTAGATTGTTTCATATTAATTTAATGTTTATGAATTTGTAAATCTGTTAACCTATGATGATATGATGATATTATAGGGCCAAAACCTAATATGCACTTTAAAATTAGCATCTAATGTAGTCCCGAAAACTGTTTAGAGCAGCTGCTAAATCTAGAAAATCAATATTTATATCGTTGTATTTTGCAGTTATTTGCCTAAACCCATAAAATAAGAATAGCTGTGATCTAATGATTTATAATGGCTGGATGAAGCTCATTTATTGGTTAGCACAGAATTGTCACATCGTGACTTTGCATATATAAAGTGTTCGTGTATAGTGCCTAATGAATAATAATATAAGTATTTGTTATCACTCATTCTTTAGCTGATAGCTTGAATTTTTCTGTCTAGTCATCTGGAACTTGAGAAATTGCCAAATGCCTTCACTCTTCCCTAACTCAGTCTTTTTGTGGAGTAATTAAGATTTGCCAGGTATCTTTAACTTTGAAAGTAGCATCAAATTTTATTTCTTTGGTTGGTTAGTGAGTAGATGTTGAGTATTTATTTTCTGCCTTCATCAAAGCATACTTTTATTTTTAAAAATTATTAAACCTAAGCACATTTAGTTCTTAAAACAAAAATCAACCAAAAAACTGTTTTGAGAAAGCTGAGTGTATAAGAACTGGCTGCCAAAGGCAAAAGATACTGAAAACAAAGAAGGCAGCAGACAAATTCAGGATTACATAAAACGCAGTTTATTAGAGACTAAGGAGTGTGTCTTGTGTGGCAGCAAGACAAAAGAATCCCTTCACCCTACAGCAGGACGATGCTAGGTGAAAGTGTCCCACAGCCAACCAAACTGCACCTGGGCTTCCTCAAATACTGTTAACATGTCAAAAGTCAGTTAAGAGACAGTCCAGGTGTCTGTCCAACACAAATGCTCAGCTGACTAACTTAATGGATTTGCTTATTGTACAGTTTGGAATACATGCCAGGGTTGCCTGGTGGTAAGATGTTGTTTACTGCAGAGGTTGCTACAATCATTTAAAGCTGGATTCCTACAAATCTCTTTCTTATAAACCTGTCCTCATTAGGTAATTAAGCATATATGTGTCAATAAGTGATTACTATAAATATATGAAAAACATTTTCCTAAGCCACTACTGTATATTGTCTTGGTTCTTTTATCTATTTGTAAAATAAATCAACTACAGTTTGTTTTTCTGTATAACAGAATCTTTTTTTCTGTTAATATCCTCCATGCAGAGACTGCCAAGAACACTTCTGTAGTTAAGCAAGTTGAGTTTAATGTTAAATGTAATTAAGGCAACCATACATCCTTGGGATCCTGGAACAGCTCAGTAAAAGGATCAAACACAATATCCTCTTAGGAAGTTATGGTAAGGAGAACCATTAGTGGATTTTAAAGGGGAAAAAAGTCTTGAAGAAAGGAAGCTGGCAAAGCAACTAAAAGTAAAATTCTGTTAAAGGAAGAAAATTTGGTTTAACTTTTGAGAGAGAGGCAGACTATGAATATGTTGTAGACCTTAGTGTAATGTAATCATTTAAAAATATTTATATGAGCCCTTCAATTTGCCCAATTCTCATTTGGGCGTATCTGGCAAATAGGCTTTGTTTAATACGAGACACCTGTGCTGGAACCTAAAATTAAGGGATTTACTTTTATTTGGTTGGATAGAATTTCTTAGCATTCTCTGTTTACCAAAAATATGCAGTTGCACCTGTCAAAATTAATTAGTATTTGAATGGTTTGCATTGGCTTAGTTTCTAAGCATTAGACTAAATCCACTCATGTTTCATTCATCAGGAAATATTTAGCTTTGGGGAAGAGAAAGGAAAAAATGAAAGCAAGAACAAATTCACATTTCTTTGTTGGGCTTTAGCATATCTAAAGTGAGTGAGCCCATTTTGTGTTCTAACTAGCTTTTCTTATTAAAAGTTGATGTGATTGAATATATTTCTTTACTTCTAAACCACCAAAGAACCACATTCTCTTAGTCTAAGTATTTGTTTCCCTCTTCAAAATGGCTTCTGTTATAGGGCTGTGAATTTGCTGTAACAACCATAACAAAGACAGTTATAGTGGTTAAAATTGGACTAAGAGGAAGATGATGTTTTCTAAATTCATAAAACCACTATAGAATACATGAAATTATTTCATTTCATAAATTATTTGTTCATTAGAAACAAATGTGCTTTAGCCAATTTCATCCATTTCCACTCCCAAGGAGGTTCTTAAAATTAACGCAAATTTTCAAATGGGACAAGAGAGCTATACAGTAAAAACAATGATAAAAATGGCTGGTGTTTATTGACTGCCTGCTGAATGTCAGGCACTATTCTAAGTCTATTACGTGTATTTTTATACCAATGTTAATAACAGTCTTTAAGCTCCTATGGAATTAAACCGCAATAGTCACTATTATCTCTAGCATATGAAGAAACTGAGGTATAGGAAGGTTAATTAACTGTTTTTAAGATCACACAATTAGTAAAAGATTGAACTAGGAAGTGAAAAAATAATTGACACATCTTAAGAATTTTCTACTAAGCTACACATAGAAGGGGCTACTGAATCTAATGAATAAATTCTGTTACAACAAAATACTAATCCATGTATTTTGGGAGTATAATGATAATTTGTATTACTGGGTTTGTTTACTTGAGTTTACCTAAGAAAATTTCTTTAAATTTATCTGACATCGGCAACCTCCTTTTACCTCTTTTTTCTTTTTCCTTTTAATCTCAGAGTTGAAAGTTCATCTCAGCCCAGTTAGTCTATCTCAGATTTAATTTCTTTCAACCAAAGCATTTTTCCTGGGAAAGTACATTTTGCCTTTTTCTTTTGTTTTGTTTTTCCTTCAGACAAAAAGCAACTGTTCTAATTATTTTGATATTTAATAGAGAATAAAGAACTTTCAAAAAAGAAGTTTGTTTTGGATGCACATGGAAATAGGATGTAATCTAAACTTAGAGAAATTATTTTATATCTTAGAATCCATAAATAATGCTACCCCTCCCTAAATTTATTAGTTTTCCCTAGGATATTATACTTAATACCATAGCATTTCTTTTCTGCAAATAACAGCTTCCATTCAGATTTTAAGTCTTATTTTACTCATTGACATTTAGGGAAAATAAAATATTCCTTATCAGCACAAACAGGAATGTGTTCCCCTCAGTAACATGTTTTTTAAAAAATGTGAGTACACCAAGATCAAAAACACTTATTTTGATCCATTAATTGATATTTAAAACAATTTCTCCAGTCACTTTTAACTACCAACTGCCGAATGTATGACACAGCCCAGTATCTTCTAGTAGAGAATGTCTACTAATTTTATGAAACATAAAGATGATGAACAATGTTCTCCCATGTGATCACATTCAAATTGAAGCACTCTCCATATGCCGAAAAGACATTTGTGTGACTTACCATTCCAAAACTTAGGTATTGCTACTGTGTGCTGAGATGTCCGAGCAAATACTTATGCGGGGCTTGAGACTGCAGCCATTTGAAGAAAAGTAAACTTTTTCAAAGAAAAGGTAAAGGAATTAAAATTTACAAAATTACTCAATTCCACAAGTATCCTCTCCAAAGATTATCCCCTTTCAGCTTTGAAAGTAGGGCAGCAAAATCATTTTCTTTAGTCATTTTCATTTATTTTCTTTAGAATACGTCAGACATCAGTACCTCTGTATCATTTATTATTCCTCATTTGCCTGTTTCACAGTCTGCATTTATTCCCTTCCATGAGATCCCAATGCATAAATAGGTGTGTGTCTTAAAAATGTCCATCTCCAAATCAAGATCACTGCTCTCTGGCTTTTAAACTGTTAAGACTAAATCGGATAGAAAGAGGTAAAACAAAAGTACTTCTGTTCTGATAGAAAGAGGTAAAACAAAAGTCCTTACGTTCTGTTCGAGATGATTTTCACCTTATGAAGATCATAAACCCTCCCCTTCTACAGGCGTGGGCACTTTTTCCTCCCTTTCCACTAATGACTAATTAGGGAAATAGCCTTAAGTATAAATTTACCATTTATACAGAAGGAGCTACTGCACTCATACACAGTTAAAAGATCTCTGTTACAGACTGAACTCTCAATAGCAGGTAAGCTTTGTTTATTTTTCCACTAAAATAGTAAATTCAAAATCATTAGTTTATAATTGCAGGAAAGAATGAGAGGAATAGAGATGAAATCCACCATATGCAAAAAGAATGATACATTTTGTTTTGTTGGTATGCATTTTCTTTTAAGTTTTTTGATATGAGGATAATAAGTATTATGAAATATAAAGCTCTATATTGTGATTTGGGCTCAACTAGAGTAATGGAGAGTAATCTCTCTGAACCAAAAGCCTTTAATATAAAAAATAATTATGAGCATTGAATTCTGAGTGCTTAAAATGGAGGTTTTTCCTCATTAATAAAAGGCCCATCATTGTTTTATAAATGCTGTATTATACCATAAAAACAGATCTGATGGGGTTTTTTGTTGTTGTTATTGTTAATAAGAAAGTTTCTCAAGGGAGTCGTACGTTCATGATTAATATTGATCAGAAAAGCATTTCAGGTGCTTACTGTGCTGATGAACACTCAATTGCTCCAAAGAATCTTCAGTTCCTAAAACTGATATATATACATACATATAAAATCATTTTTCTTCACAAAGACTTTCAATTCGTGAGTCTGTTTTTGGTAACTGTTTGGTTAAAGGAGTTACAAATATTTACCTTCTAATTCTAGAACACATACTGATTATGGGGAACCTGTACTTGAATGGGAAGGTATGACATTGTGATATTGTAAGTTTCAGAGTTAGTAGTTGTCATTATGACTTTAAAATATAATTCAAAAATGTGTGAAAATGTTTTCTCCATCTATGAGAATTTCTGCATCCTGTTGGTGTCATTTAAAAAAAATTCTTTGTATTTAGTGACATCTGTCCATAAAATGTGTGTCACTGTTTACTGAGTGCATATTTTCAAATGTTGTGTTGACTATAGGGTCTTCTCTGTATGAACCCATGGGAGAAATGTCTCTCGTTTTAATTTGTCACTTTGAGTTATTTGTTTGTGAGTTGCAAGAGCTTAGTTTAGCAAGGTAGATTGATTCCTGATCAAGGAGGGTTTTGTTTATTAAGAAATTAGAGCCAGACACGGTTGCGCATGCCTGTAATCTCAGCCTCCCAAAGTGCTGGGATTAGAGAAATTAGAGAACTGGACATTAGAGATGGCAGAAGTGAAAAAAAAAAACAAAACAAGCAAATGCTAAGAGATTGAGTTTAATGATAATTATGAGCATCTGAATCATATAATTGATCATGTTCGTTTTTCTGTGTGATAGCTAATAAGAAAGCTTAGTCGGGCGCGGTGCCGCACACCTGTAATCCCAGCACTTAGGGAGGCTGAGACAGGAGAATCGTGAGTTCAAAGCCAGCCTCAGCAAGGACAAGGCGCTAAGCAACTCAGTGAGACCTTGTCTCTAAATAAAACACAAAATAGGGCTGGGGATGTGGCTCAGTGGTCAAGTGCCCCTAAATTCAATCCTCGGTACCAAAAAAAAAAAAAGCTCAGAGTCAAATGTGAGCTCTCACTTCCTGCAAGTACAGTTGTTTCCTGATTGTGTATGGTCCTTGTGTTAGATGATAGTCATGTCAAACACAGACCTAGCCAATATTGAAACAACAACCTAATAATAAGTTACATTCTTATAAGCCTCTGGTTTCATTAGCAGGTAATACAAAACCTTGTTTTATGTGGGCTTTCGTTCAAAGATACATCATTTCACATTTATTCATTCATTATTGTTGATTTGTTGTTATTGAACTCATGGTTAAGAACCTGATAATCGATGCCTCAATGACACTTATCTATTGCATATATTTTGTTTTAAGGCCCATTACAGCCTTTTTGCACTTAGAAATATCAAATTAGCACTTACACACTATTTTAACAGTAAAATCAACAGAAAGCATTTAAAAAAATTTTTTAATGGCACTAGAGAGACCATGAGAAGAATACTTGCTTACAGTAATAGCAGAAACAAGAAAGCAGAATATGCCCTGAGCAACCTTAGCTGGAAGTGTATAGGAAGAAAAAAAATGTTACTGCTCTATGCATGTCTTTAAATTACTGCAAAAGCACTGCAAGTATTAATTTTGAGGTTAGATATAAATTTTAGTGAGTAGGAACATTCTCAAATAATGCTATCTATGAATAAGGAAGATAAATTGTATAAGACTCTATTCCATGTTTGGGTACTAACCTCACTCTTGGACCTATATTCTTTTTGTAGCTATATTTTCCCTTTGAGCTTTCAACTTAATTTTTCTTCATATATTTTACCTATTCCATAAATTGTCTTATATTCTTTGGGAAACAATCTGGGTAATAAGTCAGCAAATCATCAACAAATACTTGTTATTCCTACTCTTTTCATTAACTACTTTGCTAAGTATAAACAGATCTCTAGGCATCAAAGTTAATTAAGAAATTTATGAGTAACTGACCTTTGAAATAATTTCATTTTCTATCAAAAGATATTGAATTAGAATAACTGTGTTTACTGCAAATATCAACCAAAAAAAAGTTTTATTTAGAGATGACACAAGCAAGTGAAAAGTCAAGCCGATGAGCCCATGCCAGGGTAAAGAGATAAAGCATACATTTCTCCTTTTCTTTGCTCATCTTAAAAAATCTAGAAACTTGACCTTTTCAAAGTCTCTAATACTGGCTCAGACTATGAATACATGGGTCCAAAAGCCTCCTGATTTTCTGGTGCTGCCCTGGCCCTTGATATATCTTTGATTCCTGTAGAAAACAGACACCTCAAGTGCACCGCTCAGTGAACTAGAGCAACAGGGCTATTTGAATGCTTCCTAGAAGTTCATGCTCACATAAACCTCATGGAAGAGTTTTACAGAGGATTTTAGGTAGCTCATAGTCAAACATTCTGGATATCCTATAGTTGCAGAGGCTTGCCACATAGGGAAATCAAGTTGATTTATCTAGCAAATGTGTCATGAAGGAACAATTCTAGCTCTCCCCCAGATCTCAAAAGCATTAGGTTCTGGTGTATACCTGAATTATCTTTGCCATCCTAGTGCCTAACTGGCAAGAGTGTAAGTGGATAAGCTCTATTACATTGATTGTAGGGAGATAAGTGTTTTTTTAATAAAGTCAAGCCTTCATAATGTTGGGGGGAAGTTTTCTTGGGAACAAATCAGGGGAGGGAGAGCTCCCAAATTTGGAAAATGTAATTGTATTAGAAAAGATGAAGTTATATGCGTTACCTTTAGGTCCTTTTCTTTCCAGAATTTTATCTGATTAAATGAGCCACAGCCTCTGCCCACATCTGATTCTCTCCAAGTTGTTCCTTAAAACCACTCAGGTCTTTCTCTAGTCTTTGCCCCACACTGTTAAAAAGAATTTTCTCTGCTTAACCCAGGAATCTTACCCTGAGTTTCATATTATCCACTCAGTAACTGTTTTTAGAAGGTCCCTACTCTGCAAGCCCTGTGGCAGGTGCTCTAGATACAGTGGAACACAAACAGGCAGGGGCCCTATCTTCATGAAGCTAACAAGCTATTTTAGACAGATCTATATCAAAGAAAACACAGTTAAACATAAAATTACAATTGTAATTCAGTGCCTTCTGAAGGAAGAGTTCGGAGTACGTTGAATGTGTATAATAGATTTAGCCCAGTACGGTTAGCCTCATCTGTCTAGGATTAGGTCAGTAGCAATCTCCATTTCCATGTGTTCTCTAGTTTACCCATCCAGTGCCTGTCCACCTTCTTCCCTCTTCAGAGTCACAATTACACCCAAGGAAATCAGGGCTACTAACATTCCTAAGTAGGTTCAAATGTTAACAGACAGAAATTAAATGTGTAACTTGAAGTTTCAAGTTAGGTGTGGAATCGCATAGCTCTGGAGAAGATGTTGGTGCTAAACTGTTCTACCAAATTACTGATGCTGGAGAAAATATTGAAGAGTCACTTTCCTGAATCACTCAAGGTACTATAAACTAGTTCCTTTATTGTATTAATCTGTAAAATAATGTAAGCCTTGTGGCTGTCCCCCTCACACACATTTTTTTTTCTGTTCTCTGAGAACATTTTTTAAACATGGCTTCCTAGCAATCCTGCCAGAGACTGATTAAAGGGATTGTAGATAGGCCCAGAGGATTATTTTTGACAATCACTCTAAAGGACTTCTATGGATATTTAGATAATGTTGGGATACATTTTTTCTAAATAAAGTCGAGTTTTAAAATGTTTTAAATGGCAAAAGGGTGTAGCGTGGGTGGCACTGAAGTTAAGAACACAAACCTAGTAAACAATAGAACCTTTAGGCATTGTTAATTTTTCAGCAATTCTTTTGGTCATCAAACATCTGATCTAAAATCCAGGAGGGCCTACAGATAACTCATTGCCACTTTGGAAGATATCCTTAATCAAACGATTATGATAAATGGCTGGGAACAGTGGCACACACTTGTAACTCCAGCAACGTGGGAGGGTGAGACAGGAGGATTGCAAGTTTGTGGCCAGACTCAGTATCTTAAACTCTGTCTCAAAATTAAAAAAAAAAAAAAGAACTGGGGATGTAACTCAGTGGTAAAGCTTCCCTAGATTCAATCCCCAGTACTGAAAAACAAAAAAATTACAATAAACTTAACTAGAACTGCTATAAGCATTTGCAATGAAATTGCCTTTGGTGACTGAGTTGCCTGAGCAAAGAGACAGCCCTACAACCTATTTTCAAATGAGAATGAAATGAAAATCACTCAGGAGAGAAATAATGAATCTGAATTTTTGAAGATAGAGACCAGGGTCCTGAATTTTTTAAACCCTGGATAATTCTTATGTTCATTAAAATAAAAAACAAAAGGCTCTAACTGGAGTCCCCTGGTGCATGGTATTGTGTTAATTAAATCTGGTCATCTTGCCATGCATTCTTAAAATGCATGTGGTAGGAAACATCCAATAATAATTTCAGATTACATAGCTGCAAAAGTAGAAAAAATACTATAAAAAGTATTCAGCACCACTCATGCTTTGAATATGCAGCTAACAGAGAAGTATATTTTTACCAGCGCCTAATCTTCTTCTAGTTGGTTCCAAATCTTATACAAAGTTTTGTTTTTTAAATTTTACTTTCAGAATCTGAATATTGAAAGATTTTTTCCTTTTTTTTTTTTTTTTTTGGTACTGGGGATTGAACTCAGGGGTACTGGACCACTGAGCCACATCCTCAGCCCTATTTTGTGTTTTTTATGTAGAGACAGGGTCTCACTGAGTTGCTTTGCGCCTCGCCATTGCTGAGGCTGGCTTTGAACTCAAGATTCTCCTATCTCGGCCTCCTTAAGTACTGGGATTACAGGCTTGCACCACCACGCCCGGCTGATTTTTTCCTTTTTAGTCAGTCCAAATCTTCCCATTTTTTAATGCTGACATTGAAGTTAATTAATGTAATAAGCTGGTAAGCCTTTTTGCTATAATAATATATCTGACTAGCTCTTCTGTCAGAGATAACTAAAAAGGCTTCAGTGACCTTCACGGGGTCCTAAAGTTTGAGAATTAAAAAGTTGAAGTAAATGTAGTTTTGTTTGTTCACCCTTCCTCCATTCTTCAGAGTTTATGACTATGTATTTTATGACCTCAGCTTAGTGGTTTATTAAGTTTCCTTCTCAAGCTCTAACTGCTGATTGGCCCAGCAACTTTACTTCCTCATAGGCAACCCCCACACTCAACACTCACCCTTTGAATTACCAGCTATTAGAAGTGCTTGTTTGTTTTTACCAATGCCAAATCTTTTAGTTGGTTCCAAATCTTATACAAACAGGTTTTTTTTTTCCTTCAGAATCTGAATACTAAAAGAATTTTTCCCTTTTAACCTTCTGAACATTACAATCATATTTAGGTTACATTCTTCAATAAAGATGTAGTCTCCTCAAATGACACAAATGACACCATTTAAATAAACATCACTATGTATAGGTTAAACAGGTATTTGCAGAATTTAATGATTAAGAGAATAAAAATGACTCTTCCAGGTTACTTTGATTCTTTGATTTGCACTCTGGGTAATCAAGGTTACATATTCATATAAGCCAAATTCAATATAGAAAGACATTCTATGAGAATATTCAAGGGAGATTCCAGATTAGGTAAAACAGAAGAAAGTTGTAAAATGTTCTAGACTGAGAAAAGGTGAGTGAATTAGGTGCATGATTTGGGTTAAGGTAGTGATAATGTAGTAAATAAGTAATATGTAAGTTATAAGTAAATAATAAGTAAAATGTAGGTTCCAAACCCCTTTTAATTTAAATATTTTTCATTCATTAATTAAAATATTTTTCACTGAAGCCTAATACATTCTACAAATTGCACACAATATAATTATGCAGCTAAGTGAATTTTCATGAAACAAATACCTATGGAACATCCATTCTGGTAGAGAAAGAACATTTACTTCAGAGGCTGCTTTTCTCAAACTCCACTGTTCCTTTCTGACGACTACCTCTCCCTACTCCCTAAAATTGAACACCATCCTTACTTCCAAAACTGTGATTTTAGTTTGGGATGTTTGGGGATGTAAATAAATTAAATCATACAAAAAGTGTTTTTTTTTTTAATATCCAGCTTCTTTTGCACAACTTTTTTGTGTGAGATTTGTAGTGATTCCATGTAGCTATAGTCTATTCATTTTCATTATTGTTTTGTAATATATAGTACAAATATGTCAAAATTTATTTCTTTGTTCCATCATTGATGGATATTTAGTTTGCTTCTCATTTTAATTTTTTATGAAAGTGCTATGAACCTCATCCTATAACTCAGCAGTCCTTGTTACCACATCTTTTTCCCACCTCTATGACCCCACGTATGTTTCTTAGGACAGAAATTTTTCTTGGTGGAGAAAAAAGATGTGAAAGGCACATTCTAATGTTCCACTACTGTTCAGTCACCAAGCACTCCATCAGCTACTTCAAGTTCCATAGATATAATACTGAATGAGACCTAGATATGACCCTCAGGGAATGCTTACAAAGCCTTGCTCCATCAAATCTGAAATAAATGCAAGTTTTTATTTTTAATTTGGGTTTGTTTTGCTTTTAAATGTTATTTAGTGTTGAATAAATAATTGCATCTTACAGGTTATTTTTGGATAGAATAGTGGGTTCAAAATCAGCTAAGCATCAAGAATATCTGTGGGACTTATAAAATATGTACAGGCCCTAATTCATACATCAGATACTGAAGCTCTTACCTAGTAAGTCTAGCAGTTTAGTATCTTTCAGTGTTGTGCTATAAACACTGGGTTTAGGAAGAGTTTTCATAGGCTTTAGTAGACTTTTTACCAGTTTTCATATGCCCTGATAACAGTAAAGAAGTTTACATATGTGTACATTGTATTTGTGTGTGAATATATTTTTAATTTCCCCTCTCATGGCCATGATTATACACTGGAACAAAAAGAGTATAATATGCAATTGAAACAGATGGTATTGTGATTGGTTTGTCTTTCTTGGTTCTCTGGCTCAGGTTTTTGGAGCTGTGATGAATATAAATCGTGGGAATCCCTTTCAAAAGGAAGTAGTATTGGATTCATGGCCAGACTTCAAAGCTGTTATCACTCGAAGACAGAGAGAGGTAAATTTTTGAAAGGAAAATAAATAGAAATAAGAATTGGCATCAAATAGAAAAAATAGATTAAGTAAAGGGAATAGTATGACCATAGTAGTCTTATATATTATCTTGATTCATACATAGTTCACCACTACTTTTTTTTTTTTTTTTGTGGAGAGGGGGTACTCGGGATTGAACTCAGGGGCAATCGACCACTGAGCCACATCCCCAACCCTATTTTGTATCTTAGAGACAGGGTCTTACTGAGTTGCTTAGTGCCTCACCGTTGCTGAGGCTGGCTTTGAACTCGAGATCCTCCTGCCTCAGCCTCACGAGCTGCTGGGATTACAGGCATTCGCTATTGTGGCCGGCTCACCATTACTTTTTAATGTGAGTGGTTTCAGAGTGTCAGGCCTATGAAAGACCCATAGTCTAAGAGTATTTCCTTAGTGCTTTATCATCTCCAGAAGCATGAAGCACACATGGCCAAATACGTACTAGATTCAACTCTATGGATGATTCCTTATGACCAATGACTTTGGTCATGTGGATAAATATGGAAGAAGACTAAAGAAGTCAACACTTGGACCCATTCTGCCTCTGAGATCCAAGTGAAGCTAAAGTGGTTAAAGACATGCTGTCCCACAAGTTAGAAAGATTCATGAAGCTTTGATTCTTAGAGATATATTCACTGAGTTTTGCCCTTTTATATAATATATGTATTATACATATAATTTATGTATAAAATATATTAAATATGTATTATATACACAATATATAATTTTCTCATAAAATCCTTTTAAGTACTTAGATGTAATTCAATTTTATAATTTGGGATGCCAGTCATAGCATCTATGACTTTAATAGCATTAATTTGAAGACTTCTTACTTTTTTGAGGCTGAACTCCCTGAGAAGTGAAGACTCAGATACCACATATACACACACACACAGAGTTTTGTGTGTGTGTGTGTGTGTGTGTGTGTGTATGTGTGTGTAATGCTGGGGTACCTTGCCTATGCTAGGCAAATGCACCACCACTGAGCCATACACCTCCTTTTGTTTTTGAGATAGTGTTGCTGTGTTGTGCAGCCTAAGCTCAAACTCAAGGCCTTAGATAATTCTTCTGCCTCAGCCTCCCTGCAACTTCCATCTGCTGGTATTATAAGTGTATGCCACTACACCTGGCCCCTTTTTACTCTTATAAATAAATAAAATCCAAGAAAAATGTAAAACAAATGTCTTGAAACCTTTCTAATTCCCCCAAAAAAGAATCAAGAAAAGTAAAAAGGTTTCTCTCCTCACTGCAGCATATTAGCCTCATTCTCTCTTTGTTTTTAGGTGATTAACTTTTGTAATAGAAAATTAACCAGACATGTCCAGCTAATGATACCAAAGATGTCTAAAGATTCGAGTTATCCAGAGGGTATGTTCATGTTTTTATGATTGTCTTTTGTCCCAGGCTGAGACAGATAACCTTGACCATTATACTAATGCCTATGCTGTGTTCTACAAGGATGTCAGGGCTTACCAACAGCTATTGGAAGATCATGATGTTATTAACTGGAACCAAGTTTTTCAAATACAAGGTGAGATCAAGTGCAAGACATATGTTATGCAATCATTTCCTACTTTTTAATCATATATATCAAAGATATGTAGATAGGTATTTCATATATATATGTGTAGCAACATGAGAATTTGAAAATCTCACCAAAACATTGAAAATGAGATAGAGAATAGCTATAGTAAATGTGTGTGTGTGTGTGTGTGTGTGTATGTGGGTGTGTATAGTATGCTTAGGATAATACAAGGTAGCAAACTGGTGGTATTGATGATATTCCGTATACAAACACTGGAGCAATTTGCTTTTTCAAATAAAATGCCTCCCTTTTTTTTGTCTGTCTTTACACAGGGCTACAGAGTGAGTTATATGATGCTTCCAAAGCTGTTGCCAATTCAAAGCAATTGGATATAAAACTGACTTCCTTCAAGGCTGTTCAGTTTTCTCCTGTTTCATCTCTACCAGACACCAGTTTCCTGTATGTAAACCAAGTTCTGCATTTGGGGTAGAACTTACTGCTGTGAAAGACCAGATAGCAATAACTCGAGTTCTTGGTATCACTGAGGAATATTTAAGCATTTTCAATTTGGGCCATTCTATTAAAAGGTGTGTGTGTGTGTGTATGTGTGTGTGTGTGTGTGTGTGTGTGTTTACTTTTCCCTCTCCCTCATGTTTCACTGCTCATAATTTCCTTGAAAATAAATCAGAGTCTCTGTCCATAATTATAAATGAACTCAGAATACGCCTCGCCCATCTTTTCTTTTTTCTTTTTTTTTTTTTTTTTTGGTACCAGGGTTGCTTTACCAATGAGCCACATCCCCAGCATTTTTCAATATTTTATTTAGATACATAGTCACACTAAGTTGTTTAGGGCCTTACTAAGTTGAAAGACTGGCTTCGAATTTGTGATCCTCCTGTCTCAGCCTCCCCAGCCACTGGGATTACAGGCATGCACCACCATGCCTAGCAGAATACCCGCATTTTCATAATGCACATAGAAAAATCAATCCTTGGTGTCCTTCTCCCCAACATAATTCTAAATAATCTCTATTGTCTGAGTGCAAAATGGCTGTGATTGTTTTTGTTATTTACAGGGTCATATAACTGAACTCTGTTGAGATTTTAAGTGTAAAACATTAAAATTTTAAAGTATTTCTTTCCTTAATCTTTTCCACAGGCCTAGAAAGTAATAGTAGTAGTATTTGGTTTTTAATAGATGTGAAGTATTACATAGGAGTAGACTTTAGAACCAGGAAATAATCCCATGAAGTATAGCTCCAGAAAGCAATATTTGAACCCATTTATTAGTGTGTATTTGCATTTGTTCTTCTTTTCTCTTACTTTGGGGTCCTTGCTCTGCCATTTACTAAATGCTTTCCTTCAATTTAACCTTTCTGAGCCTTAATTTCTTTTCCTCAAGAATTAGGACATATCATCTTCACATATTTTTTTGTAAAAGAATGAAACAAGCTGGGCACGGTGGCTCAAGCCTGTAATCCCAGCAGGAGTGGGATTACTAGCTCAGATGATAGTTCTATTTTTTTTTCTTTTCTTTTTCTTTTTTTTTTTTTTTTTTTTGGTGCCAGGAATTGAACTCAGGGGTACTTGACCACTGAGCCACATCCCCAGCCCTATTTTGTGTTTTATGTAGAGACAAGGTCTCACTGAGTTGCTTAGCACCTCGCCATTGCTGAGGCTGGCTTTGAACTCACGATTCTCCTGTCTCAGCCTCCCAAAGTACTGGGATTACAGGCGTGCACCACCACACTGAGCTTCTATTTTTCTTTTTTGAGGAAGCTCCACGCTGTCTTCCTTAATGACTGACTAATTTACATTCCTACCAACACTAAGGGTTGACTTTTCTCTACCTGCTCACCAGCACTTGTGATATTTTGACTTTTTCATAGTGGTGAGCCTTTTTTCACATACCTGTTTGCCATTTGTATGTCTTATTTTGAGAAATGTCTATTTAGATTTATTGTCTATGTTTAAATTGGGTTATTTGGGTATTTTGCTCTTGAGTTTTTTTGACTTATATTCTAGATAAAAAGTATCAGATGTACAGTTTGTAAATACTTTCACTCATTCTGAAGATTGTCTCTTTATTCTTTTCATTTATTCCCTTGCTGTGCAGAAGGTTTTTAATTTGGTGTAATTCTATTTGTATATTTGTTTGTTTCTTTCTCATGCTTTTGAAATCTTATCCAAAAAACTTCTTGCCAATTCCAATGTCATGAGCTTATCCCCTGTGTTTTTTTCTAGTAGTGCCTTTTTGTCTTTAATATCTAAATCATTACCCAAACTTGTGGACTTTATTTTGAATTCTGAATGTCTTGCCCTTTAGACACCTGGTCAGAATCTCTAGCATAACTATTCTTTGCCAGGTGCCTTGGCAATGTTTTAGTGTACAGTAGCATTTTCATCTGAGAATTCTTTGTTCTTGTTTTGGAGTTCATTTTTAAAATTTATTTGAAAATCCTATAAAGTGGGTTTTCCTCCACTTAATGAATAGATGATTTGTCTAGTGCTATAGCTGATAGCATGCCAGAATGTGAACTAACACTATACAGCCACTAAGAAAAAGATAAGATGAAATTATACTTATAAAAATCAAAGCAAGAACTATATTATCAGTCTTGTAGTATTCACTGAGAATGGTCTTGATGATGTTGATAAATCCAAGAATGAAATCAAATTCCAAGACACAATCAGCCTTATAGGCTTTCAACTATGTAATTTGTCTCAGTTATTAAAAATCTGGCCAGTCACTTTATCTCATTGGAAGAGGTTTTATGTAGTATTCTAGTAAATTCATAGAAATTTATATATCATTGGAATCAATGTAGTACAGAGTAGCAGTCCATAAAAAAGAGAAGCAGTGCAAAAACTGAGAATATTTAAGCTGGAGAAGAGCAGCCTAAGAAGAGGCCTAGAAAAGCTAACATTTCTAGGGTATATCTATATGCCTGGCATATTAAGCAACTTATTTTTATTTTCTGGCCAATTCAATTGAATCAATATGGAAAAATTAGTTATTTATAGTCACATGATTCTGAGCTCATATGTTTTTTTATCTTGATTTCTTTTAGAACGGGGTCTTCCCCACGACTCACCTATCTGAGTGTTGCTGATGCTGATCTCCTCAATCGCACTTGGTCAAGGGGCGGCAATGAGCAGTGTCTTCGGTACATTGCCAAACTCATCTCCTGCTTCCCCAGTGTGTGTGTCCGTGATGACAAGGGAAACCCAGTATCTTGGTCTATTACAGACCAGTTTGCCACCATGTGCCATGGCTACACCCTGCCCGATCATCGCAGGAAAGGTTATAGCCGGCTGGTGGCCATCACACTGGCCAGGAAGTTGCAGAGCCGGGGATTCCCCTCTCAGGGGAATGTTTTGGATGACAACACAGCATCTATAAGTCTCCTAAAGAGTGTCCATGCTGAGTTCTTGCCTTGTCGTTTTCATAGGCTTGTTCTCACCCCAACACCTTTCTCTGGCTGAGCTCACCTTTAGCCCAGGAATTTTCTAGCTTTCCCAAACACACTCTAAGCTGCCAATAGAGAAGATCTAAACCTGGTGTCAAGAGAATATATGTAGGATCATCTGAGAAGCCTTGGCTATTCTTGCCTCGGGTTCCTACTGTATATAACTATAGTGGTCAGGGGTATAGCTGTGGCTAAGAGCGGAGGAGGGTTTTTTTCTCCTTTAGGATTCACTATAGGAAAGAAATTTCTAAAGCCAGCAGTTCTTAGCCTAGAGGCAGAAATTGTTACATGAGAAAAAATGATTCAACACAAAAGCACGTGGCTAGTACCGTATTATTGTTGTCTGGGCCTCTGCTCTGTATTTTCACAACCATACCAGTTCCCTATTGGCATAAAACTTTCTTGTACCTCACTGCTATGTCTCACCAACCTCTGTTCCTACAACCCCTGCTAATAGATATGGGAAATGGAAAGTCTTCAGAATAATGTGGCCTGAGAAAAGGGAGTAAAAAAGAACAGCCATGCACTGACAGCTTTCACCTCCCAAGACTTCCTGGTGCTAATCTCAGACAGGAAGGAGGTGTCTCATCACACTGAGGTGATGAGATAGTCTCTGGCAGGCACTGACCTACAGAGCACAAGACCCCTGAACCAAGAGCTCAAATTCCTGAGCACTAAAACTGACCATTTCATTGATTGATAAAACAAACCCCAAATTCCTGGAGGCCCAAGAAAACTGACATGCTCACCAGACCACCTCCCAGGATAACCTATATAAACCCAGTCCCTTTCTTTGTTCAGTGGCTCATTTTCCACCAGGAAAGTGGGTCCATCCCCGTAGGTGTAGTCCTGTTACTGAATAAAGGCTGAAATGATCTGTGAAGTTTACATTCTTCCCAGTCTTTTTGCACTAACACCTGCTCCAAGTTCTCTGAGTGTCCTGTATTTCCCTTTAATCATTGGCTCTCTGCTTATGCCTGTGACACTAGTGAATAATTCTCCTCTGGGAATAGTTAAATGCTGTGGTTCTCGCATTTTAATGTTTATCAGAATCACCTGGAGGGCAAGTTGCAACACAGATGGCTGATCCCTCCTCCACAGTTTTTGATTCATTAAGTATAGGGTTGGGCCTGAGAATTTGCATTTCCAGCAGATTTACTTATTAGTTGCCTTGGATAGATGAAAATATAGGAATTTTAATGCTATAAATAGATGGCAATGTAGGACTAGAACTTACCATCCTCTATCCAGCCCCCTTATAATATGCTTTTTCATTTAAAAAAAACTAAGATTCCTTAGAGGTACATATGAATGTATACAAGTACCATATAAATATAGACAGAGACACACATACACACAGGAATTTTGATAAGATAATACAATTTAACCCTCATTACATAGGAAGAATTTGAAGTCCAGAGAAAATAAGTTTGTCAAGATTATACAATCAGTCAATCAGTGCTGAAGGTAAAGCCAGAACTCTGTAATTTTGATTTCAAGTCATTCTCTTCATTAAATTGTATATCCTTTTCTTAAAGGAAATATAAATGCTTAAATAATTAAATTAATAATTTATTATCCTATACCTGTCATTGTTGATTTTTTATTTGGGTTTCAGTTGCTCATATATGTGTATTTTTCAAGGACAGTAAAGAAAGAGATAAACCTCACAAGCTGTGTCCTGCATTTACAATAAAAGCATGTGTAAACACAATTGGATTTGTCTAGACTGGTGAAGTTGACTTAGCCATAGAGATAACCTTGCTTTCTTATTCTCATGGAGTCACAAAATCCTGACCACAAAGGTAAAGGTAAATCCAAATTTTGGTGGTTATTCTAAGAAAGGAAAATTAACTGATTTACACAAAGTACATTTTAATTAAAAATAAGACTCCTTGAGAGTGCATACATGTTTAGTTCATCCTGAGTCAGTGGTTACCTGGAAACCTACCTTTGGTGCCAAAGGGAGGAACACCAAGTAATAGGAGTACATAAACCTCTTGGGAGAACATGGTCTAATTTTTGCCCCTGGGATGCTCATTATCTTTAGCATTGATTAAGCATGGGTTACTACTGCCTAATATATGGCAATATTATTATAGCCTTAATTTTAATGATAATTTGCCTAGGACTTATTTAGCAATTAACTATGTGAATTTTTCCAAATACTAGATGTACATAGTTTAATTTATGTGACTGATGAGGCAGTCTCTGTGTGAGAGTTCTGGCTTAGTAATGTTGTGATTCACTAAAAGTTATGCAGGCTTTAAATGGCTGAGTCATAATCATAACTTGAGTTTGTCAGATTCTAAACCATGCACCTACACTATACTATTAGTCATTATGTTAATTGGCCTCTTAAGCAGCTTGAAACTCTGAAGGTATTATCCTTTATCTCATTGCTTTCTGGATTTTCTATCTCCACCTTCATCCCCAAAATGAAACACATTAAAAAAAAAAAAAAACTTTCTATCAAATTGCATGCATCACCTTGTTTTCTTACTTTTATCTTCCAGATAACCATATTGGGTATAATTTCTCAACTTCCAAGCCTGTTTCCAACACTTTTAAGGAATGTGTGAAGAAATATTTAGAATAAGAAGAGAACGAACAACAGAGAAAGGGAGATATTGAGACTCAAGAAGTAGGAAGTGACCAGATCAAGAGTGAGCTTTATTTGCAGATTCAAGGAAATTCTTCAGTGTAATATATAAACCCATGAAGTTTTAAGCAGAGTTATTAATTTGCTTGGAAATTAGTTGGGAGGCTATCATCTAAGCAAAGGCTAATAGTAGCTTAGATTTGAATGTTCTCAATGATGACAGTGAAAGTTTACAGTTACCCAACCTATTCAGGAGAACAACTTGCCAGGACTTACTAATTCTAGTGGCTGTAGGGTATAGTGAGATGTAAATGTCAAGTTGACTCCTAGATTTCTATGTTGTGAAAACTAGAGCTGGTGATATTTTTTCCAGTGAGATTAGAAACACTGAAACAGTGCCAGGTCTGGGACAATTGAGAACAAGAAAATATTTGTTCAGTTTGGGAATGTAGAGTTTTGAAACATGCAACAGATGAGATCAAGATGAATATTTGAATCTTAAGCTCAGAAAATTTGTCTGGGACACAAATATATATATTTGGAAGACATTGGGGTGTAAATGGTAACAATGGCTATAAGTCTGGCCAAGATTGTCCAAAACTGGACCTTGAATAAATCAGATATTTAAGGCAAGTAAAGGAGAAGGATCTGCAATAAAATAAGCAGGTGGAAAATAGGAGGAATGCCAGGAAATGACTGCTATGAAAGAGATAGGAGTACTGTACATACTGATTAAATATGTATAGTACAATCATCCAATGCAATTCCATGGAACCCTACAAAACTATGATTGCTAATATGGAAAAGATGTACAAATTAATATGAGATTCAAAACAATGCAAAGCAATTGCAGAAAAGTATGCATAATCTATTTGAAATTTAACTGTGAAGGTAAAGAGGCTGTACAGAGATAAGCAAATAATTCTGAAAGCAGCTTAATGGCTTTTAGTAGGGAGGGATGAGCGCTTGGTAAACACCACCAAGTATTTTATGGTGCAGCCATGGCCAGGCATCACGATAAGAGGAGCCAGTAAGGGTAACACACTCAGCTGTCCTGAGATATGTAATTGTCTGATCTAGGGGGATGTCCTCTAGCTTTTGTAAACCACTAGGTATTTTAGCAATAATGAGTATTCACTCTGCCTGAGAACTAATGAGGAAAAATAAAAGGAACAACTTAGAATTCAATCTTCTCAAAATTTGGGAGGAAGACAGTGTGATTTGGAGTAGAAATTAATACATCCACTATAATAGAATCTCATCAAATACACCATTTGATTCTATTTATTTTGTATTTTTAATCAAGTTTTGTGATTTGAATTGTGAGAAAGAATATGACATGACCATATATTAAATTTCTATAAATTGTCTCTAACACATCTACAATTTTGGTATTCATCTCTAAAAAGGTGTAGATGGAAGAGCACACCCAGAGTACAAAAATTATTTCTTCTTGCCTGTGATGGCTGTATTAAAATTAAATGTGGAAAAATGAATATAGCCTAGAGTTATAAAATACAGATGGGCTTTTTTCTTCATCAGCAAGGCTAGAACTGACACCCTAGTTCACTTTTCCCAAGTTTCTAACTGCCCAAGATTCTCAAACTTATTTCCAACTATAAAACCCAAGTTCTGAGAGGCCGTTGCTTTTTCTGATCTTGGCCTTGTGCTATACCCTAAGAGTGTGGTAAGAGAGGAAAAGCAGCCACTTCTCACTTCTCCTCTTTTCCTTACCCACCTCAGCAGTGCTGGTGTCATATATGTCCCAGCCCTTTTCTAATTGTGTGCACTTCTTGAGTGACTGGTTTTTTTCCCTTGAGGGAACTTTTGTTCACCTCCCCTTATTCCTTCTCTTGTAATTAGAAGAAAAATTATGAAAATAACAGCAAATGTTTGGTAATTCCTCTTAAGAGTCTACATGGAACTTTTTCTTTCACTCACAGACCTATTTCCAAGGCAAAACGTGCTTTAGGTTTTAAATACAGTTAAAAGGCATTGCTTGCCATAAGACCATCATACCTTTAGTGAATAACATGCAGTTATCACAGCAAACACTAGATGTCAGATTTTAGTTCCAGATTATTTCCCAACAGAGGGAGCACTTGAGTTGTTTCATTTCCTTAGAATTTTAGCTGTATTTGAATTATTTCCTTTCAGAAAATTCCTCTAAGCTTAATCGCCGCATCAGAGTATATGGACATTTAAAAATCTTGATATATAATATGGAACTCTTATCTTGAACAATTGTGTCAACTTATCGCATTTAATTTCATTGAGCCATGGATGAGTAGTTTTGTTTTACATTGTAAGCAATAAATTGAAATGCTTTACAAATTTGATTGAAATCATCTGTGTTTATTATTTTTTTTATTTTTGACATTTTATAGGATATTTTCATCATTTTTATTGTTATTTTTCAAATATTAAAAATTCTTCCAGCCTCAGCAACAGCGAGGCGCTAAGCAACTCAGTGAAACCCTGCCTCTACATAAAACACAAAATAGGGCTGGGGATGTAGCTCAGTGATTGAGTGCCCCTGAGTTCAAGCTCCAGTACCAAAATAAATAAATAAATAAAATAAAAATTCTTTTTGTATGTCTATTGGGTTCTTGCTGTATTTTCTTTCCTGTTAATTAGAAGGTACTGTTTGCCTATTGAGAAATGCTTATTTTTTTGCAACTGTTTCAGGTTTTTCACATAAAAGAGTGTTAGATATGCTTTTAACTTTTAAATATTTTAAATATTTTTAAGTTTCTACTGTATCAATCCTTGGCTTATCTTTTTACATTTTTTTTATTTTAAAATTGGAGCCAGGCATAGTGGTGTATGCCCATAGTCCTAGTGACTTGGGAGGCCAAGGCAGGAGGATTCAAGTTCAAGGTCAGCCTTGGCAAATTAGTGAGATTCTGTCTGGAAAATAGCTCAGTGATATAGTGCCCCAGGTTCCATCTCAGTATTGAAAAATATATGTATTTTTAAAATATGGAATATTTTCTTATAAAAATAGATATTTTATTATATATATGTATATATATAACTATGTATAGATAAAACAGTGAGTCTGTCATCTCACATGCTTGCCACTTACCAATAACTGTTACTAATAGTTTGGGTTTCCATCTAGAATTCTGTATGCATGTGTTCATATGTGTATGTGAATATGTCTAGTATATATAACGTATATACCCATGTTGTATATATACAATGTATATGAACACATGAATATATCCTATTATTTATGAAATGAGAACATGCTACATATATATGTATGTTTGTATATAAACATATTGCTTTGCAACTTACTTTTATATTCGACAAGATGAGTATTTTTTCATATCAGTAAATACTGATTTTTCTTTTTAAGTGATTATAGTAAAATTATATTCTACACAAGACTCAATGACTTAAGTCTTATTCTTAGAATATAGTGATTTGATTTTTTCTGGTTTACACTAGTATATGTTAAATGTAATGGGATATAGCAATTTGAGATTTTGTTTTTAATTAAATATATATGAAACTTATTTTAGCTTGTGATATGAATTGAATTCAATGTATACTAAGAAGTTCTCTGAGCATGATTTATAAATAAAAGATATGAGTGTTTTATAATAGTGATGGTTTAAGCATTATGAGTAATTTTTACCAATTTATTACCACATATCAAAGATATTAAATTGAAGCAGTCTATTTTGCTTACTCTTCAGTTTTATAGATAAAAGTAAGAAAATGATGTTCCTTTAAAATTTCCCATTGTTCATGGAAAGACCTCTTCTTGAGTAGGAAACTTGACATACCAAAGAAAATGATTTTGGTGAAAAATGCAAGTTCTTTTTTTTTTCTTTCTACAGGTGGATAAGGTTCTCCTAGGCCTCACTGGGAAAATAAACATTTATAAATAGCAATACAAATTATGAAAAAGCAGGGCAAAAGGAAGATAAATTCCACAAAGGCTAAAATATTATAAACTTTCTATAATTTAAATAATGATGCATGATTATGCACAGCTATGAACAAGTATTTGGGAAAGTTGAGAATAAGATAAAAGTGTCATGTCAAATCACTTGAGTAAACATAAAATTGTAGATAAATTGTAATGAGACAAGCGGATAGCTACTTGAAAAAAGTAAAATAAAATTGAATTCGTATGTCATTTCCTCTAATGGAATAAACAGCAAATTGATCCAAGATCTAAATAATAAATGCTTTTATTTTTTATCTTTTTATTTTTATTATTTTGTTGTTAGGATTTAACCCAGGGACACTTAACCACTGAGTCACATCCCCTGCCCTTTTATTTTTTTATTTTGGGACAGGATCTCACTAAGTTGCTTAGGGCTTCTCTAAGTTGCAGAGGCTGGCTTTGAACTTGAGATCCTCCTGCCTCAGTCTCCTCAGTTGCTTGGATTACAGGCTTATGTCACCATTGGCACAACTGATTTTTAAATTCATCCTTCACAGTGTTTTGAAAACAAGTGGAGTGGCAAGCAAAAGCTCTTCTTTAGAGAAGAGTATTAAGAAATTTAGAAAGGATGACAAAATTAGAAAATTGTTCTTTTGAAATACTCAGTTTAACAATTGATTCAGTCAAAAATTATCAATGGATGTTAAAGCCAACAAATGAATGGATGTTGGGAAACAGGATAGCAACACACTGTCAAATTCTCATCTTACAGATTACTTATTGATTATAAGGGGTACAATCACCTCTAAAGTGTAGCTGTCCAGGGGTCACCATTCCAACCAAGTGATCACTTAGCAAGAGTAGCATTGGAGCAACCTCACACCATGTGCCTTCCAATGTGACATAACCAGAAATGCAACACATCACTCATGTGAGATTCTTATCAAAAGTGTTTAACTGAAACCTGATAAGGAAATAATCAGAAAAATCCCAAATGTGGAACTTTTTGTCAGAAAATTGGCCTGAATTCTTCAGAAGTTAATGTCATGAAAAAAAATGAGTGTTTCACTTTAGATTACAAGACAGTAAAGATACTTAATCAACTGTAAGTTATAAGCCTTCAGAGGAACAAAATCTAAATATTTTGAGGACTATTGGGAAAATTAAATTTGGACTCTATATTAATGATATCAATGACTAAATGTTAATTTTCTTAGATGTAATAAGATAAAGTGGTTATAATATTTTAAATGCATGCTGAGGTATTTATAAGTATGCTAACTTTATGTAAATGGTTCCTAGTGAAAGATGTATCCACCATCGTGTGTGTGTGTGTGTAGAGCAAGAGAAAGACAAAGAAGATATTAAAAGTGACATAATTAATAACTAATGTATCTAGGTAAAGTGTATACAGCTGTTTATTACACTATTACTTTAATTATTTTTGTGTTTGAGTCCAAATAAAACCATTGGTAGTGCAGATTAGCAGGCATTTTGAACTGTGGATAAGTGACTGAAACAGAAGTCATTATGAATTTAATGCAAAATATGATATGAAAAATATTTTCTTCTTGATTAGGCATTTCTTGTCTTTTTCACTAGTAACCTCATGATAATTGTTTTTTTAAAAAATGGAATTTACAATGCATTACCCTGTTCAAAATCTTTAAACCAGACATAAGAAATAAGAATGTCAGCAATTTATAATGGAAATCTAACAGAGAAAGAATGCAGAAGTGGAAAGAGAGAAGAAGCAAGATTTCAAAGGGAAAAAGTAGTAAGATAAATGTAAGTAGTAAATAAAGTAAGTAGTAAGTAAAGGAGTAAGATCAAGAAAGTACAGAGAAAGAATAAAAGAGATGGAAAATGTGGTCCGAGGAAAGGGTAGTTGTCAGAAATATAAAATTGAGAGAATAAGAAAATAGCATAAGATTGTCCTTAGCACAGGAGTTGAGAAAGGAGGAGTAGACAGGGTGAGCAGAGGTTGCTAATAACCACTCAAGGCTTGCCCTTGAGGGGTGAATTATAAAGTCTGTATAAGAGATAAGGGGGATTACTACTAGCAGTTTCTTTGAATTGAGGGACATTCCAGATCAACTTGTTTGCAAACTTGCTAAACAGAGACAGTCTTTTCCACCCACCCTTTCCTTTGTTGACAGAATGTTCATAAATCTTCATATGGAGCTAAATATTTAAGGATTGGAATCTCTATGGATATAAAATATTATTAAGGACTCCCACGGTTGTCAAAACCCTAACCTGATTGCAGGTATGTTGATCATTCAATAGGACGTAATAGAAAAAAACAACCTTGATTGGATATGAAGATTGAGACATCTACTTTACTGTTTTATTTGAAAATTTAATACATATTAACTTTTATCGAGTCAAATGTTAAATTTTCTAATAACACTATGTGCTGTTATCGAAGAGATAAACATATTTATGCTCTAGATGGATATGAGCTAAAACTTATTGGCTCTTTATTATCATTAAACGCTGATTTGACTGCTGTTGATGCAATATCCTATTTAGTAAGTTGCTTATTCATACTTTGTCAGAGCACCTGATCTTAAACCTTGACCTCTGACTGGAGAGGTTATGATGAATATACTTTAATACCTTGGAAAAGGCAGACAGCTGACACTGAATTACAATTTTAAAATTTCCTTCAAGCAGCTACTTATTGCTCAGAGGGTTGTATGAGTCAACTCTGTCAGTCAGCCGGGAAACCTACTATTCTTTGTCTAACCTGGAATTTCAAAATGTCTTGCCAGCATCACCTTAGCAAGGAGTACTACCTTCTCTCTGAAGAGAAAGTGCTTCAATGTACCATTCAGATTTTGTTTAGCAAGTTAGCCTCAGTAAATTTAAGCCTCTATCTTCTCCCAAGAACATGCACATTGGTTTCTCAAAATTTAAACCAAAGATACCTCTTTTAAAAAATTATCTCAGCCCAGACCACTGGGCTAATAAAACTGATACAGAGTTGCCATTCTCCTATTCTTTCTCTCTTTCCCTCAATTTATTAACCAATATTTGCTCTTCTATCCTAAAATTTTAAGTGTGGTTGTCATTTCTTAGCTTAAATCAGTGACTTCCACACTTTTCCTGGAAGACCTAAAAAAAAAAAAATGCATTGGATTCTGAATTCTACAAACAAATGAGTTTTTAAAAGTTAGAGTACAAGTGTTTTACAGGCTTTATAGTTTAGAAAGGGTTACCAGAAGAATTGTTTCATTTGAATTTCTCAATGACCCTGGGAAGGAAGCAGGGAAGGTATTTATACTGGACAGTCAAGAACAATGACCAGGAGACTCTATAAACTTTCCCAGGGTGATAGAGGCCAACCAAGGCTCCTGACTCAGTCCAGTACTGTTTTTCTTTACATAGTCTGGTCTTTTCAGGTCATGAGAATCTTAATTATAAAGGAAATATAGTTAAGCTCTTTTTTTAAAGGCTTGCAGTTTTTGAGGTTTATTCAAAATCAGATTAGATTTTATTGATAAAGAATACCTTTACACTACTCTCAGACCTGCACTTTGTATTCACTTAGGCTGTTTGGTCCTTCTTTTATAGATTCATTCGGCCATATGCAGTGATTATTTGGGGTAGAATTATGAAGATCTTTTATGCCATGCCTAAGAGCCTATCTTTGTTTTTGTAGCTGTGGAGATTAGAGAAGAAGGGACAAAAGGAAAAAAAAATTAAAAGTAGATTTTCAACACTGTGTTAAATGTTAGATATATGGGAAAGAGGTAGCCACTGAGGAGAAGACATTAGAATTGCCAGTCATGCTAGTCTTTGAGATAAGAAACATAGAAAGAAAAAGCAGATTTAAGAGAATAAATGATTAATTCAGTTTTAGATATATCAGGTTCAGAGTGATTGCAGAACATTCAGAAGAGAGATTCAGTAGACAATTTAACAGAAACATGTTTTCACTGGTTAGATTATAGTAAGACACAACCCCCAATCTCACTGGTTTATGCTAGCAATAAAGGAATAAACTTATTTCTTGCTGAGAATATGTGCCCGCTGATGCAGCTCTATTTCATTCTACTCAGTCCTCTTCCATGTGTGGGCCTCCTTCTGGAATCATGACCAAGATAGCAGCCTGATCTGGTGCAACCCCAGAGCCAACCTTGCAATGACACCTCAAACATCTCAGAGCCGTCAAATGTCATATTTCCTTACATCTTACAAGCTGCAACAAGTGTGGCCAAAGTCAACATCAGTGGGGTGAAAAGGGCCTTGTAAATTCCAAGGTAAAAAAGCAAGAAGTATGATCCTTCCTCAAGATGAGGAAGCAAATAATTTGAGACAAAAATATCACCTTCTGTAATACTAGAAATGAGTAAGCGGCAGCATAGATGTAAATTTGAGCATCATCAATGTACAGGCTGCAGTTGAAACTATGGGAACAGACAAAATCATGGACATCTCTTGATTTATGAGAAAAGAAATGTCAAGTACACAACTGTTCTTTTCATATACTTCTATACCTACCATTGCACTATGGCTCAAAATATTGCCTTATCTAGGAATAACTCAGTGGTAGAGCACTTGCCAAGCATGCACAAAGTTCTGGGTTTGAACCCTAGCACCAAAAAACAAAAAAAAAAAAAAAGAGAGAGAGAGAAAGAGAAACTGCTTCATGTAGAATATCCTATCTACCCCTCCCATATCCAAATTCTGTTTATAATACATTATATAGTTTTATTGCCAGGTGATATTTATTTATTTATTTATTTATTGCTTCTTCCTTATAGAAGACAAAGTTGTCCCCAAAGACTTTCAACTGTATCCTTTCCTGCATTGTCCAAGGCTAAGGAGATGGTATGAACTCAGCCAGTTTACTTCTGAGTAGAATTTTGGTTCCTAAGTGCCTCAAGGACAAGTGAAAGAGTTCTGGATTCAGCCCAGAAAGGAAACCTGCTATGAGACTGCTCTTGCTGTGCCAACCTGCTAGCCCTTTGTAACAGCATTGATTTCTATATTTTAATCTTTCCACTTCCTTAACAAATCTTTGAGCTCCTAATAGCCTTATTGATAAAGCCTATTTTCCTTAAGTGAGTTTGAGTTAGTGTACTGGCTCAGGCTGCCATAACAAAATACCACAGACTGTGTGGGTTAAATAACAGAAATACGTATTCTTACAGTTTATGGAGGCTGGAAGTGTGAGGTAAAATACCAGCATGGATGAGTTGGGTATGCATGAGCACTTACTTCCTGGCTGGCCAGTGGCTGCCTTCACTTCACAAGCAAGAACATGGTCTCCTGATACAGTCACATTGGGAGTTAGGGTTTCAGCTTATAAATTTTGTAGGACACAATTCAATCCATGGCAGTGGGTTATTGTAGCTTCTAAACTACCCAAACCAATTTGGATAGAATTTAATTTTTTTCATAGTCTTTCTCAATGACTCTAGCTCTCATCCAAAGTACAGTATGACATTTCCCTTACTGAATTTATTTCTTTAAAATCTACTTATGAAATTATAGTCCATAATATACATTTAATTCCTTTTTAAAAAATAGTTATATGCCTTTGTTTCGCCCAGGCATCCAAACAATGACTGTCCATCAAAAAATTACCAAGAAATGAACAATAATAACAAATTCAGTACATTTGCCTGCACATCCTTAATTTGTAGAGTCTGATAAGGTTTGCCCATCATCTTCACAAAGATAATGAACATGATCAGTATCCTCTAATGCTTTCTCATGAGCCTTTGTAGTCTGTCTCCTCCTTGAACAAAGAATAAGATGATGTGAATCAATATTTGTTATTGCTGAATGGTATTCTATTGCAAACATAGATTTATCACCATTTGTTGTTCTATATGTATTTTTGTTTTTGATGAACACAGTAATTACATATTTATAGGTCATAGTGCAACATTTCAATATATATATATATATATATATATATATATATTTTTTTTTTGGTACTGGGGATTGAACTCAGGGGCACTCGACCACTGAGCCACATTCTCAGCCCTATTTTGTGTTTTATGTAGAGACAGAGTCTCGCTGAGTTGCTTAGCGCCTCGCCGTTGCTGAGGTTGGCTTTGAACTCGCGATTCTCCTGTCTCAACTTCCCTAAGTGCTGGGATTACAGGCTTGAGCCACTGCGCCCAGCTCATTTCAATATATTTTATTCTTAATTTTCCTTTACTTAGTTTCATAGCCTTAAAGATAACTTACTTCAGTGTTCTCAAATTTTGTGGCCTGTTAGAACCAATCTGGGAATTTTAAAATGCCAGTGCTCCAAGCCACAGTCCAGACCAATTAAGCCAAATCTTTCAGGAGCAGGCCAGATACAGTTATTTTGTTAAACATTCCCTTAGACGATTCAATGCACAGTGACGTTTGAAAAATACTGACAGCCTAATCTTATTGACATATTGGAAAGTTTGACTGTTTCGTGTCCCTTAGCTTTGCCTTTTTAACCCTAGTTAGAGAAAGTTTTGCATTTACTTAGCAAGAGTAACAATCATACATGGTAGACACGCATATGGCAACCAGTAAGTAAGCTCCATTTTACAGTGGTCCTCATTACTAGTTTCTCAAGAACCATTTCAGATATTCAAACATTCTAGCTGGCACCCTTTCTGATGTGATCTATCAGGATGTAATAGATACTGATCTGTTGGTATCAGGTGAGGCCTAAGCTTCATGTACAACCAGAGTTGAGAACCACCACTAACCTATTTCCAGATAAAATGTTGTATGAGTGAACACAACCTGTCACAACATGTCAGGCTTTTTAATGTCTAAAGGTGAAAAATATTATTTGGACAAATTTATTTACCAATTGAATCAATAACAGTCTTGGTGTGCCTAAGAGTCTTTGTTCAAGGAAAGAATATTGCCTGAATTATGAATTCTATTGTCAAAGGCACCAATGGGCAACTAATCTGCCACTGTACCAAGAAGCCCTATAGAATAGTGCCATGTTAATTCAGAACCAGATATAGAAATACAAATTGTAGCCAATGTGTTGAAGTAGAAAAGTTCTTCTTCACTCTACTTTCTATAACTCTACATTTCCTAAGGTATTTGTTTTGGTACTCAAGATTGAACCCAAGGATGTTTTACCACTAAGGAACATCCCCATCCCTTTTTATTTCATTTTTAAATTGTTGAGATAGGCTCTCACCAAGTTGCTGAGTATTTGAGATTCTCCTGCCTCAGCCTTCTGAGTTGCTAGGGTTATAGGTATACACCACCTTGCCTGGTGCATTGCCTAAGTTTAAAAGTGAAGCCCTATAAATGTATTATTTCATTTGATTAATATGTTTATTCACTTGATTTATCACTGCATTTTCTAATGCTAAAGACACCCCAAGTTATTTTAGCCAAACATTCTAAGTCCATTCTGTCCCAGTTTGCCTCCCTCACTTTCGACCCCCTTGTCCCAACCTTTTCCTATTCACTTGGAGGCATGGCACTGCTTACTTTCTGGATTGACAAGTTTTAAATTGTAGTAAACAAAAACAAAGAGGAACACACCTGTACTAAAGAAAAATAAGTTAGTTTATTTTCATTGCTTCAGCCAGCAAGAATACACCCCTGAATAATTATGGGACATTTTATTAAGTGGAGAGGTAAAAGGGCCTCTTTATGGGATTTGGACTTGTGCTAATGGTTCTAGAGTAGACTTTAGGTAGCAGGAGCCAGTGCTAGATTCACTGTTGTCAAGAAGTGGGGTCAACTCAGTGACAAGGACATCATTAATTTTTATTTAGGGAATGAGAGGACCAGAAAGATCATGGGTAAAGGAGCAATATTTTACTTCTGTTAACTCTAAGAGGTGGAATATTTACCCCTCTTTATGGTTTTGTATAGACCATATATGGACAATTAGCATTGAAATGATTGGTAGTGTTGCTAATAATCAGTATTCTAAACCCTATCCCAACCCTATAAGAACAGAATCTTTGAGAGTAAAGTAGGACATTGATCTGCTGGTGATTTTCATGTATATTCAAGTTGATTTATTATCTGACTTCCGTGTTTGATGTATGTGCATCTTAGAACAAAAAATTTAAGAAGTTAAGCAATTTGACCTGTTCTTCCTTATGTCTCTATTACCTAGAACAGTGGCTGACATTTAGTTCATACTCAATAATTACTGGTGAAGTGAATCAACAGAAAAGAATCTGAAGTTGTAGTCTCAAAATAGGGAGACAATTTAGAGGTCATTAAGAAGCAAACTTCAGAACACATTAGAATCCTGGCTCCACTCATGAGTGTTTAACATTGGGTAAATACTTAATCTCTCTCTATTCCAAAATTCTCAAAAATACCAAAGAAATTGTACTACCTTGCTATGTGGTAAAGGATAAATGAGTTTAAATATAGAGAGTGCTTAGAGAAATTCTTGTATAAAACACTTGAAGAATTTAGTAGATTGTGACTTAGCACTAGCCAGCCCAAGGGCAGGCATCTAATCAGCCAGATCCAATTCATTTTTTTCACACTTCCTCCAGTGATTTTTATATAATTTGGCAGACAAACATCGGAAGGTTCTCCCTTTCTAATATGGCTCTCACCATATTACTTGTCCTTCATATACATGCAGAAATTTCCACCATTGTAGTCATTTTTCTAAATTGGTGAAACCAAGAACATTAATTAATAAAACAAACACCAGTTACCAAGAATAAACAGGAAATCATAAATGGTGGCACATGTCTGTACTCTCAGCAACCTGGGAGGTTGAGACGAGAGGATTGCAAGTTCCAGACCAGCCTCAGCAAATAAGTGAGGCCCTAAGCAACTTATAGAGACCCTGTCTCAAAAAGGGCTGGGGATGAGGCTCAGTGGTTAAGTGCCCCAGAGTGCAATCTCTAGTACAACAACAACAAAAAGACAAACAACACAAAATTATACAATTTTAAATCCTGAAGTAGTTCATTTAGCGGTTTTTGTTTCACTTCTGTTCTTTAGCTTGTCTTACATCAGGCCTCTTTCTGAGATAAGCATTGATTATAACCAAAATGAAGACTGGAGTGACCACTCTCCCACAGATGCAGGCATTTCAAAGGAAGAACAAACTAAAAGCTTCAACTTTTCAGTCTCACCCTTTGATCTACATTGGTCACACAGTGGAGTTTGATCTGGAGTGAACATGAATTTTTTTAGAAGAATTTTATTAATTCAGATAACTAAACAAACTTCCTGGTTCTGTTTCTTCACGTGGAGGAGCATCGCTGGAAAGAAATCACTATGTTTTGAGCATTTGTGGGAGCACCACGAGAAAGGCGTCCTTTGCACCTCAGCTCTGGGGGGAAAAGGAAGGGTGGGTGGGGAAATAGGACAGAGCTGAGAAGTCATAGGGGTTAGAAACAAAGATGCGACAAAAGGAGCAGGCTAAGGACGAGGTAGAAAGGAGAAATCATTGGGACCTGAAGTCAGGCTGTCTTTGGCTAGAAATCCGAGAGGAGAGGAGGCGGGGTTCAGAGACAAACTGGCCAAAGTCTGATCTCGTCCCCAGCACTCTCGAGCAGGCAGTCCTACTAGTCCCACGGAGGCCACACCCAGGGCCTGCCAATCGCGCGCTTTTCAGAGCGCAGCAGGAATTTGCTGCATGAACGGGTGAAAGAACCAACGAATGAATGATACACCTGCCAGGATGGGGACCCCGGAGTCCCAGGGGGTTGCGCATCCTACGGACTGCTCCCGAAGCCAGGGGCACACTGGGTCCTTTCTGCGCGAGTTCGGGCGCGAGGCTCCCCTGGTTCCCGGCGCCCGGAATCCCGTTCCAGCATTGTGGAGCGGAAGCCTGGGCGGCCCCCAGGAGGACAGGTCTGCAGGTCCGGCTCCTGCACCTCCAGCCAGAGAGAATTTGGATTGTGAGTCCTGGGTGCGAGAGAAAGTGCTCTTTCTTCTGCACCCAGAGAGGTGGTTGGGGACTCAAGAGAACCCTGCGGGGGGAGAGGTGGCCGGTGAGGAGGATCTTCCCCAGGCGAGCGGAGAGAACTACGTTCACGAACCCGACAGCTCTTCTCTCTTTCAAGGACAAAAGAGAATTTCTGGCAGGCGAATTGTCGCTCCTTTTGGAGCCCAGCCGCGAGATCCTGCAGCGCCACCCAAAGCTGTGCTCGTGCGGGTCGTGGATTATCAGGCGACACAGGAAGTGCTTCGGACCGCGTGGACCAAGGGTCGCATGACCACAAGGACCGAGGAGCACTGCATGACCGCGATCACTTATCGCACCAATAGAGAGTGAGACGGCGGGACCCCTGCTGAACCCTGGGTCCCCCTGAACCCGAGAGGCTCCGCGCGTCCACGCCGCGGATCAAGGATGTTTTCACCGCCCTCGAGGACCTGATTCCCCAGAAGATTAAACTGCTAGAGGAGCCTGAGGAATGTTCCGGCCTGGTGGATTAGCGATAATCTTTGAAAGAAAGTGCTGTTCCGGAAACCCAGCCTGCATTTAACCCACGGAAAGAACCTTCTAAGAAGCTGGCTGGAGCTCTGCTGCACGAAGGCAGTTGGTGCCCAATGTAGCTTGAAGATCTATAAACAGCAGGACTTTTGTGGCTTAAGTACCATGAAGTTGTGGGGACCTAAGTCATTAAAGAAGAGAAGGATAGAAAGTATTTTCAAATTGGCAGAATGTGGGAACTTCGAAATAAGAAAATCGTTTTAATTCGCGTTTTGCCATAGTTCCTTTTGCTGCCACCCTCGCCGCCCCCTTTAAGGCCTAAAAGCAGAAGTGCAATTTGAGGTCTGCTCCCCGGGAAGTTCATGGGTGAGTAGGGGAGGGAGACTTGTTTTAAAAGCTGAAAAAGAACATTAAATTTTTAAAAAGGAAACATAAAATGAAGCATCAAATAAAGCAAAAATTTTCTTGTTACTCTCTTCTGATGTACAGTCAGCATCCCCCACCCTGCCCATATTTCAGTGTTAAGAAGAAAAAGAGAGGAGCTAGGAAAAGAAGGGAGGAATAGAAGATTGAGCTTGGAAGGTAAAATACCATTTAAAAGGGCTTTCCCCAAAGAATATATAATTTAGTCCAGTCAAAATGCCTTTAATTTGGAATTTTTAATTATTTTAATGTTAAAAATATAGCATATAAGTCATCCAATCTAAAAGTAAATAGAAATACTAGATATAATGTGCCATAAGATGATTGTATGACTTATTCTTGTCCATAGCTCATTATTTATAAGATTTGTAGTCAAGAATGGATTGATAATACATCTCTCCTGGTGCTACTGAAATAAATTGTTTTTCTTATTTTATGTATTCCCCTTTGTTATTAAACTCCATCTTTGCTAACTCTTTAGACTCTGGCCCTATTTGGAACTCTGCTTGCTTGACCTTTTCATTACTGAAGGAGTGTTGGTTGCAAGGGACAATTAACAAAAGTGGGGTTCTCTGGCCTTTGAAGGGTCAATGGTTGAACAGTGCGGGCACTTCTGACTCCAGGCCTTCCCATGTGCCCTGAATTTTCATTTAGAGTTTGAAATGCCCTCAGAAGATCATCTGATGCACCTCTTGCCTCCTTTTAGGTAAGATCAATAAGATATGTCATTGTTTTACAAATGAGCCAACTTTGGCTTAGAAGTCACTGTTGCTTGTGTAGGTCAATCAACAAGTAATTAATTGCATGTGCTTACCAAACAGGCAAAGAATGTGATCATCTCCCTCCGACAGATTGGGATGACCTTGGGGGACTTATTTCTAGGATTCAAAAGAGGACTGGACATTTCAGGTTTTCTAACATGATTATGAAGAGTACCAGAATCACCTTGATGTCTTTGAAGCCTACAAGGCCCATTGACTGGAAAATCAGTTCTAACGGTTCTCCTTGGGTCTCTGAGGCCCTCAGTTAAGAAAGGAATTCAGCACCTGGGCCCACTGATGTTCAAAACTGCCTGATAGGCGGAAAAGGGAATATTGGCCTCTTAAAATGAATTCTCTTCCTCCAGCAACCCTACCTGCGTCCTATGTAAGACTAACTTTGGCAGGTAAATATTATACCTGAGTTTGTTGAGTTATCCCATGTCCCAGGTAACTAAGCATTGGTTTTAGACCAAAAATAAAAACAAAAATCCTCTTAAAATTACCAAAAATGGTAGCATTTGGTTGACTTTTCTCAGGAGGCAAGCTCTGGAGTTCAAGAACTGGGTTGGGCTCAGAACTGGCTTCCTCTTACTAACTATGTAACTTCAGGCAAGGTGTCTAATCTCCATGTGCCTCTGTGTCCTTGTTTGTTAAATGAGTATAATAAGTGGTGTCATAAAGTTTTTTCTAGGATTAAGTTAAATGAAAATACTTCATACTGCCTAGTGTACAACAAATGCTCAAAGCTAGCGATTATTACTAGTGTGGTTGTTATTTAGCTCACTTTTCACTCTAAGTAGGCTTTAGTTTTTTATTTAACAACAAAGAGCAGAAAGCATAAAACACAAAAAATCTAGTGAAAGCCAAACCAGTGTTTTTTTACTAAGATTTTCTTCTCATTTCTGAAAGAATGTATTTCTACCTTCTCTCAACACTTAACAGATCAATAAGTACATTCCATGAATTCCTTAGAAGCACCCTATGCATCTTGTGTAACAACTCATGCTAAGGCTTAAAGGACTAGAATGCACACTGCTTGGCAAAGTCTTTGCAAAGGTTCAAAGACAGTTCTTTGCAGATAGGAGTTTTGAATATTTTCTTCAGGGCCTGTTGGCTTAGCTTGTTTTCTCTCTGGAATTTAAAATCTGATGTCCTGTTATCTGAAAAAAGCAGAATAGACACAAAGAGTTCTTTTTAAAAAAATTTCCTATCAAAAGTGCATTTTTTCAAGTTAGCTTAATTCCTTTAATCCATGTATTTTAAAATTAATTTTATCTCCATTAAGGGAAACAATATTTTTTTGTAAAACACTTATCAACTTCCCTATTGACTTCCTGCAACCTGTTTATAGAATTCCTTTAAGATAGATGTCTCACTGCAAACAAAAAAGTAGTAGGTTGAAGTTCTACTGAATTTGCTTTACAGATTTTCCTGATCCTGGCAGAAGGCTGTTGTCCTGTGTGCAGGGAACCTGAGGAAAATTTTCCCATTCACAAGTGTCCTGAGAGTGCATCCAAAGTGAAATTTGTCCTCAATACTAAGAAATCTCTCAGAATGGCTGGGTCCTGACTCTTTGATCTTACCTCCACCTCAAAAAAAAAAAAAAAAAATCTCATCACTTAATATTGTATTAGATAGATAAATTGCATCAAAAACTTCCAGAAGCCACTTGGCCACTTGAATGACCGTTAAGACAGATGGCACAGTCACATAATCACCACAGATCAAGCAAGCATCCACCTCTTTGAAAACCCTTTATGCACAAGCTTTGTCACCTCAGATAGTCATTGCCCTGGACTGCTGCTCTTATTCTTGTTGGATATCACCAGTGCTTGGTGCTAAAACTTGATGTGGTTCTACTTCAAAAAACAAGAAGAAAGAGCTTTCTATTAAAGTTTACTCATGCCGAAAAGTTGATGAATACTATTTAATGAGGAAAAAGAAAAACAGAATAAAAGATGCCAGGCACAATGGCACATGCCTGTAATCCCAGGCATGATGACAACGAGATCCCAACCTCAGCAATTTAGAGAGGTCCCAATCAACTCAGTGAGACCCTGTCTCCAAATAAAAAATAAAACAAAAAGGGCTGAGGGTGTGGCTCAGAGGTTAGGCACCCCTGGGTTCAATCAATCCCTGGAACCAAAAATAAATAAATAAATAAATAGAGGAGGTCTATAATCCCACCATTTAGGAGGCTATAGCAGAATGAGGCCAGATTCTGCAATTTAGCAAGACCTTATCTCAAAATAAAAAATAAAAAGGACTGGGGATGTAGCCCTGTGGTAGAGTACCTCTGGGTTTTAATCCCTAGTGCTGAAAAAACAAAAAAGAAAAGAAAACCAAAATGTTCCCATGATTCTAAAACTCTTAATATTTGGTGTGTTTTCAGTATAGTTTTATTTCATTCTATTTTTATATATTCATTTTATTTTTACATACATATACTATTCTAAGCATAAACTAAATAGTTCTAGTGTAACCACTATGTTTTCTGAATTTGGCTTTCACATGAACTAATGTACACAAGATGTGGTTGTGAACCAACAAGGAGCATCTCAAAGAAGGTTTTTATATATGCAAGATCTCAGGTCCACCCCAGATCCACTGAGTCGTAATTAGTATTTTGAAAAGATCTCTGGGTGATTCAAGTTCAAATTTGACAAGATTTGACATATCCTTCCTTTATCCTTAGTTCTGAGTTTACTTGGCTACTTATCAAACCTAAGAAGGCTTCATTATTTTTTTATTCCCTACTAATTATTAGCAGTGCTATGATACTAATAATCTGTAGAATTGTGGAAACTAAATTTAGAGTTTATACTAAGAGTGAAATGTAGTATCTGGGATTTTTTTAATTAACAAAAGGATTTCTAAAAAGCATTGTTATGTCTTTATGTCTTTTTAAAGAGCCTTGTTATTCTAAAGTGTTCCTAATGAACCATTGATTGATTATTGGATTTCAAACTATTTCAGAAATGTAGTTCCTTCAGTATCTAAGAATGTGAAATAATATGTTCTCCAAAACTCCCTAGGGGAAGAAGGGCAGGAAGTCTTAAAGACAGCTCAATTGCAACAGCTCTGCAGGCTGAGTCAGGACATGTGAGCCACTCTTGATGAATTGTGAGGGGGTGGGGTAAAGGTGGAGACTGAATTTGAATCAACTAATTCAGGTAAGAAAACAAAGGGCTATGACTCTTGAACACCCTGACATCTCTTAACCACAGTTAGTACTTTGCTCTTTAATTAGGGAGGGCAAATCTTTGTTATTTTACTTCCCTAGATGAAGATAAGAAAACAGTCCAGGTTACTTTGAGAGAGTGAGGAGTTAAGATCGGTTATTAGGTATTATGCAGTCAATAGTTGCCAGCCAAACATGAGACTTGGTTATATTCAAAGCAGGGAATTGAATTTAAAATCAAACTCAGATTTATACATTTAAAATAGAGTAACAGTACTTTGAGGAGAGTATACCCTTTATAAAAATAGAACAGAAGCTGTGTGTTCAGAACTTGGTGTGCTATGGCCCGCTTGCAACCTTTGCCTGTGGTCAGCAGGGAAGCAAAGGCAGGGGTCCCATGGCTTGATGAAACTTTAGATAGGCTTCTTCCAGCTGTAGGCCCTGACTTTCCTTTTCTTAGAGCTTTAGAAAACTTGTCAATGTTAATGTCCTTTGCCTGTCCAAGGCCTAGGAGCCATCTTTTGAAATGTAATCATCAAGGAAGATAGGACCCCAAATCCCCAGTCTCACTGGGAGAGAAAGGAGCCCCACATCTATCTCTTAAGTGTCAATTAGCAAATACAGATGGCCTAACCACATTAGCCAGCATCCTCCCCTCAACCTCCTACTTTCTCACTAATTTAACCTACTCCTTAAAAACTATCCCACCATTTGTTTCAGAGGAGTTTAGTCTCTCTTCCCTACCGCCATAGTCTTGAGTAAAGTCTTCCTTTGCTTATTTCTGTCCTGTGAAATTTTTCTTCTACAATAGTGAAAAAAGAAGCATTTGAGTGTGATCTGATAGAATCCTATTAGCCTGAGGAAGCTGGAGGCCAAATGTCCAGAAGGGCAGTTGGTACTGGTACTGGATTCAATCCCATCTCCTTTTATGATTGATTTAGAGTTTTTTCTCAGGCAGGTCTTGAGTTGAAAGGGTGCAGAAACCCAGGAAAACTGACAGTCATTGACTGAGTCTTGCTTTTTTTGGACTGATTTCTTCAAAGGCTGTCATTTGGCTTCTTAGGCTAGTTGCCAAAAAAGTTGTAGGCTGGCATTCAGCAATAAATAAATAAACAAATATTATTATTATTCCTAATACTAATGTTGTTGTTATTGTTTACTTCATTTTTCCTCTTAACCAAGTTTTAGTCTTTAATGACAAAGAGCAGAAGACTTACAACACAAGAATATCAAAACTAAACCAGAATTTTTACTAAGACTCTTTTGTTTCTTTTTTCAAATATTACTATATCTTCTCTGGCCATTGTTCATTTATAGATTCAGCCTTTCTCTAACTTCGTGGGGGTGTGTGTGTGTGTTTGTGCGTGTCTGTGTGAACACTCATGTGAACTAGGTTTGAACCTAATGCCTGACAAATGCATAGCACACTCTCTGCTAAAGAGCTGCACTTGATTTGCATTAATTTTAGAACAGTCTTGAAGCTATCATTAGAAACCAGAAGATTCAGTTACAGAATTCTGGGAGATTTAATCACAGAATTCTTTTTTGATATAACCACATTACACTTATTGCTTAGAAACATTCAGAATGTCTCATTACAAGTCATTTCTTTATGGAAGTGAAATATACCTTGACATCCTGATTATTAGCACCCAAAATACTGTCTAATGGATTAATGCCACCTTAATGGACCTGATGTAAGGCCTGCATAGAGTCCACCTAGGCATGGGGTATTATCCAGTGGCCACTGAAATTATAGAGTACATACACCTAATCTTAAAAACAACATAACTTCCTCCTGGCTCAAAGCCCTGAGTGTTAAATTTGCCTTTTATGCCCATTGGACAATCCTTAGCTACATTTTCTGCTTTGTGACTTTGAACTTGTTTTGAGACTCACTAGGCCCATGGAAAAGTGGGTACAATTTAATATTCTGAATTCTACTTTCTCAGGAAAGAAATAAGTAGATAAAAGGAGTATCAGATAATCAAGAGAACTTCTCAGGGAGGGCTTCTGAATGCTGTCCACTCCTGTAAGGATTCTGTTACAACCTGTGTCCTTCCTTGTCTCATCTCAGAAGCCCAGAGCATGTCTATGGACTTCTCAGCCAGCCTCAGTGTTGACCCAGATCTTGGAACTTATAAATATTCAGGATACAGTTTTAACATCCCAACAGGCTGAAAAAATGTACAAAGTTACAAATGGAATAATCTTATAATAAAATTGGTCTTAATCTCCTCTTTGGGGGTTATGTTGGAGAGGAAGAAAAGGTATTCTGACTTATATTCAGTTGAATGCCAAGATTTAGGCAATTGGAGGGGATGGGGGTTCCCAAAGAGTAAACAGTAAGTAGTGCATTGCCTTTAGACATTTTCAAACAATGATAAAGCCAGACTGAATGTCTTCCTTTTATTATTACTATGTGCTTTATGATAACATACTCTTCTCCTGGTCAAAAAAATCTATTGTTGATCTAAATTCTAAAAAATCCTGTGATTAGTGTTTGAATTTTAATCATGAGGTTATAAACTTCAATTAGCATATTTTAGTTTTCCTTTACTATTTTTTTCCGTGTGAAAGCTTATTTAAAGAAGTCTCAATGTTGTCCTTCAGTACCTCTGTCTTACTGTCTTTCTGCAACACAATCATACACACACAGACTCAGCTATAAGCACTTCAGAGTAAATTCCTAAGAATTTAGAATCTTTCAAGCTTACTTTGAGTGCACTTTGTGTTTCCAACCTTTCTCTATTTCTGCATTCCAAGAGTAGATTCAAAATAAGCAATAACACAGCTATTGTGTGATAGTCTATGTAACTATGGCATGCAAAATTTACAGTACAGAAACAGTTAAATGTAACATTTCATTTTATAAGTGCCAATTGAGTCCAGCAGTGAATTATTTTACTGGATTTGATAGATCTTTAACATGAAATTAATTATTTTTATTGCTAATTATTTTTAAATTAACTAAGCAAATAACACAACATTATATGAGTAGTAAAATTGAGTTGCTTCTTTTGGCAGACATTTCAGTTTTATTAAAGTTTACTATTTGCTACTTCATAATATGTACATAAAAGGATATTATATCAGATTTTCACCAAAGGTTTTTGTTTTTCTTTATGATTGTGATTAAACCTTATTTTCTATCTGCTTCTGGTGACACACCATGTATGCCTCTGCCAATATTTAATTGTAAAGTTATAAAAATGGAAAGCTGCCAGGGCTTTTACTAAAACTGAGATTTTCTGATCACTAATCAAACCTGTCTCTATTATTCCCTATGGAAGAGAAAGAAGTTCATTAATTAATTTTGACTTTGGATTCAGAATTAAATTTAATTTTATTTTTTCTTTTTTCACTACTGGGGACTTAACTCAGGGCCCTCTACCACAAAACTTCATCCCCAACCCTTTTTTAATTTATTTTTTACATTGAGATAGGGTCTTGTTCAGTAGTGTAGGCTGGTTTTACACTTTCCATCCTCCAGCCTTGGCCTCCTGTCTCTGGGATTACAGGTGTGCACCACCCCGCCTGGCTAACTGAAACATTTTTGAGCACAAATTGTAAGTGCAACTAAGAAAAATGCAACTATTCCTTCAGTGTATTCAGGCAAAAAATTAAGGTTAGTAGATGTAATTTCTTTATTATAAAAACATTTAATTTAGTTCATTGGAAAGTCAGGACACCTAAGTATTCACCTTTTGACTTACTCAGAAGTGTTTTGTGGAAAAATGATGGATTGGGAATGACTGATATGGCCTAACATTCCTCTCAGCCTTACTCAACTTTAGGCAGTCCTCCTGCTGACTCTAGGCCCTGTTCCTGGAGTCTTTAAGAAGACTTTCATTAATTCTTTCCCTTTGAGATGTAAGATGGTCTGATCATAGAAATATTTGTAAAATCAAGAATAGCTCAGTATGCTGAACACAGCCTATTGATCAAACTCCCTCTTAACTTCTTCCAGTACTTTTCCATTGTTAATCCTACTGCTGAAAAGTCTTCAACTCTTTACTTCAGCAGAGCTTAGCTTCAACTAAGTTCTAGCCTATTATGATATCCTTGAAAAATGTTATCTTTGATTGTTTATCTTTGCCCAGCATGATTTTTTTAATTTAAAAAAATGAGGTTTTTTTGTACTGGAAATTGAACCCAGGGGTGCTTTTACACTGAGCTATTTCCTCAGCCCTTTTTATTTTTATTTTTATTTATTTATTTTTTTGGTACTGGGGATTGAACTCAGGGGTACTGGACCACTGAGCCACATCCCCAGCCCTATTTTGTGTTTTAT
>CM053406.1:91360272-91384384 GCA_028644305.1 Xerus rutilus | reverse complement strand
CCCAGGCTGGCCTCAAACTTTTGATTCTCCAGCCTCAGCTTTCTAAGTTGCTGGGCAGGTGTGCACCATACCCTGCTGCCCAGTATGGACTTTACTTTGTCAGAAATCAGATAGAAGCAGGGAATGAGTACTCGTGTTGATGATGGGTAGGTACATTGGACTTCATAAAGGTTAAAAATGTCTTGTGTTTCAGGGAAACCAACAATGTTTTCCTTCTACTGCTGTCAGGGTCTCCTATACATGACTCCATTGGGACTTCTGAACAGTGAACGTAGATGGGGACTCTTCACATTCCAGTAATGTCAGGAGCAGCAACCTGTGTGTAGTCACACCAATTATTCACTATTAACCTCTGTTATTTGTTGTTGTTGTTGTTGTTGTTTATTTTAAAGAATGAAACCAAGCCTTATGTTTAGTGTGATCCTCACTCGAGTTGAATTTTCTTCATTGTAGTTTTGATGAAGTTACTGGTATCCCAGGACAAATTATTATACAGTCCCCTTCACACAAACACCAATTCTGACTTTTGATTGGTAGTACTAGAGTCACTTATTCCTTAGAAGACCAGGTCAGTTTCACCTTTGAAAGAAAAAACCCAAAAGCACTAAGCGAAGGTTCTTTTTGTCAAGTGTTCTGTTCATTTATTGTCTTGGACAATGGCAGTAGGAAGGTTTCTTCTATAGAAATTAACACAGGCACCTTATTCTGATCTGACAAGAGAACCCTATGTGAGTGTGTGGCAAGTAGCTTAAGTGATCCTTAAGTGTTTGGCAGAATATCAAGGCTGGTGAAAGGCAGGGAAAGGATGTCCATGCTAATGACCACAAGATAACACCGAGAACTGAAGCTGGAAGAGCCTAGACCCGGAGCAGAGCACATATCTTATGAGGCATTGGTCGCATGGTGAAGCCAATATCCGGAGTTAGGTCCAGGTCCAGGTGAGAAACTCCATGTGGCTGGAAAGTGAACTTCTGCATGAGGCTGGTGAAAAAAAGGAATAGCTCCATCCTCGCCAGTGATTCACCAGCACACATCCGGCGACCTGAAGAAATGGACATGTTGGAGGGTTACAAGACAATGGCACAGAAAAAATCCAAAAAAAAATCTGGACAGAGACAAGAACAGAACTGTGGAACTGTCACTTAATGTCTTCTGAGCCTCATCAGTTCTGTCTCATGGTGTAAATCCTGGAGATACAAGATTAAGTTCAAATGCTAGATTTACCTTATGAGCTCCCTTAGAGATAAAAGCCATTAAACATTAATATTTTAATCTGAAAATTTTGATTATGGTTTGGATATGAGGTATCCCCCAAAACTCCTGTGTTAATGCAGGAATATTTGGAGTTGAAATGATTGGCTTGTGAGAGCCATAACCTAATCAGTTCATCCTAATTTGAATGGACTGACTAGGCTATAGGAAGATGGGGTGTGGCTCAAGGAGGTGGGTCACTGGGGGCATGCCTTGGAAGGGATCATCTTCCCTGTGGCCCCTTACTCCCTCCTCTCTCTGCTTCCTGGCCACCATGAGCCCAGAAGTGCTCCTTTGCTATGCCCTTCTGCTATGGATGTTTTGCCTCACCTTGGGCCCAGAGCCATGGAATAGCAGGCTGACCATGGACTGAACCTTTTAAACTGTGAGCCAGAATAAAACTTTCCTCCACCAAGTTTTCTTGTTGGGTATTTTGGTGATAGCCATGAAAAACCTGACTAACACAAATGTTATAAAAGATAAAGTCAAGTGTGTCATGGAACACATAGTAATTGTATCTAATGAGTCTTGGAGGTAGGTCTAGGGAGGGCTCATGCTTTGAATGAGAGCTTTAGCAAAGTTAGCTAGACAAAGATGGAGGAAGATAAGGAAGGGATTCTGATGCTTTTGAGGACTGGAAGAAATGTGACTCTAGCTAAAGAACAGAGCATGATGTAGTTTATTTTGAATCTGAGACCAAAAGTTATGTGTAGGGACTTGATCATGGTGATCTTAAAATCTGCTGAAGCATGTTGAGAAGAGAGACTTAGTTGGTATTATTCTGAAACCTGAATTATTTGAAAAAATGTCTGAAAACAAATAAAATTGAGACAGGAATTTTTCTTGCTAGATATTTATGAAAATAACTGGAATTTTAATAATGATATACATTTTATAACGTGTGTTGAGAATGGTACATCTGGTTCAGTGTAAGTTTAATGAGTTTGTGGTTCTCCTATATAGCAAAAGCAGTGTATTTGACTGAAATGTAGCATTATTAAAAGTTTCTACTTACAGTCCTTCAAAAGTCCAAATGGATACCCTCACTTCTGCTCCCAAGGTCTGTAAAGGCTACACCTGCTGCTTACTTTATGGCTAGTAAAAATTTGTAGGTAGTTCAGTTATATTTTTTCTCTTTTTTAAAAATTTGAACATAAATCACAAGTGCTCTGAATCACAAAAGATTTCAAAGCTCAGAAAAATATTAAAATGTAAATATTTTACCACAAAAGGAAAGTATCCTGTATTAGTACTTTGGTTTATGTGGGATCTCCTGGATTTAGGCTTTACAGACAAACGGGAACATCTCAGTGTACCTAGTAACAAGCCAAGATTTTTCAGGGATGAAAGACTACAGATATTACCTCTCTGCCTAGAAGCCTCCATTAAGTAAAAGCTAACCATCTAACCCACAAACATATACTTAATGTCAATAAGATACAGTTATTGATCTTGGCTCTGAGACCATTATTGTTCTCAAGGGATTTACTGTGTAGTAAGTAAATCGAGCAAGTGAATAGGCAATGATAAGACAGCATCACAAACCATGGCGGAGCCTGTGGAAAGAACACCTAATCAAGATTCTTGGGTTAGGTCTTCCCACCTGCTCGGTAATAAATGCATGAATGAGCGGTACTAACTGAATGATAGATAAAGCACCTGAGGGTGTCGATGATTTACCTCATGTTTAAGCTTTATTGAGTTTCCTGCTAAGAGTTTAGCTATCCAACATAATAAAGCATGTATTATGATAGTTTATAAACAAATAGGTGAAAAGATAATATGGTTTTATACATTTCAAGAAAAGTGCTATCTACAAAACTGGGAACCATCTTTGAGGGCAATTAAACAAATTCAGATCAAATAAGCCTTCAAGAAACAAAGATTAATAACTTAATAAGGTATGTATGTAATAACTGGTAAGAAATGAACGGGAGAAGAGAGTGACTTCAACATAAGTAGAGGAACTTGGGATTTAGAGAGATCTTAGCATTCAAGTTGAAGCACAAAGGTGGTTTTATAATATTTTTTCTTATCATGACAGTTTGATGATGATTATATTTTAAGAATATTTCCATTTGTTTGTCTATGATAAAAAAAATAATATTGTGCCAGATGCAGTAGCAAATGCCTATAATCCCTCAGTGCCTTGGAAGGCTGAGGCAGGAGGATCACAAGTTTCAGGTCAGCCTCAGTAATTAGGTGAGACCCTGTCTCCAAAACTAAAAAGGACTGGGAATGTAGCTCAGTAGTAAAGTGCCTCTGGGTTTAATTGACAATACCAAATAAATAAATAAATAAATAAATAGTATAGCTATTTTTGGATATTTTTGGTCAAAGCAGTAAATAAATTTTATTTCATTAAGTAAACTGGGAAAAGTATTTTGAGAATAGCCCATGCTGCAAAAATCTTCACTATTAGCTTCCTGTCTTACAGTTCAAAGTAGCCTCCATGCTCAGGATGTGAGAAGCCAGAGAAGGCCTGGTTCTATGTTGATGGTAGCTCAAGAGAAAGAGTGAAAGTAATTCTTCATAGTAAAAAAGGAGTGAGAAGGAGAACACAATTCTTTCTTTCTAAATAGCAACAGCAGTAAGTCCAAGAGCCAATAAGAGAGTCTGGAAATCCCTTTTATGTGTGATAAAATTATTCCTTTTCTTTTCTCTTCGTAACATGAAGTTTGGAGTTAGATGTTGTTGAAGTGCCCTCCAGACACCATCATTCATCTTTCCATGGCTCTTCCCCCATCCCCAAAGAGAAACAAGGAAGTGTTCAGAGAAATTGAGCTTATAACACTGTAAACTATATGTAAATTGTTTTTTCTTTCCTTTAACTCTTGTTCCAGATGTGCTATTGCATTTTATTTAAGTCATTATTACATGTAACATTTTCTCCTATATTGTATATGTGTGTGTGTGTGTGTGTGTGTGTGTGTGTGTGTGTGTGTGTGTAAAAATCAGGAGAATGGATTGTGCTTCGTATTTCCACACTGTTTACTTTCCAGTGGGTAAAGAAAGCGTAGTGCTGAGGTGGCTGTTGGTTGTGGCTCACTGATGAGTGTCTGGGGTGAACCTAAGCCATGGTCTATATGAGTAGAAAGACCAGAATCACTAAATGCTCATGATGCAGCTTTGCCAAAACTCTGCTAGGAACAAAGAATTCATTTCAGGTTTGTGGGAATCCAGGCAGTTATGGGGAAAGTTCACTGAGTTCCTTGAATTTCAAAATTTATACTAGTGGAAATCTCTTCCCTCCCATCCCCGCAAAAAATCCAAAGAGAAATGCTGGTATTTACATGTTAATGCAAGGCATTTCTGGTGGGGTGAAGTGAGTTGCCCCTTGTCTCCCTGTTTAACTTTTTCCTCAAACTCCGGAGAATGCACCTGGTTCCAGTCACAAGGAATCTTCAAGGGTTCCCTAAGAAAATGCCATTCTGATAGTTAAATACCCTTCAGCCAATTTAAAGTCAAGGGGAGGACAAAGTCCCTATTGTTTCCACTCTTCCTTGTTTCTGGATTGTACTGCCACATAGAAAAGCATGAAATATTAGCATAGTCCTAAAACAAGGAAGGTAAATTCTCTCCCAATTTTTCAGACCATCTTTCTCAAATAAGATGTCTTACCCACTGAAAAGGGCATGAATGCTTCTCTCTTGACAAACCTTCCCTTGGAGCTGAGGAAATGCTCAGGATTAAAAGTGTGTGGCTTTTCCCATTGTGTTGGATCCTGAAGTACTGAAGTCAGCAAAGTGATGACCTCTGTCCCCTAGAAATAAAAATACTTTCATTGAAAGATTAAATTTCTTCCTGAAAAGTGACTCTCAAAAGGCATATCATGATCTCAGCTGGCAATTTTTCAGATGCAATGTGCTCTGGAAGGAAATGAAAGAGGGAGAAGTGGAGAAGCATCAGGCAGGACCCATATGAAATGTTTATTTACTCACCAAAATTTTATTCACTACTTCCCTAAAAATAAAAGCTTTGGAAGAGAACTGGAAACAAACTCTTATTTAGCATGTAATTGTTATTTGATCACAGCATGTTATATAACATGTGTGATGAGAGTTAAATAGTCCTCATTTGGGATTGTAAACTCAAATGAAAGGACACAAATTAAGGAACCCCATTGAGTTCCTGGTAGGTTTGGGGTCTCAGTGAAAGTTTGCTCTCTTATCCTCAGGGACTATGAGAGTGGAAGCTAAATCAAACAAGCCCATCAAAACAAAGTTGCAGCTTCCATAGCTTGCCACATGCTGTGAAACACCTTTCTACAAAAAAAAAAAAAAGGAAACAATTTTAATTGTGACACAGGAAAGGATATTCTGAGAACTAAAATAATCATAAAAACAAAACCCTAGATTGGGGATGTAGCTCAGTGGTACAATGTTTGCCTGTTACATAAGAGCCTGGGTTTAGCTCCCCGCCCTGATCCTGCCCTCAAGCCTTACCCCAAGTTAAGGACAATAATCACTACTTCCTCTTGCCACCTATATCAAAGGCTTTGTAATACCTATTTACCATCTTCTGCTGTGTAATACCTGCTTATCATCTTCTGATTAGCTGTTTTATCACATGATATCTGTATATTTGAATCACAGTTAATTTCTTTAAAATATTTTTGTTATAAAACTGTATCTCCCCATCTTATTCATCCATCCATCCATCTATCCATGCATGCATTCATGTATGATTAGATATACCTGGGCATTGTACACTGACTTTCTCTTCCTATAATGACTGGATTATTTTCATTTCACCAAAGAGATGATTGGGACTTGCAGGGACCAAGTGACCTAACACCTGGTGGCATGGTGGATCACTGTATAACTGCAAAACCTTAAAAAATACAATATTTTATCATTTAGATCTTTATATAGCTGTAAAATCTTATTAATACAATATTTAAGACAATATTTTATTTCTAGCCATCTACTTTGGCTTGTATCAAGGTAGATGGCTAGAAATAAATTTATAAGTTCCTATCTCTATTAACTTAACAGAAACATAAACGTGGCCTCTGTTTCCCAATGTGAAGACATCTAGATGTATCCCTCTAACTTCCACTAGTAAGCTGAGGAAATATGTATATGCACATAGCCCTGGTTCTTTTCCTTGATACCTACTCAGTTCACAGCTTCTGGGTCCATCTCTACATGAATCCACGGGGCCACTGGTTAATTTTTTGTTCATATTTTGGGTCACGTTATTTTTTTTAACATGTGCTATGGTTTGAATGTGAGTCGTGTCTCTCAAATGTTCATATGTTCAGCACTCAGTCCCCAAGGTGGTACTATGGTGAGACAGGGGAACATTTAGGAAGTGGAACCTAGAGAGAGGTTGTTGGGTCTTTGGGGAAATACTCTCAAAGGGGATTTGGGGGACCCTGGTCTCTCTGTTTTTGGCTTGAGGTGTGACTACTTGCTCCAATAAGCACTCCTTTTGGTACCAGAGGTTCAAACCAACGGGGCTGTCTGATCTTGGACTTGAACTGCCAAAATATAAACCATTTATACTTATAAATTTATGAACATGTCTCCTCGTTCACAGGTGATTGAAGGATAGGAAGTGATAATGTGGGCAGGGTCCACATAACCAGTGACCCTCTGGATTCATGTAGAAATGGGCCCAGAAGCAGTGAACAGACTGGATAGCAAGGAAAAGAGCTAGTGCTATGTGCATATACATGTTTCCCCAGCTTACCAGGGAAGTTAGAGGGTACATCTAGATGTCTTCACATTGGGAAGCAGAGGCCTAGGCATGGTTCTCTGTGAGGACAGAAGTGACGCATGGAGGTGCTGCTGGAGAGAGGCCTGAATAACAAACGGAAGCACAGGGCTCTAAAGGGCACAGCTTACCTGGAATTCTGGCTTCCTTGCAGACAAACCTGTCATTCCTGAAACTGCTTAACTTCTCTGAGCCCTATTTTTCTCAATTATAACCTAAAATATCTTAAAGTTTCAGAGAATTATTATTAGCTATATTATTACACATATCTGCATAGACCCTTTTGTTGAATGGTAAGGAAGGAGGAAGGCAGAGCCAGAGGGAAAATGGAAGGAAAGACATCAAGGAAGGAGGGAGGCAGGAAAGGCAAGTGAGGATTGTCTTTGCCAGTTTATCTCAGCATTTCTGTGATTGCAACCATCTGACACTCTCTCACTTCTCCTTCCTTTCTTGAGCCCTTACCTTCGGGATATAGTAATTTTTAAATGTAACATTTGCGGTTGTCGCATGGGGTAAGCTTGTGGGCAGAATGTTAGCAAATCGCTGTACTTCATGAATGACAGCATCTGTGTATGGCATTTGAGTACGGTGCTCAATGCGGGGCTGGGCCAATCCCACAACTTTGGTGATCTCATCACAGACCTTTTCTGGATAAAATGAAATTACAGTGATTAATGTCTGGGCTGTGCATGGGTGTCAAAACAGTCTTCCTCATTTTCTTTACATGTGAAAGTCAAACCCAAGTATTTTCCCAATCTTGGCTCTTTTTCCTACATTGCTCCCACCTCCTCAGTCTCTACTCCTGGGGCTCCTCTGGAATGTGCATGTCATGGGGTCTTTAGACCACCTCAGGATACTTAAGAAGCAAAACTGACTTTCTTATACTGAAAGGAATCTGAAAATACAAACCAGCCTCAAGGGGACAAAGTACATGTATCCAGTATGGCTATAGAATTCTGCATTGTCCTGTCCAAGAAAATTTTGATTTAAGGTCTTGCTTAGTTTTGAAAACTTACTCTGAATCTCAGGGTATCGCATCATGAGCAGAATTCCCCAGCGCAGTGTGGAGACTGTGGTCTCTGTACCTGCTGCAAACAGGTTACTAACAAGTGCCACCAAATTTTCATCACTGAAATAATCAGTAGATACATCTTTCTCCTAAAAGGGTAAAAGGAATCATTAGCAATTAAGTAATTTTGTAATAGGTGATCATAACAAATTACCTACCATGAATTAAAAAAAATACATTGCTTTCTTCTCTCAATTTAGAAGAATTTTCTTTATACAAAAGTAGAGAATTTTAGGAGATAAATTATATCATAAATGCTGATAATGGTAAATAAGTCTAAAAATGAGACAGGCTATTTGCCATTGTAGGAAAGTTGCAGATTAGTTCATAATTGAGTGATTAGACTATTTCCAGAGCTGTTTCTTTTAAATTTTTTTTAATAAAATTATCTTTCTTAGCCAGTGTGGTGGCGCACACCTGTAATCTCAGCAACTCAGGAGGCTGAGGCAGGAGGATTGCAAATTTGAGGCCAGCTTCAGCAATTTGGCAAAACACTCAGCAAATTAGGGTGATCCTGTTTCAAAAGTGAAGGACTGGGGCTATAACTCAATGATAGAGCACTCCTGGATTAAATCCCCAGTAATACCCTTCCCCCATAGAAAAAATTCCTGGATTTGGCAATTAAAACACATTTCTCAAGATTGGGGGGGGGGACAATTTCAAAAACTAACATGTGACAAATCTATGTCTTTCTTTTTTTCAGAGAATGATATGAAAGTGACAGAATGTAAAAAATGTAAAATGTAATAAATACAATTATTCTGAGAATATAAATTTACCGTTATTTACTAAACCTTTTATCTTTCTTCTTTGAAAGGAGTGTTTCTCCTCCAGAACCTATTAATAAAACTAAATAATAAATAATAAGGTAAGGAAGCCTCTGATGAAAATACTGTTACCTCTTGCTGTCTGACCAAAAAAGCATCAATGAAACTTCTTGGATCATTTTTGTCGAATTTATGACGATGATCTAGGAAGGTGCTCCTTATAAAAGAAAATAATTCATCTCTATTCTTGAGTACTGTCTTATGACTTCTTAAGATAAATCCCAAAACAGGAAACATATTAAAAAGCTAGAAGAATTTTTAAAAAAGTAAATTAAATATACATATGAACTGGTTGTGATAATGCAAATGACAGCATTACTTTTGAATCCATTATGGAACTAACACCTTGAATTTTGTCTCAACCAATAATGACAGACTAAACTAGAAAATGAGATTTCCACATTCATCAGACTTAAGTAATTTATAATAAATATTGATATAGCTTATAAGTCTATATGCCTAGAGTATTTTGTATATTATCCTTGTGGTAGTAAGTCTACTTAGACATTGAATGGGACACAAAAACAATAGTGACTTTTGGTCAGCGCTATAAACCCAAGTGTTTTTCTCAAAACATCCCATGTAATTCCAGGAAAACAATCCAATTATTTTAGCTCTACATAAGGCAGTAAACTTTTCTGTGGGATCACAATAATTTTTAAGTGTATAGCAGGTTTATTGTCTGTAGGTCTTATATAGTAGCACCACTTAATCTATTATTTACTAACTCTTAAAAGGTTCAGAAAGGAGGTTGGAGCTGTAGCTAAGTGGTAGAGTACTTGCCTTGCACGTGTGAAGCACTGAGTTCAATCCTCAGCACCACATAAAAATAAATAAATAAATAAATATATGGTGTCTATCTACAACTAAAAAAAATACTTAAAAAAAGTTCAGAAAGGACTTTACTATTTGCTAAGTTTTGTGTTTGTCAGTATGTTAATTTGGGGGAATATAAGGTCTATATTCTTTATCATATTCTCAAAGGGGTTTATGAGCCCCCTCAAAATCTATATAAGAGACAGAAGGTCCCATTTAAAATTAGGATAGTTGCTTGTTCCAAGAATCTGTATTTGGAGTAAATCTGTGTATATAAATAACAGAGCTTAAATTCCAGAGTGAAATAATAGGAGTGTCAGAACTTTTGGACAAATTTCTTTTCCCCTGGATCTTAGAATACAGAGGCTTTGTCATTCATAATGACAAGAAGTTAGATTGTGGCACTATTGTGAATTTGTATAGATTAGAATAAGTGTTAAGTATTTTTATACTCAGCATTTTTTTTGGTAATTTTTAGTCCTCCTTTGTTAAAATTTATTCTTCTAAGTGAGCATTACTGAATGCTTATTTATTCGATGCTTATTTCACTGTCCACATATAAGTAGTGCTATAGGTAAATGAAAGGTGGTTAAAATTATAAGAGTATACTGAAATCATGTAATACTGGCATGGCAGAATTCGCAATTCCTACATCAAGGTGTTTCATGCAGCATTTGGTGATAGGAGATTTATCATATTATAAACAAGCAAGTTTGTCATATCGCTGTACTCAGAACATTCCAGAAAGTATCTACTTTTGAAATGACAATTCTCTAATGAATCTCTTTCACAGTCAATCAAGTGGTTCTCAGAGGAACTAAAAGTGGATGGGAAAGATACAGTTACCGCAATTCTAGGACTTCCAACAAGTTTCACATTTTCACCAATCAAGGTTAAGAGTCTCAGGAACTGGGGGTCTTGGTATTCAAACCGTTTCCCAAACAACACTGACACAATGATGTTAGCAACAGAAGCGTTCATTACGGTTGTGATCTCAAATGGATTTCCTACAAAGCAATTCATTAATCAGATTAGGAATATTCACAAAACCACTATTAGACATGTTCCTGACTGATTGGGACAGACTGTAAAGAAAAAGTTTCATATAAGGAGATTATTGTTGACCATATCTTCCAAGGAGAGATGAGATTTTAATGAGCTTTAACGAATGCCCAGCAGTTGTCTAAACAATGGCCACCTAGAAAACTATACATATATCTAAAAGAAAATTTGCATTTGGCTGAGCTAAAGAAAGAAAAATATGCCAGGTGTGTTTAAATATTTGCCTGTCTCTGTGGATGTGTGCTGTGGGGGGGTGTATTAATACCTTCTATCTAAGAAAAAAATCATTAAACCTAAGGCTGCATTCAATAAAAATAGAACATCTAGGGGCTAGGGATATAGCTCAGTTGGTAGAGTGCTTGCCTTGCAGGCACAAGGCCCTGGGTTCAATCCCCACCACCAAAAAAAAAAAAAAAAAAAAAAAAAAAGAACATCTAGCCATGTTGGGGTGGCACATATCTCTAATTCTAGCAACTTGGGAGGCTGAGGACTACAAGTTTAAGGCAACAGCAACTTAGCAAGGTCCTAAAGCAACTTGGCAAGATTCTGTCTCAAAATAAAAATTAAAAAGGGATAGGAATGTAAAGTGCCTCTGGCTTCAATCTGCAAGGCCAAAAACAAAACAAAACAAAAAACTGAACAAAAAAACAAAGAGAGAGAGGGATATTAAAATGATTGCCCTTTAAAGAACTTCATAGGGAGGGTTCCTTGTTTTGCTCCCTTCTGCTGCCGCATCCTAGTTTTCTCTGCATCACTGAAAGTGGCTTAGTTATTAAACATTCACCAATAGATGGGCATTTATTTTGGACTAAAGAGTATTCTAGTGCTAAGATTTACTCTTAAATCTGCCACTATCTTCAATGCAGAGGCTGATAGCTTAGGGAATCCAAAAGAGAATGTCTTTTCCTCTACTCTAGAAATGGGGAGGTGGAAAGGCAAGCGAATGGACCCTTTCTCATTTATCTTAAAGCAGCATGGCTGACACACTTATACCAAGAGACAAGGTACCAAGAGAAGAACTTCATAAATGTGTTTGATCATAGCTTCGTATGACACCATAACCTTCAGGTTGAAGACCCAGACACACGGGGTGAACAATCCATTTTTATGCTTCAGTATGATTAAGCATGGACCATTATATAAGAATATTATTGGATAAAAACTGTATGATCTAATGCTAATAGACTTTGGGAAGCTGTTCAGATTTCATCTTGGCCTCTATGTGATGCATTCCTTCTTCTGGGTAGGGGGTAGAACCCCTTCAGAAGTGGGGGGTCTTAGGAACTACTAGGAGACAGAGTAGGTCAGAGAATTTATTTATAGCTGACCAGTTCCAAGACAGAAAGGTAGGAAAAGATTAGAGTATCATTACTAGGTTTTATGGTTTGCTTGAGCAAAACAAATTCTTCAAGGAAGAGAAATTCTAGTTTCTATGATTTGCCTTCATACAGAAGCAGAAAAGGGAACAGGAGACAGGAGGACAGATCAGAGAGAAACCTTGCTTCTGAGGCCTTCACTTTGTGATGTTGATTTTTGAGCCCTAAAAGAGAATAATTTTTCTTTTTCCATACAAAATAAACATATTTGAGGATGTATACACAAAATTCAGGGTAGTTAGTGTATTTTAGGAACTTAACACTGGGGAATCAAGAGTTGTTTTTGTATGCATAATTTCTCCAAACTGCCAAGATACTCTCTGACTGACAAGTACTGCTAATTTAGCACATGGATCCTTGAGCCCTCTGTTATCTACCTTTGATCATTTCTTCATATAAATTCTTGCATCAGTGGAATAATATCAACTTGCTCCTTTTTGTAAAGAATGAGTTCATTTTAATAAGGAAATGAGTAAAACTCTTAACATGAAAATGAGATTTTTTTATTATTCTTCCCACATATTTACAAAAAATAATGTTGAATCAATTCTAATTTATTATGTGAAGGGATCAGAAACACCTTCATTACTGAGAAGATATTCTAAATTAAAGGACGCAAAAGAAACATGACATCTGAATGCAATTCACGAGCAAAGATTTTCCTTGGCTATAAAGGACATTACTGGGATAATGACAAAATCTGTCTAAAGGCTGAAGATTAGATGATACCATCATATCTTGTAAATTTCATGAGTTTTGATGCTTACTGTGGTTAACACAGGATTATGGCTATTAAAAAAACACTGAAGAATTTAAAAATGAGGGGACAGCATGTCTGCAAAAACTCTGAGTAATCAAAAAGAAGTATAATTTTATATTTTATGTATAAATAAATTTAAACATATAACATGCACACACATACAGAGAAAGAGCACAAGCAAATGTACAATATCGACAATCTTCAAGAGTAGAAATTACTATGAATGATTTGTATATTCTTGAAATTTTTCTATAAGTCTGAAATTGTGTTAAAATAAGCAATTGAAATATAACTTTTGTTGACTTCTTTCTCATGCAAAATAAAGAGGTTTTATTTGTTCTACACACCTCTGTGAGCCTCTAAGTTCTGTATGAGATGCTGGCATTCTGCTATAATTGTGTCCTCTATAATCTGCTTGCCCATTCCAAAATTCCGTAAGGTAGTCAAGCTGAATCTTCTCATGATTTTCCAGGTTTCACCATGAGAGAAGGCAATTCCTTATAATGAAAAAGATATCTTTAGATTAATACCTTACTTTTTAATTTAATTTAATTTTTTTTTTTTTTTTTAGTACCAGGGGTTGAACCCCGGGGTATTTTAACCACTGAGTCACATTCCCAGCCCTTTTTGTTTTATATTTTATTTAGAGACAAGGTCTCACTGAGTTGCTTGGGACCTCTCTAAATTGCTGAGACTGGCTTTGAGCTTATGATCCTCCTGCCTCAGCCTCCAGGGCTGAGGATTACAGGTATGTGCTACCACATTTGGCTTAAAATTGAATTCTTGAGGACAAATAAAAATTTAAAATAAAAGTCTTAATTCTCCCTCTCAAAAATAAGGGAAAAATGGTCTGGAGATATATCTCAGTAGTAGAATGCTTGCATAGGATAAACTAGGCCTTGAGTTAAGTCCCCAGCATGTAAAGAGAGGAGAAAAGAGGAGAAGGCAGGGTAGAGGAGAGAAGAAATGTCTACTTCCCTCCTTTTTCTTAGAGTATTTACTATATAAAACTTTTTCTACTTTCTTTGTCCATAAAGTCTTTTTGAAAGCTAGATAGGCCTTTTGTCAGCCTTGAGACCCAAGAATGTCTTTCTTAAGAAGCCAGGAGTCATCTCTTTGAAATGTAAACATCAGAGGAGATTGCATCCTATCACTTAGTTTCTGTGTGAAGATAGGAGCCTAACTTCAGCAAGCGCTTGCTCCTCACTGCAAAACTGTCACAAATATTTGGTAAATTTATTTTTTCCTTTGAAAGTCAATTAACCCAGATGGGCACCCGAATTGCCAAGTGAATCAAGGATAAACTATGTGTGACAAATAGTACTGTCAAGTCCTCTTGCTTGAGGACTAGTTATTGTTTATCCTGAGAATGCATATGTAATGAAGTTGCTTCTGCTTAACTATGTAAAAGTCTGAGATTCCTTTGTTTTTGTGATTTCATAACAGATTGTGATGCACATAATAATGCTTGATGCTTATTCTATAATAAAAGTGTTTTCTTTCCCTTTTAGCTTCATGGAAAGGATTTCTAGATTGAAAAAATATTTTGTTTTATTTTAAATTATACTTCCTCCGCAAATTAAATAGGCAATGTTTGAGTATCTATTTTATACTTATATCATGCTGGGTGTGGTTAAGGAGTTGATGAATAATAGCAAATAAAGTTTTTTCTTTCTTTCTTCCTTTTTTTTTTGGCCAGGGAGTAATGCAGTGTAGTACATACAACACCACCCAAGTAAAAATTTAGAAATAAATTATTACCAAGGATTATAATCAAGTTTTCACATAAGTGCTATACATAATAATTCTAAAGACACATATTGTAGCATATAAATGCTCAATAAACATCTACTGAGTGGGTAGGTGAATTTGTATATAAGTACACAAAATAATAATGATTACAAGAGATGTTTTCTCAAGGATTTAGAGTATATGCTCACACTTCATAGAAAAATAAAGAAAAAGATGATTGCTAAGGTTGCCCACATCTTTCCATGTGGTGCTTTGTGGTGATAGTGGTATTTTTCTGTTTCACTTCTTTACACCAAAACCATTTTTCCTCATATTATATAAAGGCACAAGAGACTGGAGGAATTTCCATGTTTGACTGATAATCATAAATGCAAACCTAGAATATACTAAGGCAACCTAGGCATTGAAAATGGGGCTGTATCAACCTTGCTAATCTCAACCTGAAACTTTAAAGAAAGAGTGGATATCTTCAGAGCTACTGCTGCCACCTCCTTTTAGGTTAGGTCTTCCTTTGGAAGGATACTAGTGAAGGGTTGGATTAAATTCTCAATCTTCAGATTAATACAATGATATTCTGCCAGTGGTTCCTGTATTACATAAAACTCATTCATAAAATATGTGACTCTTCAGACTATCTCATTTTATATTTGAAATTTCACATTTCAGAATACAGTACTTGACTCTTAAGGACTTACAGAAGTCACTATATTTTCAGAGAATAGAATATTCATGTAATTGTAAAGAATATCATTATCATTATCATTGTTGTTATTATGTTGTTGTGCTAGGGATCAAAACCAGGGCCTATCACATGCTACACACACACTCTACCACTAAAGTTATGTTTCTCAGCCCCTTAGTACATTAGTTTAGTACCATGAAAGATGGAACTGCTATTAAATATATAAATATAAATTTTAAGTATAGGACACCCTAGCCCTAAATGTATTTAAAATATACAGCAAATTGATGTAATAAATATTCCCAAATGATCTAATGGGTAACAAACATTAAAATTATCTTTTGATTATACAAAATTGGTCTATAATATGCTTGTACTTATTTGAATGATTTTAGATTGTGAGACACAGGAAGAGGAAATATGATTATTATCCTTTGATTTTCTATGAACAGTTAAGACACTTAAAGAAAAACCAGAACTGATTCTTGTCTGAGCATGATGGCACATGCCTAGACTCCCAGCAACTCAGGAATCTGAGGCAGGAGAATTTCAAGTTTGAGCCCAGCCTAGGCTACTTAGCAAGACCCTGCCTCAAAATTAAAAAATAAGAATGGGGCTGGGGATATAACTCTGTGGCAGTATGTCCCTGGCTACAATCTCCAGTCCCTCAAAAAAAAAAATACTAATTCTTAAAATGAATTATTTGCTCACTTGAGGAAAAATGTTAGATCGATAGAGATAAAAGTTAAGCAGGGCACACACCTATAATTCCAGCAGCTTAGGAGACTGAGGCAAGAGGATAGCAAGTTCAAATCTAGCCTCAGCAATTTAGCAAGACCCTAAATGACTCTGTCTCTAAATAAATTACAAAAATGGGCTGGGGATGTGGCTCACTGGTTAAGCATCCCTGGGTTCAATCCCCAATACCAAAAGTAAATAAATAAATAAATAAATAAATAAATAAAATAAGACAATTTCATGTGTGATCATTAAATTCATCGGCGAATTTGAGTTCATATGGAAAAAGAGTAGAAGCAAGAAGTAAGAAATTGTACCAACTTTCTAAAAAAAAAAAAAAGATTGACTCCTAAAAATTACAGACATAGGAATTTGAATGGAAAATACTTCCTCAGTGCTGATTTCATGAAGTGTTAGTGGGGCTTAGAAGGAAAAGAAATATTCTAAGACTATTATGTGTGGAAAACTGAATTGAATAAAGTTAAATAGGATTTTGATGTTTTCCTGAAGTTTCAATATGCTAATGGACACTTGAGAACAAAAAGGCTGATGACATGCAGTGTGTCCCCCTACCCTGAGACTGCTTTTGCTCAGGGAACATCCACTTTCACCTTACACAACTACTGTTCTGAGGACAATCATGCAGAAAACACTTTTTGGAAATGTTTTCAAACCAATAAAATAACCTAGTGGTATTTATTAGGAGACAGTATGAGTTTACTAAAAATAAAGTCAAAGTGAAATCACTTCCATGTTTAAAGAGTTATTAATTAGTAGCCAGGCACAGTGGACCACATTTGTAGTCCCAGCAACTCAGGAGGCTGAGGCAGGAGGATCTCAAGTTCGAGGCCAGCTTTGTCAAATAAGCAAGGCTTTGTCTCAAAAGAAATAATAAAATAAAAATGGCTGGGGATGTAGCACAGTCGTAAAGTATCCCTGGGCTCAATCCCTAGTACTAAAGTAATAATGATAATAATAATAATAACAATAATATTAATAGCATCTATTAATTAGTGGAAAGCCATAAGAGCAGATTATCTGTGTTGTACCAGGGCATTTAGCAAAGGCTTACACAAGAAAGATGCAACAACTTTGTCCAGGTAAAAATATGGCTCTGTATATTTATAAAGCTAAGTATGTTGTTTCAGTATGTATTTTCCTGACATCTAACATCAGACTTTTCATTTAGTAGGTGGTTAATAATTATTTAACAGAAGTAGTTATCATGTAAAATAAGAATAAAACCCATAAATTACTAATTTTTTTATCAGAATCCTATTTGTGTATTATATATTGATGAAGCAAAATCAAACAATGAAAGGAATTACATAAGAGAATAAAGTACAACTGATTTAGTTATTTTTAAACACAGGAACATATTTTAAATTTAAAGTTCATTACCTTTTCCTTTAAAAATTCTTTCAAATATAGGCACTTGAGATCGTTCCCCAAATTGATCTCCATAACTAACGAGGGCCTCTTTCACTGTCTCGTAGCCAGCAAGGACCACCACCTTCTTAGGCCCCATTTGGATGCTGTAAATGGAGCCATATTTCTGGGAGAGCTTTGGTGTATAAGAAAAAGAGAAATGATTAAAACATTGTACTATGGTAAAAAGTGAACTGGATCTTGACCTTTGGGAAATTGGTTAAGTTCAACAAACTAACCAGTTTTATGATCAGATAAAGTCAGAGTTTTGCATTGTCTCACTATGGAAACATATTCCTGTAGTTATTACAACATTCAGAGTCATTTTTATGATTGTCAGTTGATTGTCTGTATACTCCATTTTGTTTCAAATTTTGTATTAATGATGCTCTTACATTATAGTTTTGTTTGGTATCAGAATATACCCAGCCAGGACTCTGGGGAGACAAAAATTTGCTTCCTACCACACTGACACCTAAAAACTATATTCACACCCTATCCCTGTGGGGTGCTATGATCTTAGTAGACCCATGTTGATTCTATTTTACTCTGTGACATTTCTTACTGCAGAAAAAAAATCCATTTTCTTTGATAATTGAAAGTACTAAGAACCAACACTTATTGCCTCCCGACTGTATTCCTAGCACCATTACTTTCTTCAGTGTGCTTTATAAAGTGGCAAAGTACATTTTATCATCTCCATTGTATAGGCATAGAATTGTGACTAAGAAATCACAGAGAAAGTAGTGCTGCTCAGCTGAGGAGCTGGGGGCCACACATTGTTGTAGCTACCTGGTTATGCAATCTGTGGTATTGACCCAGGTAATGTTGGCAAACAATGAGATGACAACTTTAAATGTTCCTTTCATCATAAAAATTATCCTTAGAGAAAACACTAGATTCCTTCTGCCTCCTCTGTGTATTCATCAAAAAATGTGTAAAACCATTTCCCACCAGTGTCAGACGGAAGTGTGTCAGCTGGTATCATTCTCACTTATATCTTGGGATGCCACAGTGCACAAGGTCTCCATGTATTTTTAAAAGAAATAATGAACAAATAGCAGTATTTTGAGAAACTGAAAATTAATTTTTGTAGAATATTTTGTGACCAAGGAGCTAACTTCACTGACTCCAGAAGCCCTGGCTACATGAGTAGGATTTTTATGATATTAAAATCAAGGATAATCAAACTATTTTTTGCATTTTTAATACTTGAATATGGCACTTCAAGTTTGAAATTTCATTGTCCTTTTAGAACATAGTCACAAAACTAATCTGATTAATCCTTTCGCCAGAGTTCTTGTATGTGTGTATATGTATGAACAGAATGGCAACGTTTAATAACTTTATGAACCATTGAACTGTTGAGCAATGAGTTTTTTAATTGTCATAAGACAGTTCCTAAACTGTCAAATCAACCTAATTTAACTAGTCCTTTTAAAAAGACTCTTTTTTTAATTTATTTTTTATTTTTTTAGTTGTAGGTGGACACAAATATCTTTATTTTTATGTGGTGCTGAGGATCAAACCCAGTGCCTGCCGCATGCAAGGCAAGCACTCTACCACTGAGCTACAATCCCAGCCCTGAAAAAGACTCTTAAATGTATGAACCTGGGCTAACTCCCCAGAAGGCCATATTAAGCAAAAATAATGCCCCTTTGGGTGACATACCCTGCAATGTTTGCTATTTTTATAAACATAAATAAATGCCTGTGTTCTTAATATCTGTTATTTTTTTATTTTTATTTTTTGGTACCAGGGATTGAACTCAGGGGCACTTGACAGGGTCTCACTGAGTTGCTTAGCACCTCACCAAATTGCTGAGGCTGGCTTTGAACTTGAGATCCTCCTGTCTCAGTCTCCTGAGCCACTGGGATTACAGGCATGTGCCACCATGCCCGGCAATATCTGTTATTTTTGGACAAGTCATGTTTTGTGCTGTCATCTGAACCCTAGAGAAGCAGTATAAGAAGAAACCTGGCTGCCAAGTGCAACTACATTTTGGCCAAAGTGTGGCCTGATAGAAGGTCATATGACCATAAGAAGCTCCAGAAAAGTGAGAGATTCTGCTTCAGCATGACGGGAGTGTTGGAGATACAGGAAACACTCTGCTCTTGAATACAAGAGTGTTTAACAATATCTGTGTAGGAAATTCCATTTTCTCTTTCAACACCCAGGAAGACTCAGTGGCCAGCCCAGGCTAACAGGCAATTCACTAAACAAAAAGAAATTTTTTCAACCAAAGAGTCGTGTACCTCTCAAATAAATGCCCTCCAGCTGAGTGAGTGGCGCACTCCTGTAATCCTAGCAATTGGGGAGACCGAGACAGGAGGATTGCAAGTTCAAAACCAGTCTCAGCAACTTAGAGAGGCCCTAAGCAATTATGGATACCCTATCTCAAAGTAAAAGTGTAAAAAGGGCTGAGGATGTGGCTCAGTGTTAAAGCACTGCTGAATTCAATTCCCAGTACCAAGAAGAAGAAAAGAGAGAGAAAGAAAGAAATGCCCTCCAAGTTTGTTATATTCCTGAAATTTGTGACATCAGAGCCACTTCCTGGAACTGTAAAAGTACTGCCAGAATAAATGAATATTTTCTCCCCTTCTAAGAAAAAAAAAAGAAGACAGTGTTCATCTTTGACACTTGTGTATTGGATTCTTCTTTTGAATGAAAGAATTTGATGATTCTTGATGAAGTGTGTGCTGTTTTCATGCCACAGTCTGAATTGTAACTGTGGTTCCCAGTTCACTGTGGTAACTGGGAAGAATTTTTTTAAAACATATTTTTTCGATAAAATACAAAAAAATGAAAAAACAATGGGAATGTAGCTTAGTGGTAAAATGCCCCTAAGTTGAATCCACAGTAGCACAAAACTTAAAAGAAAACTTAAAAACAAAATAAAGAAAAAAACATTAGAATTGCAAAAGAAATTGCAGAAGGGCTCAGTGATATAGGAAATTAATATAATTAAGATTAGTATTCTAGGGAGTGAAAATTGAAATGGAATTTGATGTGGTGAGGACAATCAGTTAAGAACCATAGTATGTAAGGTGATTTAGCAGGAGTCGGGCGAAGAAAACAATTCAGAGAGGGAAATTTTAAGAAAAAAATTGTGAAAGTTGGGGAAAAGGGGAGAAAGGATATTTTACAGATGGAATTAATTCAGAACAATTGTAGAAAGGAAAAAATGAAAGACTAAATTGTAAATTAAGCTGGTTAATATGTAAGTGAAGGACAGGAATGGTATGAAAATCAACAAATGAGGTTGGGGCTTAGGGTATTAGATGAAGGATTTATTGAAGGAAAGCAATGTTCTTCTGAAGAATCAATCTGTTTTGTGACCTTTAGATGTTGGAGAAGGAACCACATATATCTGTAAAATAAAAATGAAAACTTCACCCCTTTATTCCCCTAGAGTGGTTGTGAGGATTAAGTGTAATTCTTATGGTGCTTTAATAAAAAATGCAATACAAATATAAGGTATTTTCATTATACCCACTGAGATAAAATAATGATTTTTCTCTTCATTACAACTCCCTTTAAGATTTTCAACTAAAAAGTTATAGAATACAGTACTTGACTTCAGTTACATGCTCTTTAGAACTTAAATTTTAAAATTTATAGCCAAATGCCAACTTTGAGTCTTTGTATTACCTATGTAGCTCCATAATCAATAGCTATAGAATCATAGTAGAAAATTAGAGAAATGGATCTAGTACTTGGTCCAGCCCTGCAAACTTACAGATGAGGAAACAAAGACACTGGCTAGTTCACACAGCAAATTAATGGCATATCCAGAACTAAATTTTGGGGGACACAATCTTGATTGTAATTTTTGTATAGCGTTTTGAGCAGTTAACTTGAAGAGTTAGACTAATAGTTAACTAATAGAGTAAGACTATTACTACAATTCAATTCCTTCGTAGCATGTTGGTTATATGTGAAAAATGTAAGTCAAGGTACTTGAGATAAAGGTTATAAGTTTAAAATATTTAGCGTTAAAATACTTTAAAAATAGAAGTATTTGTGCTAATTTTTAATATATGTTCAACTTAAAGCAGCTCTGTTAATTTTGAATACTACCTAAATTCCCTCACAATGCATACAGGAACCAGTTGTTAATATGCATACTAGTAAACATACTAGGGCAAGAATGATTTAGAAATTATAAATAAGTATCAAATTAACAATTATATTTTTTCTCTTTTTTTACCTCTAGCATGGTTTGATATGGCCTCTTCAGATTGAGGATGTGCAGATTTCCAATAACTGGCCAAGGTTTGGGTCCTGGAGGAGAATGTTGCTTGGATGCCTTAGCCATAAATATTTTAATATTTAAAATAAAAATAAGAATCAGGCCCAGAATTGAAAGTATTGCAAAAGAATCAAACCCACTCATTATCAATAAGTTGAAATAATTATTTAAACAATAGAGATTTTGTCACAATTACCAGACAAAACCCAGCAGCTTCCAAACAAATCAAAGTCCTGAAGAGGTTGGTAATGTGTGCTCCACATTATGATCTTCCATCTATTTTATAATAGAACTGAATTAAACCCTACACTGTATTGTTGCCTTTTTTGAACTCCTTCCGCCTTTCTCCCTTTTCGCTTTTCAGTTCAATCTGTTTTATTAAGTAAAATCTGGAAGGATTTTCTTTTCCTGTAAAACCGAGATTAATCTTAAGTTTTCTGATAGTACATATTTAATCCTCAATATGAAACTACAGTTTTATAATACAATTGATCGTATAGTTTGCTAAGGTGTACCGCGATCTCTGTGTGGTTGGTTAAATAACAGCTCAACATCAAGAATTTCAAGTTCCTTTTTTTTTCTACATAAGAGTGAGTTTATAAGTAGATCTCATAGGTAGTGACAATAAATGTTCTGGGAAAAGAGATTGAGATATAATTCCATTTGTTAAATCATCATAAAATCACAACCATGGTTTAACAAAAATCAACAAAGGCCTTCCTGAGAGAATCAATGAATGGTATGGGTCTTCACAAAGGACCACTGAGTAGCTTATTGTATCACATATTTTTATGTTGGTAAATTTATAATATCTTTATGTATGAATATTCAGCTTAAGCATCCCTTTCTGAAATGCTTGGGAGCAGAAGTGTTTTAGATTTTAGATTTTGGAATATTTGCATATACATGATGAAAATCTTGGGGAATGGGACCCAAGTCTAAACATAAAATTCATTTATGTTTCATATGCATAGGCTGAAGGTAATTTTGTTCAGTATTTTTAATGCACCTGCATTTTGACTGTGACCCATCACATAAGATCTGGTGTGAAATTTTCCACTTGTGGCGTTATATCAATGCTCAAAAAATTTCAGATTCTGGGGAATTTTGGATTTTGGACTGTTAGGTTGGGGAAGCACAACTGTACATATGTTCTCTTTTTTATTATTCTAATTAGTTATACTTGACAGCAGAATGTATTTCATGTCATTGCACACAAATGAAGCACAACTTTTCATTACTCTGGTTGTACATGATATAGAGTTGCACCATATGGGCAATCATACATGTACCTAGGGTAATGATGTTCATCTCATTTCACTATCTTTCCTGCCCCCATGTCACCTCTCCTTCCCTCCGTCCCCTGTTCCCCTTTGCCCAGTCGAAGTTCCTTTGTTCTCCCAATGCCCTCCCACCCCGCCATTATGGATCAGTATCCACTTACCAGAGAGAACATTCGGCGTTAGCTTTTGAGGATTGGCTTACATTGCTTAGCATGATATTCTCTACATCAATTTACCTGCAAATGCCATACTTTTATTCTCTTTTAATGCTGAATAATATTCCATTGTGTATACATACCATAGTTTCTTTATTCATTCATCTGTTGAAGGGCATCTAGGTTGGTTCCATAGTTTAACTATTGTGAATTGAGCTGCTATAAACACTGATGTGGCTGCATCACTATAGTATGCTGATTTTAAGTCCTTTGGGTATAGATCGAGGAGTGGGTTAACTGGGTCAAATGGTGGTTCAATTCCAAGTTTTCTAAGGAATCTCCATACTGCTTTCCATAGTGGTTGCACCAATTTGCAGTCCCACCAGCAATGTATGAATGTACCTTTTTCTCCATATCCTCATCAACACTTATTGTTGCTTGTATACTTGATAATTGCCATTCTGACTGGAGTGAGATAAAATCTTAGAGTAGTTTTGATTTGCATTTCTCTAATTACTAGAGAAGTTGGGTCTCTGGTCTGATTCCCAGGTCCTTAATCCACTTTGAGTTGAATTTGTGCATGGTGAGAGATAGGGGTTTAGATTCATTTTGCTGCATATGGATTTCCAGTTTTCCCAGCACCATTTGTTGAACAGGCTATCTTTTCTTCAGTGTACGTGTTTGGCTCATTTATCTAGTATAAGGTAACTGTATGTAAATGGGTTTGTCTCTGTGCCTTCTGTTCTATATCATTGGTTACATGTCTATTTTGGTGCCAGTACCATGCTGTTTTTGTTACTATAGCTTTGTAGTATAATTTAAGGTCTGGTATTATGATGCCTCCTGCTTCACTCTTCTTGCTCAGGATAGCTTTGGCTATTCTGGGTCTCTTATTCTTCCAAATGAATTTCATGATTGCCTTTTCTATTTCTATAAGGAA
>CM053406.1:91299402-91359772 GCA_028644305.1 Xerus rutilus | reverse complement strand
CACATACACACAGAACGTGTTGGATCTATAGATATGGGCAGCAATTTTCAAATAAGCCAACAAGCAAAAATGAGTTAAAGGAGTAAATGAAGTGAACCAATGAAATAAAGTGAGAAAGATAATAGATTTGGATAACAGATCCAGCAGAATTTTTATGAGATTGACATACGTGCTAGAAGAACAAAAATGAATAGAGAAATTTTATTAAATAGTAAGATAGTTTATCTGAGCAAAAGATTCAAGTCTTCAGAATAAAGTGATTCACTGAATTCCAGGCAAGACAGAAAGATGTGATGTACTACTGTGGAAAAAGGATGCTAACTCCAAGTTTAAAAAATAAGACTTTATTTTTTGTAAGAACTTCATTGCAAGGAGGCAGATCTGAGTATTCACAATCCAGAGCCTGATGACCTTCGTGACATAGTTCCTTAGCAAATAAAAATGATAAGTTTTTTTCCTAGACCTGAGTACAGCCAAGACCCTCAGATCTGCCTTAGGATCAGCAGGGGCTTAGGCAGTCTCAGATGCCTCAGTAACGAAGATGCTTTATGATGATTGACGAGGGAGGGGATAGTGGGCTTATTTGTAAGACAGCACACTTAGGAGAATTGTTTGAAGGAGGTCTTGGTGAAAAAAGTCACCTAAATAGCCAGCGCAATATTTAGGATCTATAAGTAAATTATATTTTCCCTGGAATAAAATATTAAGTAATTTTTAAGTCCTAGCAGTCGGAAACTAAAGTTCTGTTAATTATGGTGGGGCCCATTTTCTTATTAATACTTATACATATTCTGGCAAAATTTCAGGACTTCGGGAATAGAGGACAAATCTTAAAAGCTGCCAGATAGGAAAAAAAAGTTATTTGATTTTCCTCAAAGTTTTCTTTCTTTCTTCCTTCTTTTCTTTTTTGTTTCAGAGTGCTGGGGATCAAACCCCTGCCTCACACATGCTAGGCATGTGCTCTATCACTGGGCCATATCCCAAGCCCTAAAACTCAATTTTTAAAAACTTATCCTGTAAGACAATTACTTGATTTTTAAATACATAAGCAATACATTTTAATTAAGTATGGATGAAATATGAGGGGTGAGTGTGTGTGTTTGTATGTGTTACTAAAATGAAATTTCAACCAACAAAAAAGGAGATCTAAATACAAATGCTTTATTTTAAAACATTTAATTCTTTGAAATTTTATACAAAATGGACTTTGATCATATACCATTTGAACTCTTATTGCAAATACAAAACATGCAAAAGGAATTAAGAATAAGAAAATTCAAGTAAAGATGTAACGTTACTAATGTGACCTATTAAAATAAAAAAGCACTACCCTAAACAATATTACTGCTTTATATACAAGCATTTTTTTCATTTTTCTTTTCTTTTCTTTCTTTTTTTTTTTTGGTACCAGGGATTGAACTTGGGGGCACTTGACCACTGAGCCACATCCCCAGCCCTATTTTGTGTTTTATGTAGAGACAGAGTCTCACTGAGTTGCTTTAGCACCTCGCCATTGCTGAGGCTGGCTTTGAACTCGCGATTCTCCTGTCTCAGCCTCCCAAAGTGCTGGGATTACAGGCGTGAGTCCCGGCGCCCGGCTTCATTTTTCTTATGTAGATTTCTTGTATATATTGTTTCATTGGCTTCAGTTTTATAATCATAGGGATTAAAGGAATTTTATCTACATTAAGAAACTAACATGATTAAGAAGTGTTGATTTTTATGTAACCTACTTCTTTGGGAACAATTCAAGAATATACATCAATTGTCTCTCTTTACCTACACTGGCAAAAACATACTGAGTTCTGGATAGGATCCAGTGACCATCTCTTTTATGAGCCACATCCTTTCAATTAAGCAATCATTCCAATATCAAGAGACAACATCAGACATAAAGACATTTTTACATTGGCTATTTGGGGATTAGCATCTGTCCACTCTGGTCCATACTCTCTTCAGATGCCATCTTTTTCTTTATTTAACTTTGACTCTATATGATAGGAAAGAAAGCTGGAGTACAGCCATGGTATTAGGCTTCAGGTTCCAGCAGGTTGTGGGCCTGGAAGTGGCTGTCATGTTCTCTCTCCAAAGGGACCTTTAAAGGAAAAAAGATTCCAGCATTTAGTAGTTTCTTTCACTGGGCCTGACAGAAGTTAGTATTGAAACAATATTTTCTTAATTATTATCTGAAGTTAGAAAGAACTGGGAATAAGTTGGAGTTGAAGAAAAAAATTAAAGAACAAAACTATTTATTTCATCCACCTTGATTACACTTCCTCTTTCCCAAAACTCTTCTCCCTGAAAGTCCTGCTGAGAACCCCTAAGCATCTATCTCACTCCAGCTGTGCAAGAAAAAGTAGAATGAAATGTCAGTGGAGTAAAGCGATACAAAGTAGAGGACAGAAAGAAGCTGGTTTTGTTATTATAGGACCTGTTGATATGCACTCACTCAAAGTCTTCAACCTTACACATTCCATTTGCTTCTGCCTACTTTAACATTTAGAATAATATCTCACACTGTTGCTCAGGACTCTTCTCTTTTTATAAGTAGCTCTTTTTAATTGTTATCAGAGGAACAAAAGGACATTTGTCAATTAATTTTGTCTTTTCTTCATTTAGTTTCTGCTTTGGAAAAATCCATAAATTCTGATTTTTATCTGGCTGGATGTTCAGTCTCTGTTTTTGTCTAAGTAGGGATATCATCCATTTTCATCTTATGGATGCCACACAGGCATGTGTGCTTAAGGTGAGCAAAACTTTTACTAGTGGAGTTATCATTTACATTCTTTTTGTTTTAATTTTAATTTTTTGATACTGGGGATTGAACCCATGGGCACTAATCCATGAGCTATATCCCCAATCCATTTTATTTTTTTAATTTTGAGACATGATCTCATTAACTTGCTGATGGTCTTGCTAAATTGCCGAGGCTGGCCTCAAATTTGGAATCCTCCTGCCTCAGCCTCCTGAGTTGCTGGAATTATAGGTGTGCACCACAGTTCCCAGCTACATTTTTGTTTAGGATTCTGTACAGTACCTCCCAATAAACAGAGTCATCATAGCAATCCTGGTCAGATGGCTGTTCCCAGATAGGTATCTTTAGAATTAAACCTGTGAAGGTAGAGGGAAAATAGTCATATTGTGATGCTGAAGAGGAACTAGTAATTATAAAATCACCCCCTTAAACTGACATAATTACTTTAGAGCCAGAAGCATAGAATGTTCTGAATTTACCATTTGACTTGCTTATTAATCAGCTGTTATCCTGAGACCATAGGGTACAGAGAAATATTAACTTTTTTGCTGACCTGTAAGAATACCTCCAACAATTGCTGTTCCGATGGAAGAACCCAGGGCAGCTGCCTGCATGACTATGTTAGGCCTAAGAAGACAAACAAAAGAATTTTGTTTTTCTTGGATACCAGCCAAGGAATCTCACCTGCTGAAAGCATGGGATTCTGCCATCTTCAGGACAGAATCCAGCATTACACACTAGCAAATGTACAGACATGTTATAATATTTTTCTTTCATATTTTTAATTTCTTTGAAAATTTTGAGTAGTGGTAGAAAACTCTTAAATAAACTTACGAACCATCTTTTGATGCATCTTCAGAAATAAGAAGACCTTCCCTAGAAAGGACTTAGCTCTCTCAAAAACTGATCCCCGATTTGATTCATTCAATAAATATTTAAATACTAGCTCTGTGTCAGGTTCTCTTCTAAACAGCGATTAAGGTAATAAACAAAAGCTACTATTTCTTCGTCACACTCTAAAGAAACACTTATAGCAAAATTAGAAAATCTATTAAAAGACTAAAGAAAGCTAATTTTAGCATATGTGAGGAAACGCATTGAAGATACTTAGGTAAATATCTGTGATTTTATAAGTAGTTACCTCAAAATAAAATTAGTGAAAAAAAATACCTTATAATTTTGGGAACAGAAGAATGTGATAAAAGGTGATTGAAATGCTCCAGGTGTTAAATGAGTGACAAAGGTATTAGGAATGTGGGCGTCTCCTGGGCCTCTCTCATAGAAGGCAATTAATAGAGTTGTTGAAAGATAATATGAGTGATTGCAGGAAAACAAACAACTGGAAAATGAGAGTTTATTGGTGGTTCAGATTCATGATTCAAGGGAAAGAATGTACTAAACTCAGTTTTATTTTTCTCTTTATTTGAAAGTTTAAAAAATTTTCTTCTACATAAAAAATTGTACAAGTAACAAGATATCATGCTAAATATTAGAAACCATACATAAATAAAAAGGAAGGGAAGAAGTTTAACCTCAAACCCTATCAGAATAAAAATGTAAAGAATTAAAAAACAAAATACAAACAGGCCAGGTGCAGTGGTGTATGCCTATAATTCTAGCAGCTTGGAAATCTGAGGCAAGAAGATCACAAGTTCAAAGCCAGTCTCAGCAACTTAGCAAGGCCCTAAGCAACTTAGTGAGACCCTGTCTCAAAATAAAAAATAAAAAGGGCTGGGGATGTGGCTCAGTGGTTAAGTGCCCTGGGGTTCAATCTCCAGTGCCAAAAACAGATAAATAAATAAATAAAAATAAAAATGCAATCAGATTATAACACTGATTTTCCCATTACATGTCTAAAGTATCCTTTTATGTCATTAAATGTAGAGCTGGACCATAGTTTGAATTGCTACAGCATATGATTGCATAAAGGTACTATAATTATAGTTCCACAGATTGATATTTAGCTTCCTCTCAGTTTCATATTTTTAAAAGTGTTGTTAAGAACACATCTTCTTCTGAATATGATTTCAAACTTGTCCAATTATTTTCCTAAAATAAAACCTAATTTAGAAATGCTATTATCATATATATATATATACATATATATATATACATGCTATTATCATATATACACACATACACACACACACACACACACGCATACACATATGCTATTCTTATGGGTTTTTCCAAACAGGTAATTGTACAGTTTATATCTCCATTTCTCTTCTTTGGCCACCATTCAATATTATAATTCATTTATTCTTTATCAACTTGATTTGTGAAAAACTGGTAACTTGTTTTAATTTGCATTTCTCTGATCACTAGTGTGGTTGAATTTTTAATACATAATTATTTATTTGATTTCCTTCTTTCTAGTTTGTGTGCTAATTTTACAGGAATTTGCGAAGATCATTTACAGAGTTAAAAGATATTTTTGATGAAAATTATTCTCTTATCAAATAGGTATGAAAAACAGTAAGTTAAACAGAATTAATAGCATTGTTAGAGTCAGGTTGCCTTCATCTGCAAAAAATGTCTCTTAAGAATATTAACTTCCTTTTGTTCTTTGCATATCAAAACCGGATTTGAATTTTAATATTCCAAATGGACACATGCGAGTGTTTTGTCTCTCAGACAAGTTTTTATTTTAAGTATGAATTTTAGCCAGGTACATAAGCCTTCAAGGCTTGCTCTCTTCGGTTCCCTTGCCATTGTCCCCTCTCCTCCATGAATAAACGGAGCAGATATTACTATACCTGTATATGCAAAGTGTAAACCCTTAACCATGAAGCTAACCCAATGTTTGGCCACCCAGCGAGGCCCAGCTCTCAAAAACTGAACAGACTTGTTTTATTACATCTGTGTTACTGGTCTGGGCATGATGCTCAAGAATTCGCAATCACAAGGCACCTCCTAATGCATTTACACAGTGTGTACACATCATAACACTTAGGAGTTGAGCTTATTGGAACATGCTGTTATCATGCTTGATTTGTAATAAAATATTTTCCATGTTCATTCTCAACACCTTGTTAAGTCTTGGAGAAAACTGAAATGGAAGAGTAAATATTTCTGGAGTTGTCTTCCAGAATTTAAGGGGGTTAAAAAAGAACATATAGATGAAAAGGATCAACTATATGTGTGAATTTGGAAGCACATTTTCTACTCAGAAGAAAATGTGATTAAGTTTTTCAAAAAATTGCTGCTAGTCTCAATAAGGTTAAATTTTAATTTGCTAAAATTGAAGAGATTTTTCTTTTCAAACTATGAAACTCTAACCAGTAAGTTACCCTGAGACATTTATAGATACACATTCACTTTTTCTTCGTGCTTCAACTGGCTTTTATTTTTTTATTTTTGAATTTATTTTATTTATTTTTTTCTACCGGGGATTGAACCCAGAGGTTCTTAAACACTGAGCCACATCCCTAGGCCTTTCTTACATTTTATTTAGAGATGGAGTCTCCCTGATTTGCTTAGGGCCTTGCTAAGTTGCTAAGACTGGCTTTGAATTTGTGATCCTCCTGCCTCAGCCTGTAGACCACTATTATTACAGGCATGTGTCATCGCACCCGGCAAAACTGGCTTTTAAAACTGAGTATTCTGCTTTTTTACTTACTTTCTAAGTGATCATATCAAATTGTTCCAATCTTGTTGCCTAAAAGTGACAGTGATAGCCTTTGGTATCACTTCCATTCTGGGCTTGACTGATTGCTGTTTTCCTTCTGGCCATTTAAGTAAACATTTATGCGCCCTCTGGGAAGAATCTAAGTCTGTTAGAGCTAGAATGGATTTTAGAGAACAAATAGTCAGGTCTTCTTTTATTTTACAGAGGAGGAAATGGGGAACCAGAGACATTGAGCAACATGCCAAAGGTCACATAACTAGTTGATAGCAGTGTTGGGGCCATACACCAGTCTTCCCAATTTGCTAGATCCAATATTAGGCTAATCATTCTTCATTGTGTAGATTTCCTGGAAGTGACTGTTTCAAGTCACTGCAAATGCCCCTCCTCCATTTTGGTGGGACCAAGAAAAAGAGTAAGCCTACTGTGATCTAATTGTGATTATCAAATTGCCTTATCTGTCTGGAGATAGTTGTCCATAGTAGAGAAATTTAAATGAACATCATTAATTTTTAAAAAAAGGCATTAATAATTTGTTAAGCTGCATCTTTCAATACAATTCTGTTCTCTCAGCTGTGTCTCTTTGACAGCGGTAGAGACAATACTCACAAATTTTGGCCTAAAATACTGAAAAAAACAAAAACAAACAAACAAAACCAACCCAAACTCAAACAACCCCCCTCCCCCAAACAACCTTGTTCCCCCATTACAGGATATCTCAAAGGAGAGAAAACATCATAGTACCAGGGAGAGAACAAGCCATTCTTTGACTCACTTTTTAGGTTTTCCCACGACTATGGCCACAATGCTTGCGAGGCCTCCTATCACCCCAGGTAAACCGTGCAGGTTGTGCACCCCGCACGTATCATGGATCCTCAGTTTAGCAGCAAACCATGGCTACGATTGTAAAAGGAGGAAGGCTTATTATTTTGTTAGAAATGTTACATGTGAAATAACCATGCAGAAAAAAGATTTTATAAATTAATTTTTATTGTGTATCTTTAAGATACATAATGTTATGGAATACAAACAGTAAAAAGGTTACTATAGTGAAGTGAATTAACATCTCCATAGTTATCCCCCTCTTTCGTGGCATGAAAACTAAAAACCACTCATTTACCATGAACTTCGCCTACAGTACATTTTAAAATCTGTATGCCTCATGTTGTACATTAGGTTTCTAAAGTTTTTCCTATATATCTTTTACTTTGTATTCTCTGACCTAAATCTTTCCAAATTCCTCCCCCACCTAAGAAAAAGAAATTTTATCTATAACTTGGTTCTCTGTCCATATCTGAAATTCACCAATGTCAAATAATTTGAGTATATTGGTGGCAAAACTATCATTCTTATCTTTAGTGGATGGGTTGGAACGGGAGTGATTGTAGGTCCTACTCCTTCTCACTTTCTTTCTTTCTTTTTTTATTTTTGGTGCCAGGGATTGAACTCAGGGGTACTCGACCACTGAGCCACATCCCCAGCCCTATTTTGTGTTTTATGTAGAGACAGGGTCTCACTGAGTTGCTTAGTGCCTCGCCGTTGCTGAGGCTGGCTTTGAACTCGCGATTCTCCTGTCTCGGCCTCCCTAAGTGCTGGGATTACAGGCTTGAGCCACCGCGCCCGGCTTCCTTCTCACTTTCTGATGACATCCTAAAAGGGTACAGAATCCTTAGTTATACAAAATAATCCTTAGTTATACAAAATAAATAACACAGTCTTCAGTGGAACTGCTGTGGAGGAAAGTCACACATAAGCACCGGACATTAAATTCATAATAAATTATAAGTAACTGATGTCAGACTTTCTCTAGCAAGCTCACAGAAGTCAGGAAAGAGTAGAATCACTAGACACCTGAAATGTGGGTGGTATTTCTGAAAGGATGGCACATGTCCTCCAAGCAAGGAAAGCTGCTTATGAAAGGAGACTTTGTGTCTTTTTTCTGCCGGTGGGATGAAAAAAGATAATGGCTGTGATTCTATACAACTCACAACTAGAGAATTGATATGTTATCCTCTATCTATGCACAATGAATCATTTACACTGTTAACATGTAAGCCTAAATAAAAAAAAAAAAAAAAAAGATAATGGTGCAGATTCAAGGCTTGACCTAGAACACCTGCCATACTTACAGTCAGGAACTTGTATCCAAGCACGGAGATAACTCCCGCAATGCTCCCAATTATCATAGCCACATACAGGCTAATATCCATGTCTGCACAAGCGCCCACAGCAACTCCTCCTGCGAGGGTAGCATTCTGAATATGCACCTGTGTGGAGAATCATGAGTGAGGGGAGCGGAAGGAGGGAGGGTTCAGAAGGACTGCAGAAATGAGTTCAGTGCTCACAGGCACAGTCTTCAGTTGCAAGGGATACTGATATATATAAAAATTTTAAATTTTGAGAGAATCTTATGTGTAAAAGATTAAAACAGAAACCATTAAAAATAACATGATTCATGTTAAAAATAAAAGAAGTAACTATAGACTTTTCTTTCAAGTCTTTGACATTTGATCTTCCCAGGGTCCTTTGGCAGCAGATAGGACCAGTGGTGGGAGGGATGTGAGCAAACCAAAAGAATTTGTAGTGGGGGATAGGGTATATAGAGCAAATATTCTAGCTGTGTTTTGCCTATTTATGCAGATTTTGGAAAACATCTGTGTTTATCTCAATTCCAAAGAGGACTATGGCTGCAATGTGCCAGTATTCAAACATTCAATATTCAATGTAGAAAAACATGGAAATGTACACATTACATTGGAAAGACAACAGCTTTTGCAAGGGGCACTGTACTGAGAACGTTTGGAAATGCAGAGAGAGGAATCAGTTTCAGTTTCTCTTTACCCCGAATTCCTCCTAAACCACAATTTGGTTGTTTGCCTGAGAAAGAGAGGTTATCCGCACATTTATTTATTTAGTGCTGGGAATTGAACCCAGGAACACTTAACCATTGAGCCACATCTCCAGACCTATTTATTTATTTATTTTGAGGCAAGGTCTCACAAAATTGCTTAGAATCTCACCTTGCTAAGTTGCTGTGGCCGGCCTTGAACTTGTGATCCTTCTGGCTCAGACTCCCAAGTTGTTTTTGTTTGTTTGTTTGTTTGTTTTGGTGGTACTGGGGGTTGAATCCAAGAATTTGCACATAAGCGTGTGCTCTGCCACTGAGCTATATCCTCAGGCTTATCTGTACTTTTATAGTGAGCTGTAAATGTGTGATTTTTTTCTTTGCATTGTTTGTAATTGCTTACAGTTTGTAGAGAATTGAAGAACATGTCCTCATTCATGCTTTAAAAATAAATTATAATATCCTTTTCCTCCCCAGGTTAATGCAGTGTGGCCAATCTGAGAGTTTCTCCTTTACCACTGAGGTAGACCACCCATAGGCAGATAGGATAAGAGCCTCGGAGAAGGGAAAGAGGGAATGAGACCTTAACATCCCATAAAGAGACACTGGGTTGGAGAACACCCTGTCATTGTTGCTGACAACTTCAATCACAATAGCTCTTCCTTAGTTACTCCTACCCCTACCCCTAGCAATGGCCAACTACAAAATCTCTAAAGCACTTCCTCTAGTGCCAACAAACCCTCATCCCCATCCTTATATTAATAAAGGCTTGAAAAACTACTCTTCCCAGGTTTGTTGAAGAAGACAAAATAGAGTCGATTAGCTCCTTTCTGAGTCCTGTATCCCACCAATCAATCATAGGGCCCACAAAATCTCCTAGACAATGGATGCCCATTAACATCCCTCTCTTGAGATACCTCCTATCTTGGGGAGCTCTGCTTTCTTTCTATTACTCTAATAAATCCCATTACTTTGTTTTCATCCTTGTGGCTGTGGATTTTATTCCTCAAATTTGCAAGACAAAGAACCCACCTTTCACGCATGCTTCATGTTATACTACTTTTTCTATAGCTCACAGGCAAGAAGCTCAAGATACCAGTTAGGGTGCATTTTTAAAAGTATGTTATTTTGAACTAGTTATAGACATGTTAATGTTACAAAAATACTACAGGGAGTTTCCTTATGCACCTCACTCATCTTCCCCCATGTTAACATCTTACATAACATCTTACATAACCTCACTCATCTTCCCCCATGTTAACATCTTACATAACATCTTCCCCCATGTTACATCTTACATTTCATTTTTCATTATAGAAAAATGAAATCAGCAATGAGTTAATAATTAAGGATCCTATTTGATTTTCACTATTATACCTACTATGGTCCTTTTTCTTTTCCATAATCCTATTCAGGATGCCACAATGTGTTTAGTAGTTGTTTTTCTAAGAGGAATATTTACAGTTGAGAAAATTAAATCCATATATACCATCTTATTCTTTTTTTCTACTCTTTGACAGGTCTTGTATTTAAGGAAGATATTTTAAGAACTTGGAAACATTTAGTTCTATTATTAAAGAAGTATACTCTTTGATTTTACACAGATACCTTTCCTATAGACTGTAAATATCTTGAGAACACTTTAATTTGTCAGAGTACACATTTGATGAATGAATGAATAAATAGTATCATTTTTTTCCAAAACACTCTGCAAGGTCTGCAGTTTTATGGTTTGTCCTGGTAGCTCAGCAGTAAGGCAGGAATGACCAACTTATTAGAGCAGCTGTCAGTGTCACTAAGTGAAATTTCCACTGGGGTTGACATGGCACTCACCATATTGAGCTTGCCTCCATGTGTGACAAGGCTGGATAATGCATAGGCTGTAAGCACACAGGCAGCAAGAGAGAAGTAAGTGTTGACAATGGCCCTATTCTGTTTCTCTCCAGGTTCTGCAATGGCTGAATTAAAGCTGGGCCAAAATATCCATAGAAAAAGAGTCCCTGCAAATCATAAGAAGGAGTATTAGTTCTAAATGGGGAAGGCCATGCAAAGAAGGCAGTTTGTTTAGGTCAATGACCTTGTTTCCAATTTTAGGCTTAGTTATCTAGATTTAGGAGAAAGGACGAACATTAAGGCAGCATAAACGGAGTGGTCTTCAAAAGACTGCCCACGTGCCACGCGGGTGATGGAGACAAGGTTCCCTCCAGTGGAATGGGCTGGCTAGGAAATAAATGCTAAGAAAAATAAGATGATGAAATAACCATAGAACAAAGAAGTTTCAAAAGCGAGGGCAGGACAGGCAAACTGACCAGACAGGTCCAGCTTCTAACAAAGAAAGGAGCCCATGTCTGCTTTATTTACATTGGAAAACATTAAAGAAGTTCCATGGAAAGTTCTTCACCAAAATAGGATAAAGGTAGGGGCAGGGAGGTACTTAGTTCCTAAGGGGTTATGCCCATCTCCAGTGCTGCTGTGTTGGACCTTCCTAGTCCAATGGAGAAGATCACGGGCATTGGGCAGTCGTCTTCCCTGTGAGTACCACAGGAAGTTCCCAATGCCAGCCCTATCTCCTCCCTGGATGCTGATGTGGAGAGAAGGTCCTCATGCATTCCACAGATGGCTTCCCACAAAAGGAGGTTCCTTTTTAAGCATCCTCACAACCACATTGAAGTAACTTTCCTGTGTGCCTGACCAAAGAGATGGAAATCAGCCAAGTTCATCCCCACTCACCTATCATTGCAAACAAGTCCGAGTGGTACACAGACTCTTCGTTTTTATGCCCCTTTCTCAGGCCAGATCGATATAAGATGCCTGCTACAGCCAAGCCAAAGTAGGCCCCAAAGGCGTGGATTGTCATTGATGCCCCAGTGTCAGAGGCCTGAGGGGACAAAATGGCATGCATGTAAATACAGCGCATTACAGGAGGGATGCCAATGAAAGAACTGTTTCACTGGTTATATCATAAACAAACAGAAGGGGGGAGAGGGAGAGACTGACTTGAAGGGACACATTGTAGTTCCCTCTTGATTCCTGACGTCAGTGTAACTCAGTTCTCTGCACTTCCCTGCCTCTCCCTAGAGGAAAGCAAAGAACCACGCCTACTTGGTTGCTCTGTACTTATTCAGTCAGGAGAAAGATAGAAATTTAAGGTTTTCAAATTGGATCGAGGTTCAGTAAAAAGACTGTCCTGGTTGTATCCATCTTTTACTGGACATGGACAGATCTAGTTGCCTTAAAGATCCATACGTGGCTGGAATGGGTCCAGGTGTCATCATAGCATCTCTGACCTTCCTGACCACCTTCAATCTCCAGGCTACACTGGGTCCCCTCCCAGTTGGAAAACCTTGCTGAGCTTCACCTTGGGGTTTCAGTAGAGTAGGAGGCAGCAATTAATTCTGCTTGGACTTTACAAATACCACATGCATCTGTGACTGTCTTCAAAAGCACACGTTATTTTTGGCAAAAGAAATGGTTCTGTTTCTCCTTCTGGAGCCATCCAATGTCTACAGGGTCTTTGATTAATCAAATTTTCTTAACTCTGTGGCTTCATTTGTACCAGCCAACACCTTTTCCTTTCCTTTATTTTTATTTTTTACTTTTGGGTATTGAGGATTGAACTCAGGGGCACTCTACCATTGAGCCACATCCCCAGCCCTATTTTGTATTTTATTTAGAGACAGAGTCTCACTGAGTTGTTTAGTGCCTTGCTGTTGCTGAGGCTGGCTTTGAACTTGAGATCCTCCTGTCTTAGCATCCCAAGCCGCTGGGATTACAGGCGTGTGCCACTGTGCCCAGCTCCCTTTCCTTCTTCCTCAGAAGTTAACTAGAGGTTTCTCTTTGGTTCCTTAATACCAGTTCAAAGCTCTGTATTTACTGTTACCTTGACTTACAGTGAATTTCTTCCTATTAGTTACTTGAGAAATCTCACCTACCCTTCAGGTCCAGCTTAACTGTCACTTCCTCAGAGAAACCCCTCCTGGATTCTACAATCTAAATTAAATACTTTCTTATGCGGCACCCCTCCCCCCCACTACTTATTTCTTGTGCCTGTAGCAGGTGGGATGAATGTGTAATTATTTGTTATATTTTTGTCTCCCTCACTAGATTGTTAAGTTCTGTCAAGACAGGGACTTTAGCTGTATTGTTTCTCAGTGAATCCCTGATACCTGGAAAGTTCAAGTATTTGCAATTGTATTAAATGTTCAATAGACATACAAACAAAATAACAAAACATTGGAGAGTACCCTGGAATATTCTGTTTCTAAGCCTTGGAGGAATCAATGCAATTTTCATGGAGAGAAAGAAATTTTATCAAGATCTTAACAATAGTCTATATAAGGCTTTTTACAGGGCTAGTCTTCTGGAAGTTGAAATATGAATAGAAGTTAATCATTTGATAAACAATACAGTGTAATAAAAAGAGTCATGGAGTTAGATAAAGGTGAGTTTCAATTCCAAAGAGGTGGGTTTCAATCATTTAGCATCTGTGGTCATCAATTTTTTGGGGAGGGTACCAGGGATTGAAATCAGGGGCACTTGGCCACTGAACCACATCTCTAGCCTATTTTGTATTTTATTTAGACACAGAGTCTCACCCAGTTGTTTAGTGTCCACTTTTGCTGAGGCTGGCTTTGAACTTGTGATCCTCCTTCCTCAGCCTCTTGAGCTGCTGGGATTATAGGCGTGTGTCACCACACCTGGCTTGGTCATCAGTTTTATTGTATACAAATGGTCACAACAACTATACTGCCTTACAGTATTATAAAGATGGGATGAGATGGTTATAGAAACCTTTGTTTACAGCACCACTCAGTAAGCCATGGCTATTGTCACTGCTGTGCTTTCACAAGTCATCAAGGTTTGCCCCAGCATACAGAGGCCACCCAGTACTTGTGGGAGCCAGAGCTCTTGGCTAGGACTAGCAAAGTATAAACGCTTTAACCCTTACCTGAAATATCTCACCAACCAGATATTCATTGCCAGCAAAGGCAGCAATTTCTAAAATTGTCATGATCAGCATTTGGATGGGACTTGTTTTTCCTAGGACAGCTCCAAAAGAAATAAGAACTGTGGCTGTACTGAAGTCTGCATTTATCATGCTGAAGGGAAAGAAAGAATAAATTGAAAATTAATGCATACAAAATGTATATGAGTCCTAAGGTGGAGTTATTGCACCAGCCTTGCAGGGCATAAGCCCCTCTCCCTCGGGCTCTTCCTGCATTCCACCTAGGCCCACTTTTACTCTCTACTTCCTACTCCATCACCTTTCACCCATGTACTTTTCAGTTGCTCTCACTTTTCTTTGTTTTAACTCACTTTGTCCTTTATCTCATTACTTTAGTTTTGTTGACCTGAAAACACAATTATTTCCTAGAGCAATTGTTTACAGTCTCACAACAAGAATACATAATTCCATTTAAAACACAATCTTCAAAAGCCGGGCGCGGTGGCGCAAGCCTGTAATCCCAGCACTTGGGGAGGCTGAGACAGGAGAATCGCGAGTTCAAAGCCAGCCTCAGCAATGGTGAGGTGCTAAGCAACTCAGTGAGACCCTGTCTCTACATAAAAAACAAACAAACAAACAACAAAAAAAAACACAAAATAGGGCTGGGGATGTGGCTCAGTGGTCAAGGGCCCCTGAGTTCAATCCCCAGTACCAAAAAAAAAAAAAATCTTCTAAAAAAATCTAATGGCAGATTTGTGCTACTCACAGCTGAGATGAAAGAAACAATTATTTTATAAATGGGAATTTCTCATACTCATAGTTTTTAGACCACAGAGTTTACGAACATGAATGGATGATTCAGCTCAGTAGAGCAAGGCACTGACTTGGACCCTCAGATTTCAATACTTTTCTGGTGCCTAAGGAGACAATTTGCCAGATAATTTAGAGCCAGAGTGTCAATGGACCAAGCAGAGAAACAACTGATCTGAAAACACAATGGTTGAAAAATAAAGGATTGTCTTACTTTTCTTGGATTGCTGGAAGAAAATACTATAAACTGGGTAACTTTTAAGCAACAGAAATTTATTTCTCATAATTCTGGAGGCTTAGAAGAGGAAGAGCAAAATGCTGACAGGTTCAGTGCCTGGTGAGGGCTTGCTTTCTGGTTCAAGGATCTTACTTCCAGTTGTGTCCTCACACGATGGAAGGGAAAAGATTTTCTCTTGGGCTTCTTTTATAAAGGCACGTAAACTTTATGGAAGTTCTACCCCCCTGAACCAGTCACCTCCCACAGACCTCACCTCCTACTATCACTTTAGGAGTTAAGATTTCATCAGATGAATTTGGTGGGGAAAAGGCAAAAACATTCAGACCATAGCAAAGATACTCACTTTTCGATTCCAATCTGAATTTTCTGTCCATGGCTGTGCAGGATCCCCTGTATAATAATGCCCCATTGCAGCCCTAGAGCAGCGACAAATAGGTTGATACCCACACTGCTGAAGCCGTATTTTTTCAGGAAGGTCATAAGGAAGCCAAACCCAACAAATATCATCACATGCACATCTTGGAATACTGAAAAAGAGCAGAGGACAGTTTGCATAAGGGGAGCACAAAGAACGTGTTGTATTGTAGTACATAGCATTTATAAAATTCACCTTTACATAAAACATTGCAAGAGGAGAGTATTAACTGGGAAACAAAAGGCTGGTTCCAAAGCCATCTTGGCTGCTTAAGAGCCACACAACATTGGCAAGTTATGTAGAATTTAAGTTTTTTTCTTAGAAAACTACAAACTATAATACCAGAGTGGTTTTTATTCTCTACCTAAAGATTTTCCAAGATTTGTGTGTGTGTGTGTGTGTGATTTTCTACCCAAGGAAAGCTTTCTAAAGCACACTATAAATATTACCCCCTCTAGAAATACTTTCCCAGTACTCTCAAAAAAATTAATATTTCTTCTTGTCATTTACACAGTTTCTCTATAGACCTCAGCTTTATTATTTGTCATGTTGCATTAGCATTTATCTTGCATACAATACAGTGTAATGGTTAACTAGTCCATGAGGTATTTATCTCCTGTACTAGATTGTAATCCTCTTTTTAAAAAAACATTTTTAATGTGTACTTTATAATTATACATAATACCCCAAAGGGGTATTATGCACCAATAAAAATATGAAAAAATAAAAATAAAAAAGTGGGATTCATTATGCCTTATTTTTATGTTCACATAATATAATTTGATCAATCTCATTCTCCAATACCTTCTCTTTCCCTCCCTTTCTCCCTCTTTCTTCCTGATCCACTTGCTCTATTCTACTGATCTTCCTTTTTTTATCATCATTTTATTATTTTGATTGGTGCATTATAGTTATATATGTAAATGGGATTCATTGTGGTATATTCATACACAGACATTGCATAATTTGGTAGATTTTGTTCCCTACTACTTGCCCATGTCCTGTCCTCCTCCTTCTTTCAATCCTCTTCCTCTACTGATCTCTTTTCTATTTGTTGTGAGATTCCTTTTTGTTTTCTTTCCCTCTCTAGCTTCTGCACATGAGAGAAAACAGTCAATGCTTGACTTTCTGAGTTTGGCTTATTTCACTCAATATGATATTCTTCAATTTTTTTTGTGTGTGAAGTACTGGAGTTTGAATACAAGAGTATTCTCTGCCACTAACCTACAGCCCCAGCCTTTTAAAATTTTTATTTTTGAGACAAGATCTTGTTAAGTCACCCAGGCTGACCTTGAACCTGTGATCCTCCTGCCTCAGCCTCCTGAGTGGCTGACATTACAGATCTGGGATTGTACATCTGTCTTAGACTGTGAGTTTCTTGATTGAAGAGATTAGGACATATTTATCCTTTTATGCCCTGAATTTGGGAGGATACCTTGCATATAACAGCAGCAGTGATAAATGTCTGATAGATGAATGAATAATTGAAGGAGTATCCATTTATCAAATGGGCATAAAAGTATCAGCCCTGAAAGTCTTACAAGATCATTATTTGAGTCCAACTGGAAAATGTCATTATAGAGATTTATAAACCACTTTACAAAACCATGAGGCTGTAAACAAACACAAAAGCTATGCCCTGTTGAGGAAAAAAACACTTTATTTGGTGTCGAGAAACACAGGCTTAGGTTCCCCTATTCTAATAGGTGACCTTGAGTAGTCACCTATTGTCCATGAATTTCAGTGTTTCATCTACAAACCTTGTAACACAGGGCTACTCTACATGGGATAACCTATGTGGAAGTATTTGCGTACAGTAAATACTATACAAATGAAACACATGGTCAAATGTGGTATAGTGAAACACAGGCTATTCCCTCAAGGAAACTGGAGTTTAGTTGGCTGAAACATGTATTTGGATAGATAAAATTGATATTTTTTGCTGGGTGCAATGGTGCATGCCTGTAATCCCTGCGGCTGGGGAGACTGAGGCAGGATGATTGCGAGTTCAAAGCCGGCCTCAGCAAATGTGAGGCACTAGGCAACTCAGTGAGACCCTGTCTCTAAATAAAATACAAAATAGGGCTGGAGATGTGGCTCAGTGGTCAAGTGCCCCTGAGTTTGATCCCTGGTAACCTCCCCCAACCAATTGATATTTTTGCACTGACCTCGCCACTGAAAAAGGTTGAGTATTGGCAATTCCTTGTGGTTCAATATAGTAGATGCACAAAAAATTATTAAACTAGAAGCAAATGTGAAACCAGAGGGAGAAAAATAAAATATTTTAGGTGTCAAATTACTGTTAATTATTGTACATGGACATATAAGTGGAAGTGACAGCAGGAAAGATGTGTATAGAAATATGTCCCAGAGGAAACTGAAATTAGAGGTCACTCAGTTTCATAAAAGGTGGAATCAGGATTTGAATTGAGGTCTGATTCCACGGATTTTCCCATTAACCAAGCATGGCTGAAGTATTAAGATAACGAAGGTCAGCCTTGTGTCCCAGGCATGCAGGCATGTTCCTACCCATTGGCTCCTCTTCTGTTCCACCACAAGCTCAGGAGGCAGCATTTCTGAGTGTGGGAGACCAAGGTACCCCAGTCAGGCTAGCCTTCTGTATTGGATGGATGTTGAGACACCCTCTTCTGTTCAGAGTGCTGCCAGATGACTGCACTAACCTCTGAATTCTTTCTGGAAAATGCTTGTTTTGCTCATGGTCACAGCCCTTCCCCAGGGTGGTCTGTGCCCAATGACTGATTTACATGAGCATTCCCTTGTCTCAGTAGAAGATCACCTCAAGATGGACAATCCCAGCCTCAGAGCTTCCAATGGGAAGAGCTGAGGCCTTCTCCTGTGCAAACCCTTCTCCCACAATGTTGATCATTATGGCATTGACTCATACTTACCTAGGGAACCCCAGAGCTACACCTGAGCCACTGACAGGCAACTAACACCAACCTGTGAAATATAGTTGACCATATATATTCATTTATCTTTCCAAATGGTTGCCATTTAACTTTTATATGTAAATATGTGATTTATATAATAGACTAAGTTGGAGGGCAATTTAGAGAATGAGCATGACTCTTACTAACCTGATTTTATTAAACCTTTTTAGGACTCCATTTCTCCTTTTCTAAGGAAAATTTGGATTAGATGATGTCCAATGTGTCATCTAATATTTAGTTAATTTAATTTTCAGATTAGGAATCTAAGGCCCAGGTAAATTAGGTGAGTTGTTTGTAATCACAAGACTAGAATAAAAATAAGGATCCTATGAAAATAAGGATTTAGTTTTGTGCTTCAAGGTTATGCCACTACCTATTTACTTCCCTGTTATTGTAATTACACAAAGTTATTTTCTTAAATATTCTTTTCTTATTTCTTAGAGTACTCTTGTTTCCTCTATAAGCTATTGATTTTTTTTTTTTTTTTTTGAGTACTGAGTTTTGAAGTCAGGGGTACTCGACCACTGAGCCACATCCCCAGCCCTATTTTGTGTTTTATATAGAGACAGGGTCTCACTGAGTTGTTTAGTGCCTCGCCATTGCTGAGGCTGGCTTTGAACTCGTGATTCTCCTGTCTCAGCCTCCCAAAGTAGTGCTGTTATTACAGGTGTGAGCCACTGTGCCCATCTTCTACTGATTTTAAGGTTTGCAGTAACCAACTAATTTTAAAAAAATCGTTTTTATTTAATTTTGTACTGTGGTACACTGGGAGAAGTTACTCTTCAGCTTTTTCCCCTTCTCCCTTTAATGGAACACTGGACATTTTCCATGGGGGCTGGGGGAGGGGGTCTGTAACTGTGTGCCAGTGTTTTGTTTTCTCTGTCCCTCCCATCTAGCGCTTGTTACCGCTTTTCGCCACAAGAGGGCATACAAACCTCATCTATTATTTGTATTGTCGTTTACCCCCAGCTTCAAGAATTTCTGAGCCAACAGGGCAGAGGCCACAAGTTTAGTTTTGTACTAGTTTCTGCTACTAAAAGAATAAAGCATATACTTTGTAGAGGAAAGAAGCATTTCTTTAGGCATTTAAGCATTGGTAAGATTTTCCAAAAAGCGTTAAAGATTTTCAAGACTCTCTTAAATTATTTATTCTCAACAGAGGACAGTTTTAGTACCCAGAGTACACTTGGTAGAATCTGGAGATATCTGTGGTTGTCATAACGTGAGGGGGTGGGATGGGGCAGTTGAAGTCCTGAGGCCAGAGACTAGGGATGTTGCTATACATCCTACAATGCCCAGGACAGTTCCTCACAAGGAGCTGTTAGGTTCAAAATGCTAATAGTGTCACTGTTGAGAAACCTTTATCTAAGTCATATCTTGCTTTTATAAGGATTCAGAATGGTATACAACTTTGATTTTCTTTAAACATTTAAGACTGAAGGAAAAAAGGCTGCCTTAATGTACCTGGGACTCTGGCTGGTACATGGCAAGTTTCACACTGTTTTGAACCAGGATAGTAGGGGTGTGGAACCAGGGGTCCAGTTTTCTCTAGCTCCCTTCTCCCATTATTTGCTGCTTCCTGAGTCCACAGTCCCACAGTGTTTTTATTTTAAACATTTCCTGAAAATTGTAAATAGAAAATGGAGATACTGCAAAACATAAAAGTGGAGGAACTCCATTTGAATTTTCAACACTCTATGTGCCGTTGGATCAGCAGTGGATCTCCTTGAACCTAGGTTTCCTCATTTGTAAAATCAATCTTACTTTATATGTCTCCAAGAGGGCCTGGACTTTATTTTATCCTCATGTTTCCAGTACTGGGGACAGACTACATGCTAAATACAGAATAAGCATGTAAAACTCAGATGCATACAGAGCACTTAGTAAGCTTTTATGTTTAGTACTGTTATGTGTTAAGAAGACTATCACATTCAGGATCAGTCTTAAGGGAGGCCACAATATTTACCCATTTTTAAATAGTGAATGCTTTCTTTGCCTGTGTATAAAATTCACACACACACACACACTATATATATATATATACATATATATATACACACACACACACACATACACACATATGTGATACTTTAAGCTCAAAGAGATTTATCTTGAGTATCCTCAGCAATTACTTGGAACTCTACAATTTGTTCAAAATAAGAAAAATAAGATCATTCATCTTGCTGTCTTATTGAGTAAACTCATTATCCCACAAAGAATATCTTCTTGCCCTTTGAAAGTAGCTGGATGTTTATGGAGTCCAGAAAATACTTTGTTAATCTGTTGAGAACAATACATCTACGTAGATAGATGTTGCCTAAATTTCAACCTGGTAAACAGCAGTGCCCATATAATGTAGTGGTTAAAGCACAGGAGTTAGAGACACACAACCAGGGTTGCAATTCAGCTGGACTCTTTCTTTTTACTAGCCACCTGACCTTGGGCAAATTGCACAATCTCTTTAAACCCAAACTTTATCATAGATATTTCTTTTTAACGTGTATACTAATGGTTCTTTTGAGGACTAGGAAAAAAGCAATTAGGCTTCATTATAATTAAGCTTCATTTTAATTACTGGTTTTATCATAAATTAAAATGTATGCTACTTTGCTACTACAAAGGATTTGTATTTAAGATTGAATACCAAACCTGCCAGGACTCAACTATCATCATCATCATCATCACTGCCACTCTCACCAGTACCACCCCTTTAGTTGTATTAGTAAAGTTGCATTCACTTTGCTCGTTTTTTAAATTTTACTTCCACATATATCTTGCAGTAGGATGTATGGCAAGCCCTGGTAACTCCACATGTTTAAAACACAACATTGTTCTAATCCTCTATCACACAAAACAAACACAATGAAACAAAGCCCTCCTTTCCCTCCTTTTCCTCGTTTTTGCTTCAGATACATGCTGGTTGCACACATTGTCCCCATCACCCACATCCGGAAGCTCCACACTTCTAGGCATTTTCTGCATACCCTCTTCTTGCATTTAATTTGTTTATGTGTCTGTTTTTTTGCCTTGTGTTCTCATTTATCATGTATTCAAACAGACCCCAGAAGGAGCATATCAAGTGAGACACTTTCAGGAGAAATTGAATCCAAGTCTGCAAGTAGGAATCATCAGGTAGCTCGTGTAAAAATTCCAGCGTGTGCAGCTTTTCAGGAAATGCCTCAAGCTATCGCTGAATAAAGGGATCCCAGGTGAGGGCCACTATAAATTCATTTAATTGAAACCATAAGGCTTTTATTCAGAAAACGTGTTTGTCGGTCTACTGGTGAAAATTGCAAAGCTTCTTTTCAATTATAATTAACTTTCCTGTTCGTTCGTTCGTTCGTTTGTTCCTTCCTTCCTTCCTTCCTTCCTTCCTTCCTTCCTTCCTTCCTTCCTTCCTTCCTTCCTTCCTTCCTTCCTTCCCTAACCACCTGGCAAAGTAAGTTTGCTGTACATACAGGATTTTGGTCTTAGCAAGTTTTTGTCTTTTGAACCGGTAGGGTTGTGTTCTGAACTCATCTTTTCTTTTTTTAAAAAAAATGTTTTTATTGGTGCAATATAATTGTACATAATAGTAGGATTCGTTGTGACATGTGCATGCACATAATTTGATTAATTTCATTCCTCAGTACTTTCTTTTTTTCTCTTCTTCTCTGCCACCCCAATGTCCCCTTCCTTTACTAATCTGCCTTCTATATATTTTTTAATTGGTGCATTATGATTATACATAACAGTGGGATTCATTGTGATATATTTGTACATAAACATAGCATTACTTGGTCAATTAGACTCCTCAGCACTTCTCCTTTCCATTTCCTCCCTTCTTGTTGATTCCCTTTCTTTACTCTGCTGTTTTATTTTCAATTTTATGAAATCCCTTCTTGTTATTATTTCTTCTCTAACTTCCACACTTGAAAGAAAACAGGACCCTTGACTTTCTGAGCCTGGCATGTTTCATATATATATACAAAAAGATAAATAATACATGATATATAATGCATATAAATATAATTTGATATATATATAACATATACACACATTACATGTATCCTATATTCTTTTTTTTTTTAAAGTTTTTTATTCATTTATTTGTTATTTATATGTGGTGCTGAGGATCGAACCCAGTGCCTCACGCATGCTAGGCAAGCGCTCTACCACTGAGCTACAGCCTCAGGCCGTATCCTATATTCTTTATCCATTCATCTTTTGATGAATTGTTCTATAATTTGGTTATTGTGAACTGGGCTTCTATAAACATAAGTATGCATGTATTACTATAGTATGCTGACATTAATTCTTTGGATAACTACCAAGGAGTGGTGTAGCAGGGTCATATGGTACCATTCCTTCTCTTTTGAGGAACCTCCATACTAATTTCTGTAGTGGTTGTACTAATTTTCAGTTCTACAAATAATGTAGAAGTTGAACTTATGTTTATTGAGAGAGTATTGTCCTTAGGGTAATATCTTCCCTTCCCTCTCATATTTCAAATATTTAGGAAGACAGTACAACACACATTTAAATATACTAATCTACCTACATTTTTTCAGTTATTAATATTTCCTATATTTTCTATTTCTCTCCTCCTCTCTCTTTACACACACACACACGCACACACACTCTCTTCTAAACCATTTAAAAGGTGATAGTTTGTCCCAAACCACTTTAGCCTGAATCTCTTAAGTGAAAGTATATCATTCTAAAAAACCACAATATCATCACCACATCCAAAGAAAAGCAAGATTAATTTATACAATATTATACTGATATATGCAATATTCTTATAAATAAACATCTTTGAATTAATTACTACACCTATAACAAATTGCCCTTTTACAGAATCTTTTGATTTGTTATCCATTCAAACTCTGTGTGTTGTCTCTGTGTATCATGTATCTTTCAACTCCCATGTACATGATAATTCTAAGATGTTGTTTACCTTATTTATTATGTTGATATTTCCACATCTGGTGAAAAACAATCATGCTTTAAACTGCTTTTGTTTTGGCAGATATGAAAAAAACAGCACCAAACTGAAATAGTAGTCATGCTGGTCTCCATCACACTATTGCAGTGAAAATAAAAGCTAGTTTTACTTAAGAATTCTTTGATGAAGTAAAAAAATCACTAATTTTATTAACTACTAATCCTCTCATACATGTCTTCGTAACATTCTATGTGGATCAGCCTAGTGAAATGCAATTGCATATACATATAAGACTTCTTTTATTTATCAATCTATTTAATTTATTTATTATACTTAGGTATACATGATAGAATGCATTTTGATTCATTGTACACAGATGGAGCACAACTTTTCATTTCTTTGGTTGTACGTGATATAGAATCACATCATATATGTAGTCATACATGAAGCTAGGGCTATGATGTCCATCTCATTCCACCATCTTTCTTGCCCCCATGCCCCCTCTCTCTCCTTCTCCTTTGAGCAAAGTTCCTCCATTCTTCCTATATCCCCTTCCTCATTATGGATCAGCATCCACGTATCAGAGAGAACATTCAGCATTTGTTTTTTTGGGGACTGGCTATAGCACTTCCTAAAATGCAATGGTATCACAGAAAAAAGGACCCTTTTATGCTTGTTTGAGTTGTTCACTGAACATTTTTTTAATTGGTTCTTTTTAGTTATACATAACATTGGGATTCATTATGACATAACTATAAAAGCATGGAATATAATTTGCTATAATTTGGTCCCCAATTCTTCCCCTTCTCCTGCCCTCTTCTCTCCCCGCTCTTCCCTTTCCCTCTATTCTATAGATCGTTCAGATATTTATTTTAGTTTTTTTTAAAGTTAGTGTCTTTACTGTCTTGTGGATATATATTCCATGACTGTGCATTTTACTGTGGCATATCCATATATGTACATATGAGAGTTAAAAGTAGAAAAAGGAAAAAGAAAAATTAGGTCAGATTTACTTCATTGATCTTTCCTTATCTCATCCCTCTTCCCTCCCCCTCAACTCTCAATCCCCTTCCTCTACTCCACTGATCTTGTTTCTATTTTGATGGAATCTGCACTCCCCTTTGCCCGTTCTCTCTTACTCTTTTCACCTTCATTTTGGACTAGTTTTCACATATCAGGGAAAACATTTGATCTTTGACTTTCTGAGTCTGACTTAGGATGATAGTCTCTAGTTCCAATCATTTACCAGTAAATGCCATAATGTCATTCTTCTTTATGACTAATACTCCATTGTGTATATATACCACATTTTCTTTATCCATTCATTAGTTGAAGGGCTTCTAGATTGGTTCCATAGCTTGGCTATTGTGAGTTGTGCTGCTGAATGAGAATCTTTCTAAGGAATTCCATTGTTACTTGAAAGACTGACATAAATTAAATAAGCCAAATTGTTGTCTGTTTCTCTCATATGTGGAAGCTAGAAAGGAAAAAGGAAATAAAAGGTGGGGGGAGATCCCATGAAAATGGAAGAGACATCTGTAGAGTTGAGTAAAGGGATCAGGGGAAGGAGGAAAGCAGAAGGGAAAATACTGGGGACCAATACTGACCAAATTATACTTTTATGTTGTCTGTATATACAAATATGTAACAACAAATTCCACTATTATGTATAATTAGAATGCACCAATAAAAATATAAAAAATGTTTTCAGACTTGGTTATTTGGCAGATATTTTTTACAAAATGGATGAAATGAAACTGACGTATCATTTAAAAGAACTGACAGTATTTGTTGCCATGAAATCTTTTGAGCTTTTGAAAAATTCGAATTTCAAAAAATTTGTCACTACAAGATTCTCAAGTTCCTGTTATTCTTAATACTTCTCTAGTGAGATTATTGGTGATATTAACAAAGACTGTTTTGATATTTTGTAATGCAATGTGTTAACACATGAAAGATCTGTATAACTCAGTGAGTCAAAAGATTTCAAATCAACAATGAACAGTATTGCAAAATTACACATGGGTACATGATTCACTGAAAGTGAAAGAATATACCAAGGGATTTTAGTATAACAAGAGTATGAAAAGATCGGTGATATGGTTTTAATGTCCCTTAGATACCAAGGACCCAACATTTGTGCAGTTTCTAATAGGATGTAAAGGATTCTCAAAGGGCCTTCTCTTTCATCTCTAGTTTTATCTCATTTATCTATGTGTTAGTAAAGATTAACTCAAGCTTCAGTCCTTGTCAAATTATTTGACTCAACAGAATGATCAACACTTGCAGGTACGGAGATTCCAAAAAAAAAAAAAAGGGCATAACTAGTTTCTCAAATAAGTATCTCAGAGATCATTCATGACATGAAGCATAATATTCAGATTATAACACACTTCTGTAGTTGCACATAGAGATGTGTGCAAACCCAAGGGTTGTGTAACACTGTTTCTTTTCTACTATTCAAAAAAGCATAGCAGAACAAAAGTGGCAGGGTTGGGGAAAACAAACTGGTATTCACTTTAAGTCAAGGAAAATATATGTAGCGATACCTATTTGCAAAAAAAAACCCCTAAACATTCACCAACCTGCAACTGAGAACTATTGTAGTACATTAGAATTTTTTTTTTTTTTTTTTGTGGTGCTGGGATTGAACCCAGGGCCTTGTGCATGCGAGGGAAGCACTCTACCAACTGAACTATATCCTCAGCCCAACACTGGACTTCTTAAGCAGTAAATGGAGCTTTCTCTATGCTTGAATCCCTGCACTGAGCACACTGCGTGGCATTAGGTAGGCAGCTAGGACATCTCCTGTCCTGATGCATTAGTTTTCCTAATCCTGTTTCATTTATAGCCAGTTGATTTGACTTGAACATTGTTTTCTAATAATCTCAATTCACGATAGCTAAACTATGGAACCAATCTAGGTGTCCTTCAATAGATGAATGGTAAGAAAATGTGGTACATATATTCAATGGAATATTGCTCAGCATTTGCGGGTTAAATGTATGGAGTTGGAGAATAACATGCTAAGTGAAATAAGCCAATTCCCCCCAAACCAAAGGCCATAGTGTTTTCTTTGATAAGTGGATGCTAATTCACAATTAGGGGGGGCACTAAAGAAAAATAGAATTATCTTAGATTAGCTAGAGAAGAGTGAAGGGAGGGGAAGGGAGGGGATATGGGGATAGGAAGGATAGTAGAATGAAAGAGACTATTTTACTATATATCTATATATATATCTACATATATATATGTATATGTAGATATATATATGACTGCATGAGGGATGTGATTCTACATGTACAATCATAAAAATGAGAAATTTTACCCCATCTATGTATGATATATCAAAGTGCATAAATGCATTCTACTGTCATGTATAACTAATTAAAACAATAAAAAATGAATATCAACAATTTGCTCTCCAATGACTTATGCTGTTACATAAACTTTGTTTAATTGTTTCCAATGTAGGAAAAATGTTGAAGCACAATCATGTAGTTTCTCAGACTATTCTACAAGTTATGTTAAACAGGCATAGTGTATGTAGCTGAGATGAAATATGAGAATAATGTAGGATTTTAGGTCTTGGGAGTCACTCTTACAGAAGAGAGTATTGTGTATAGACTATAATATGAGCAGCATTTTGAATAGATGAAAGCTGCTTTGTGTAAAATTTTACTTGTGGCATCTTATTACCATTTAAATGTGTAAATCTACTTATTCAAACATATATGCAAATGTATTTTTGCTCATTTGAATATCATTCCAGATGCACAGGAGACAGTTTAATTAATTGCACACAAGAATATTAGGACTTAGATCAGTCACATAACCCTGGATGAGAAAGGTTGAAAGGACATCTTTTGTCCTGATGCATTAGTTTTCCTAATCCTGTTTGATTTATAGCCAAGGCATTTCATTACCCTTCAATTATACATGCACACACACACACACACACACACACACACACACACATACACACACACCCCTTTCCCCACTGGAATATATACTTTATGAAGGTATGGGTTTTGCCTACTTTGTCTGTTTTAGTCACTGCCTAGGGCCTAAAGCCTTAAAAATTGTTGAAAAGAAGGAGCTTAATAACTATTTTATTAACAAATTATAAAATGAAGGAATTTACATATTCCCTACAAGTAAGAGAGCTGTGATTGTTAAGATATATATAATATGTATATAAAACAACTTTATTGAGATACAATTGATATATAAACATTATATATAATTGAAGTGTACCATGTACATTTTGATATGTATGTACATGGTGAAATGATCATCATAATCAAGCTAATCAACATACCCATAACCTCTACATAGTTATCACTCCAAGTATGTGTATGTGTGTATCGTGAGAAGATTGGAGATTTATTCTCTTAGCAAATTACAAGCATGCAATACAATATCTATTATTATTAAAATGCTGGATGACAGATCTTGAGAAATTCTTCACCTATTGCTTGGCCATTTTTAGTAACTTCCTCTAACTTGTTTTGTTTTGTTGTACTGGAGATTGAACTTAGGGGCAATCCACCACTGAGCCACATCCCTAGCCTTATTTTGTGTTTTATGTAGAGACAGGGTCTCACTGAGTTGTTTAGCGCCTCGCCGTTGCTGAGGCTGGCTTTGAACTCACGATTCTCCTGTCTCAGCCTCCCTAAGTGCTGGTCTTACAGGCTCTAGCTTGGTTTTTATTTCAAATTCTGAATTGAAATTTTACTTAGGAGCTTTGACACTGGGACTTAGAAAGTTTAGTATTATGGAAATTATTAAGTTCTCAATATAATATTATTTGAATCACAATCTTAGATCATATTTTTGACATTTTGTTTATTATATTTAATTTATATTTTTGCTTATATCTGTTCTAGACAGTGGGGTTTTACAATTAAGGCATTGTATTTCTTTCATCTTTGAGTAAATTTGCTATAGCACATGTTTGGTACTTAAAATATTTATTCAATGAATAAATGAATGAATGAATAAAATGTACTCAAGCATACAGAGTTGAAAATAATTCTGATTTTTTTCTATTTTTCTTTAACCTGAAAATTGTAAAGTTCATTTAGTCAAGATTCTTCTCAGTTATCTACACAGTATAAGGGCAACTAAACTTGGAGTATAAGTCTCTGACCTATGGTCCAAACTCTGCTCTTAACTTTCAATTTTGTGTTTTTGCTAAGTCACTCTAGGTTCTAATTTCTACATGGGCCTACTCCCCATTATATTAACTCCTTCAGAAAAACATAGGAATAACAACACAGGTATCAATTGTTTTTAAAAATTTTAGACACACTGTAAACTATAATAAGCTCTGCTACTATTTTAAATAAAAAAATTTTTAAATTACTTGAGATTGACTTAAAAAAATAAACCATCTATGTAATAATGACTATCATCTCCCTTCCTGGTCAGCAAGGTAATGAATATGTCTGTCTCATAATAAGCACTGAGTGAAGGGTAGCTATCATTGTTAACTGTTTCATAGCCTGCCCTTCCATGCTTGAAACCCAATTTCTCCTTTCTCTCAGTCACCGTTCCCAGGGAAGGATTCTGCTTTTATAATGTGTCAGGCGCTCACAATTTCCTTTTTATTTCAAAGGAACAAACTGCTTTCCTTTAAGAATATTTATAAAACCTTGAGTATCCCCTTCAACTGAACTTCAGTAACTTTCTCTGTCATCCTAAATACCCCTTCTCACAACTTAGGACTCTACCTGGAGTCCAGAATCCCTTTTGTATCACTACACTTTGTTTCCATTCTCTGCCTACAAAGTTGCCTTCAACTCTTTGATGAAGGTGATGAGTGTGTGTGTGTGTGGGGGGGGTAATATTTTATTATTTGTGGAAATAGTGGCCAATTCAAGGAACAAAGAAGGTCATTTAACAGTAGGTAGGCAATGCAAAAAACTAATCAATTATTTTAATTTTCAGCTTCTTGTTCTGACATTTGAATAGGCACAGATTCTATCCAAACATGTTAATCATGGAGAGAAGATCAGATGCCCCAGCAGAAAGGTACAGTACCCTCAGCACTTGCAACACTTAGATAATTCTACAAGAAGCTCAAGAGCTTACAGTATTATAGGATTCAAAGATTTCACATTCTGAGAACCCAAAGAACCCCAAAACAAATAATATAAAGTAAATTGCCTACTCACGAGGATATAACTGGAGGAATCTCTCTGATTTTGTTGGCTTGGTGGTATTGGGACGCTGGACAGTATCTGGATCCACCTCATACTCTACAAATAATCCAAATAAAACAATCATAGCAACCTCCAGGCCTAAGGCCATAAGAGGGAAACTGAACCTCATGTTTGTGGCAAAGGTCGGAGAAGCACTGAGGCTTTCACAGACTGCGAGAAGTTGATAAGAACAGACGGCTGAGCTCTATGTAAAATTAGGCTGCATGTCCAAGGCATCCTAATGACATCACAAGAACGAAAATGGGCAATACTGATTAAAATGTCCCACCCATTGGAAAAATTATGCTCTGTAATTTAATGATTCTTTTGAATGTTGGTTTGAAGAACATACATTGTAGATTGGAAGAAGTTAGGTATGTTACATATTAATGTAGATTGGGAGACATCAAAAGTTCTACTATTATGTACATATGTGAATATACTGTGAATTTCACCTTATAAATATCTATAAAGTGCCAACTAAAAATACTAAATAAATAAAAGAAAGATCAGTAAAGGAAGGGGAATGGGGAGAAAGTAGGGGAGGAAAAGAGGACTAAAATGGAGTAAATTATATTTCCTGCATGTATAATCATGTTAAAATTAACTCCAATATTATGTATAACTATATGGCACTAATAAAAATGGTTTCTTGCACAAGTGCCTACAATCCTATTTAACCTAATGCAGTAGAACCTTCTTAAGTGCTTATAACATACCAGACCCTACACAGGCTGTATAGGAGACACAAATCTAAACAAAATATGGAACAAAACTATAAAAAAGACATTTGGAATTAGGGAGGCAGATATATTAGGAAATTATGGTAGAAAAGTAAATCAGAAAAATGGTGGTTATAAAAGTACTAGATAACAAAAATATAGCAGATCATAATTTTACTTTTAATATATAAGTAATATAATAGTGGTTATAAAAGTTTTAGAGAGCATAAATTATTATAGAGACTAACTTAACTTTAATACACTTTGCCTTAAGCCAAAACTACTAACATGAGAGGTGTTATAGATATGGAAAATAAAAAAATTAATGGACCTTTAGTAGCAGGAACAGCATAGGTCTTTCTAAGAACATGGCATGTTTGAGGAATATCAATGAGTTAAGCAAAGCTGGAGCTTATGTGAGATGTGAAGGGATGGAGTAGGTAAAGACAGAGCTGTACTGTCAGCTGGGCTGGATTGTTAAGGGTCTTGTATTCAATATGAAGGATGCCTGTTGTTGAATATTATCTCACTGGTAATGGAGAAGAGAGAGCACTGTAAGAAGCAGTTTTGCCTATATAGCATAAGGTTTTTGGCTTCTTACTCTGATTTACACAAATGTATTTACAAGTAAATATATATATATGTACACACATGTCTTTAAAAAGGAAAGAAAGAATATTGGCAAGGACATAGTGGATCTATTATCCTGATGGTGTAAATAAGATGGTAAGCAATTCAAAATTACTAAATGCATGAAAAACTTCTAGTCTTAATCTGAGATTGTCCTCATAGCAGAATAGGCTGTTTTTGAGAACTTAGAGCTAGCAGTGAAATAAAATTCCTTTCACTAATACCCATTTCCAAAAGATTCTAATGCAAAATATGGAGAAGAGAGGTGCAGATGACTGGTAGGCCAGACATTACATCAGAATAAATGTTTATATTTTAAAATAATAGCAAATTGCTCTGTGTGTGTGTGTGTGTGTGTGTGTGTGTGTGTGTCTCTTTCTGGTAAATTTTCCCACAATAGAACAGAAGATATTAGGATTAAATGATCTCTGAAATTTCATACATGGTACACTTGAAAAAATAGCTGCTTCCATTGCTTTTTATAATAGGCACAGCAAAGGTGGACTCACAAGCCTCACTGTGGAAATTACCATAAACATCTATACTTGGTTTCTACTTTTGTAGTGGTCTAAAGAGTCTTTGTGAGAACTCCAGTAAGTCATAAACTTTATATATTTATGTTAATAAACCTTATAAATGTTTGTGAAAACAAAATAAAGAATTATACATAGCAAGAACATTCTAAACAATATCAATGTTCAAAATTATTTAATGAAGTGGTAAAGTAACCCAAGATCCATCATATCATGGTTTGGTTCTATGTGACACTTCTCTTGGCAGGCCGAGGACAGAAGTTTCTATCTGTACAGGTGATAGGACTGTTGAGTGATTTGACTTCAGTCTGTTTGTTTGGAGTGTTCAAGCTTGTTGCCCTTCTTCTGAATGTAGATTTTCATACTCTGTATCATGTGTGACCTGAAAAAGAGCTATTTCATTTAGGTCCTTGTGCATGATTTTCAATCTAATCAAAACATTCTTTCCACAAGTTCTGTTCCTCCAACCCACACACATCCCAAAATCCCCTTTGATGGCATGTCCCCCTGTGACTTAAGGACCTCTCAGCTGGCCCCATCGCCTAAGGGTTTTATTACTTCCATATAGTGTCATTCCCAGGCCAAGTCTTTAGCACATGGGTCTTTGGGGGACATTTAACATACAAACCATAGCACTCTTACTAAATTGTGGTCTTTTCTTAGCACTTAGCATAAATGGCTGTGTGTATTGCATTTATGTGTAATTTAAAGCAAATGGCTATTTCTCTTTCTGCCTGTTAGCTTCACAAGGACAGGGGCCGTGTCACTTTTGCACATCCTTTGTTATCTAGAGCAATACCATGCCTCTCAGTGTATAATTGATAGATATCACTTGAATGAACTGAATTGAGGGCAAATTTGAAGGTGGAAAAAAATATCAGAAAGCAGTCCAAATAGTGTGAGGAAGGAAGATCGGGACAACTTTACCTTAATGAGCTACATATTAAGTTATGGATATGTTGAATCCCAACTTTAATATTGTTACTTTCCCCTTATTTAAATTGTGAGGGCTCATCTCTGTATTTGGAATAAAATTGAGGATTAAAATCAAACCATGAAACTAGGAAAGATTTGGTAGGATGGACCCATGGGAGTGTGACCCTGAAGACTTCAACAGCCTTTTAAAAATCTGCCTCCTGACAGTTCTTGATCATGAGAGAACAGGCTGGAGGGTACAGGTGTTCTAAAGTACAGATGAATTACCTGTTGCTTTGTCTGTTCTGAAACTGTAGGCTGGATGTCTTCTAATGCCTTCTAGTAAAATTGTTAAGACTCATGAATGGGAAGCCATGTTCTCATCTTAGATGTATTGTTAACTTGCTATGCAGCTTTAGAAAAGTGACATAATGTCTTTGTATCAACTGGTAAATATATGTGGAATGTACCTAATAGTTGTTACAAGAAACTTTGATGTGCCTTTGCTTATTTCTGTTGGAAAATAATAATTGAAATAGGACCATCATTGCTTTGATATTGTCCCTCTCCCTCTACTTTGTGCTTCTACAATGGCAGAGCAGGGGACAGCTTTAGGAGGATAAAAACACTGAAAGGTTTTCAGCATTTGTTCTGGACAGTGTGTTATGTGTCTATTTAGCCACCTTCTTTAGTCCCACTGCAATTTGATACATTTTTATATTTTACAAACATAACTTGCTCCACCGGTTCAAATATGTGGCTGAAACATCTAACTGCATTCTGTATAAAGTGCAGTGGATATGTAGATATAGATACATAGATGAGAAATATTTTGTTAAAGAGGTAGTAAGGTGAACAAATAAATGTATGGGGATGTTGTTTGGAAAAATTTGAAACATCTGTAATTAGCTTAATAAATTGTAAACCTGAAGCCATGCTATTTAAATAATAAAGCCATCAAATGATTATAGCCTATTGAAGAGAGGAATCATATCAAAGTTTAAATTTTTAAAAATTTTGAATAATTTTACATTAAGAGTTGCAAAGATATCAGAGAGTTTTTTCTCACCCTTTTCTCATTTTCCTCCAATGTTAGCCTCTAACATGATCATAATGCAATTATAAAAAACAGGAGAATAACATTGATCTAATAATACTACCTAAACTCCAGAGGCCAAATGCCCTTTCATCACAATACTATTAGGGCATACATGATATTGCTGCAGATTAGCACTGATGACATTAACTTTAATTATTTGGTTAAGGTAGAGAAGATTTTAATTTAAAATATTCTCTCTTCCCAACCTTGCCAAGAAAAGATTATGTCCCAAACAGGTATCCCTAAAATGATCAAGGTAGCTGCTACACAAAATTAATGAACAAGGAAGAAGGAGCTAGAGAAGCAGAAGATGGCATTGGAAGAGGGCAGGCGACAGGAATTTGCCTGGGTTCTAGAGAGATCCCGCCTGATTAATGGCCAGGCAGTTGGGCCCTTAGGAGAAGGCAGCTGAAATGAAAGAGAAGTCTCTGAAGGCAGGCACGGCCATGAGCAAGCTGCTTTTCAAAGATAAGGTGGGAACCGAAGGGCTTCCTGGAAAATACGACAGGTTTTTACTTTTTTTTTCCTTCTAGAACTTGGTCTCATTCTCTACCACATTTTATCAGTATGCCTCAGCTTGATGAGCTTAGGCATTAATAAGTCTTCAGAGTAAGCATTTGGTAGCATTTCAAACATTCATGGTCACCTGATACCTTCCTCTTTATATGTGCTAATCATAATCCTTAGAACGGTCCAGTAAGATAGTTTTTTTTTCCCCTCCTTATAAACATTCTACAAGCAGGAAAACTAATAAATTAAATGACTTCTGAATCTAATATCAGTTAGAAAATCCTGGTACCCCACATTAAAATACAAAACTGATTTAAAAACTGTCATTCTTTTTCTCTGGCTGATTGATTTTGGTGTGCTTCTTTTCTTTCTAGCATTACATCCTAGGAGAAATGCTTCCCTTCACAGAGATATGAATAATAACATAAACCCACACAGGTCCATTAACATATATTTATAATTTTTAAATTATGAAAGCTGCAAAGAGTTTTGTTCTTTCAGATTGACACACATCAGAAAGAACGCTACAAAGTAAATGTGAAAGTTCAGCAAGTTTGGAATTCATTTTTCTTGTCTTCCTCTGCATAGCTATACACAAATATGTTCTTATATACATATATCTTATTTTTAAATAACATTATGATATATTATTTTTATTGTTAGCTTTTTGTTTTGTTGTTTGTGTGGGTTGGTTCTTGCTCTGTTGTTGTGAGCTCAAGTGACTCTCCTGTCTCAGCCTCTCTAGTAGCTGGAACTATAAGCATGTGTCACCATGCCCAGTTTAGTGTATTTTACTTAAAAACTTAACCACATGCTTATGAATACCAGCTCCCCCCCCTTTATTTTACAGTACTGGAAATTGAACTCAGGGGCATTTTGCCATTGAACTATAACTCCAGCTCCTTTTATTTTTTATTTTAAGACAGGGTCTCATTAAATCACACAGGTTGGCCTTTCATTTGCAATACTCCTGCCTCAGCCTCCTGAATTGCTAGGATTACCATTGTGGGTCACTGCATCCAGCTACCTTTTTGTTTTAAAAGATGGTATAAATATTGTATGCATAGATGAACCATTTATATTAGTAGATGTTCACTAAAGATTTTTACTAGAGGATTACAAACCAATGCATAAAATCTGTACTCTGAAACTTCCAGCATTACCACAAGCAGGGACAGGGGCTATTTGGGGACATTTTGAAGCATGCAAGATAGATCAATGCTTAGAATCAATCTCAGACCTAGAATCCAGACTGCTCACCTTCCTATCCCACCTGCAGTGTCATATGATATGTGAACTTGGGTAAATTATAAGTTCTGTTATTTGATTCTTTTCTTTATGATATGGGAATAATTATTTCATAGGGTCATAATGAATTCCTTTAAAGGATCATAATGGTATATATAAAAAGCTTAGGACAATTATGGGCATAGTAGGGACACTGTAAATGCAATTATTATTCTTATATTTGGCTACCTACATCTAAGATTTTTTGTATTTTGAATAAATTTTAAAATAAAGGTTTCACTTCTCACAGTGGAAAGGCACGTTGGGTCAGGTATTTCCAGTCCTTCTTTCCTCCTTCCACTTTGGTGTTTAAGGCCTATGACCTTGACTTTGGTCAAGTGAATTTTTTAATCTGGAATTTATAGAATTGTGGGGGGCAGTTATGCAAAATGATGCTGTAACATCAGGTGACTTGGTGGGATGTGCATCCTGACTTTTGGGTCTCTAATCTCTGATTTTGTGAGCTTCCTGGTAGATTTCTAACAATTCTCAATTGTTGCTTTAGAGAGGATTTGGTTCCTGCAGATTGTAACTAAGGCACTCATATTGGTGATTCAGTGTGTTCTCTGTATCCTTCTTTAACTCACAATTCAATGAAAATATTTATTGAGAACTTTCTGTGTACTGGCAGGAGCAATATGTGATATTACTAAACAAAATCAAGAGGTGCTCAGGAAAAACACATTCACATTGCTACTGAATTTATGGTGTTATGAAAGTCAGAATCATGAGGCTGTTGTTAGAAACAACTAGGTGCAGCAAGAAATCAAACATGTGCTTGGAAGTGGGTGGGCAAGGCAAAACTTGTGCCAAAAGCCATGCTGTAGGAACCTGGCTAGCAAATAGGCCTGGGCGAACAGTCTGCCTGCTTAGTCTGACCTAATGCAGAATTGCTCTTTACTCTGAATGGAGGAGTTTGGAGATATAATCTATGGGATTGGAAATTTTAGAATTAGGACAGGCAAAAGGGAAGGGCTACAACTGGATCCAATTAAGTCTGAATACTATATTCTGAAAATGGACCACCAGACTTGGTACTTCTCACTATTTAGTTACAAACACATCTGGGAAAGAGTCACTTTAAGTTAAACAAAAAATTAAGTGTCTATTGTTCCATGTTTTTTTTGGTACCAGAGATTGAACTTAGGGGTACTCGACCACTGAGCCACATCCCCAGCCCTATTCTATGTTTTATGTAGAGACATGGTCTCACTGAGTTGCTTAGCACCTCGCTGTTGCTGAGGCTGGCTTTGAACTCATGATTCTCCTGTCTCGGCCTCCCAAAGTGCTGGGATTACAGGCGTGTGCCACCACGCTCGGCTTATTGTTCCATGTTTTAAAAAATATTTTTTGATGTGCATGTGGCAAAAGTTTGCTCCCAAAATGTAGGCTCTCTCTTTACCTCAAAGATTGGTGTTTTTTTTGCTGAGAAGAAGCTTTTTGGTTTGAATCTATCCCATTTATTGATTCTTGATGTTACTTCTTGTACTTTAGGACTGTCGTTAAGGAAGTCTGGGCCTAAACTGACATGATGAAGATTTGGGCCTACTTTTTCCTTTATTAGATGCAGGATCTCTGGTCTAATTCCTAGGTCCTTAATCCACTTTGAGTTAAGTTTTGTGCATGGTGAGAGATAGAGGTTTAATTTCATTTTGCTGCATATGGATTTCCAGTTTCCCAGCACCATTTGTTGAAGAGGCTATCTTTTCTCCAATGTATGTTTTTGGAGACTTTGTCTAGTATGAGATAACTGTATTTATGTGGGTTTGTCTCTGTGTCTGTACCATTTGTGTACATGTCTATTTTGGTGCCAACACCATGCCATTTTTGTTACTATAGCTTTGTAGTACAAATTTGGCCACATGCACATCACATAGAGCACTGAACTCCAGGATATATAAAGAACTCAAAAAACTTAAGACCAAAAAAACCAAACAACTCAATCAATAAATGGGCTAAGGAGTTGAACAGACACTTCTCAGAAGAAGATACACAATCAATCAATAGACATATGAAAAAATGTTCAACATCTCTAGCAATTAGAGAAATGCAAATTAAAACTACTCTAAGATTTCATCTCACGCCAGTCATAATGGCAATTATCAAGAATACAAACAACAGTAAGTGTTGGCAAGGATATGAGGGAAAAGGCACATGCATACATTGCTGTTGAACTTCAAGTTGGTGCAGCCAATCTGGAAAGCAATATGGAGATTTCTTAGAAAACTTAGAATGGAACCACCATTTGACCCACCTATCCCACTCCTTGGTCTATACCCAAAGGACTTAAAAACAGCATACTACAGTGACACAGCCACTTCAGTGTTTGTATGTAGCAGCTCAATTCACAATAGCTAAACTGTGGAACCAACCTAGATGCCCTTCAATAGATGAATGGATAAAGAAATTGTGGTATATATACACAAGGAACTATTACTCAGCATTAAAAGCAAATAAAATTATGGCATTTGCAGGTAAATGGATGGAGTTGGAGACTATCATGCTAGGTGAAATAAGCCAATCCCAAAAAACCAAATGCCAAATGTTCTCTCTGATAAGTGGATACTGATCCACAATGAGGGAGGGGCATGGGAAGAAAGGAGGGATTCTGGTCAAAGAGGAGGGAGAGGAGGGAAGGGGACATGGGAGCAGGAAAGATGGTGGAATGATATGGACATCATTGTCCTAGGTACATGTATGACTGCACATATAGTGCGACTCTACATCATGTAGAATCAGAGAAATGAAAAGTTGTGCTCCATTTGTGTATAATGAATCAAAATGCATTCTGCTATCATGTATACCTAATTAGAAGAAATAAATTAAAAAATGATTTTTTGAATGCAGTAAGCTTTTCTTTTGGAACCACTGTACATGTAGGAAATGCAAATCACAAGGCATTCTTTGTATATAACAACTTGGCAATTTCTACTTAGGTTTGCATTTATATGGATACTCTCCATCAAGTGGGCACTGGATTATTTAATGGCCAGAGCTATCTTTTTATTTAAAGTGGTGTCTTCTTGACACACTGCATCAACCTGAGATCTTTCTGTTCACAAATATGTTTCCAACTACCAAAAACAAAACCAAAAAACAAACAAACAGAAAAACCTCAGGGTAAATCTGTTTGCTTGTTCTTATCTCAGCTCCCGGCTTTAAAGATGAGTTCACTTAGGACTTAACCTCCCATGGAATAATGATACATTTATTAGGGTATTTTGTGGCCTTAAATTAACTGTCCATGGCTTCTTGTTCTTGCCTCTGCTCCATTTTGATTTTCTTTAACTTCAAAGAATCCACAAACTCTGCTCCTTGTGGAGACAACACCACTTTCTGACCAACACCTATACAGTCCTATTACTGAGGGCATCTGTTACCACCTTCTAGTTTCAGATCCTAAACTACCATCCTTCATAAATTAGCCAGCTAGTTCAATAGCAGTATTTCCTGATGCTGAATATACTTTATAAGCAGTATCTAAAGGATATTGTGGCTTGTGATGGCCACTTTAGGTAGTTTTACTTTTCATTTAAGGCTTCCTTATATTCTTTATATAAACCTGATTTCATCCATATCCAAATTTTTGAATGAAAGCCAATATACTCATTAATCTGCTCTGGTTCTCATAATCTCTAGGGCTGGTTCTGATCACAAGGTGAAAATTATACTAGTGACTAATTTAATTATCATTTCTATGTGGTAGGATTATCAATACTTGTAAATGTGACTCTTGTATTTTTATGTAAATCTTTTAAATTTTCTATGCATTTTTTTTAGTAAAAGAGATTTTAAATATTTAAAAACATAGATAGATTATACAGACCAGTAGGACTATAAAGGATTTTGTCAATTTTAGTTCAAAAAGACTTTTTATTTCTTACTGGTGGCAAAACCCAAAGGCTTTAGAACTTAAATCTTGAAGAAAATAAACAAATAGACAAAAAAAAAGTAAAACACAGACTAAAGATGTTGATGTTCATTTATAGTTCAGGGATACTCTTTTTTTTTTAAAGAATTTACTTTTTATTTCTGATATAGAAGTTGCACTAAATTTAAGTCATATTGTGGTAGATACTATATGATGAATAACAATGACAATGTTGTAATCCTATTTGTTTGATTGTGTTTGCCTGTGGTATTAATAAGTCTTAGAGAACACTATTGGTATTCAAATTTCATTAAAAGTACATTTTGCAATTTTTGAGTCATAATTTCTTTATGATTATTTGACAAAGTAAATGAGATTTGGATAGATTTAAGATCCAGTCTAACACCTGTTGAATAAGTATTCCATAATTTAAAAATTAGTTTTTTTACTTTTAGTTTTATATAATTAATTTGATAAATAAACATTGAGTTTAATAAACTGTATAATTGAATTTTATTATATTTATCTGAGCACTGCTGTGCTGTATAAGACATATAGAAAGTTAATAGATGGAATATGTTTCCTGTTTCATGGTTTTTATGTTTCTTGACAGTCAAAACTTCTATTATTTTTTAAAAATTTTTATTTATTTATTCATTCATTCATTCATTCATTCTATTTAGGTATACATGATAGCAGAATACATTTTGATTCATTGTACACAGATGGAGCACAACTTTTCATTTCTCTGGTTGTATGTGATGTAGAATCACATCATATATGCAGTCACACATGAAGCTAGGGCTATGATGTCCATCTTATTCCACCATCTTTACTGTCCCCATACCCCCTCCTGCCTCCCTCTCCTTTGAACAAAGTTTCTCCATTCTTCCCGTGTCCCCTCTCAGGGATACTCTTAAATTCTGAGTAATTACTTGGCTTGAAGCACACCTTGTTTTATTGTCTTGTTTCTAGTTCTGCAACACAGTGTATCTGTTACACATATAAGTAAACATACCAATCTATTCTTTAGTATTTAGTTTTGTGGGTACTCAAAATATCATATTTTGTGAACTAGGAGAAAACAGAAAGAAATTATTTTATGTTTATGAGCACATTTATAACAGGCCTTTTAAATTGCAATTTTCAATGTGATGAATTTATCATTAATAAAAGATGAATGATAGAATCTTAGAAAATATATTTATTTATTTTTTTACTGTCATCTACACAAGTGCAATATTGGCAAAATGCAAAGCTTTTTTGGAGGGGAGTAATTTTCTATGTTTTGTTTTTAACCGTTATGAAAGAGAAAGTCAACTACTTGGAAAAGAAATAGAAGTTCATGGGAAAAGCAGAAATGCTCCTGAACAACTTATGTCAGATATAAATTAAACAACACAGATTTGATAAATGAAGAAAAAGCCAGGCGTAGTGGCTCACACTCGTAATCCCAGCACTTTGGGAAGCTGGAGAATCGCAAGTTCAAAGCCAGCCTCAGCAACTGTGAGGTGCTAAGAAACTCTGTCTCTAAATAAAATACAATATAGGGCTGGGGATGTGGCTCAGTGGTCAAGTACTCCTGAGTTCAATCCCCGGTACCAAAAAATAAAAAATTTAAAAAAAAATAAAGAAAAGACACTGTTCTAGCTTGAGTTTACCATGAATTAATATTTTAAAAGTCCATTTGGTAGATTTATAAATAGCAAAGGGTTATGCAAGAATTGATCTTTTCTCAATCAAGAAAGAGCTCTAGTTATCTTCAATTTAAATTGAACCTAAGTAGCTAAATATATTTTTTCCTAACCAAAAAGAAACAAACAAAATTAACATTGTGAAGGCATTTATTTTTAAGTAAATGTCAGGTGCTATTTGGTATAATTAGTAATTTTTAATAGAGGCATGTGGCTACTTCCTATCGTAATGTCAAATGAAACTCATACAAATCTGAGAAGATAGCAAGATCAAGTTTTACTTGCAGTGTTTGCAAGGGAGTTTAGCCTTAAGAACAAGGCGCTGTAGACAAAGGATATGATATTATATAAGGGAAAAAGCAAACAAAAGTACCAAGTTAGCTGTTCGTTGACTATTCTTATTGGTAGAAAAGCTACATAAAGTAATCAATGTTTACTTAAACATTAAAAGAGGGATATGAGTTTGAAAAATCATTTTCAATGATTATTTTTTAAAAACCAATGAAATCAACAGGAAATCATAAATGAGAAAATAAATTTAGTTTTGTAGCTTATGCTTAATATTACTGATGTTAGATATTACATACATTTTGGTTTTAAAAACTTAAAGCATAACTTTCCCAAAAGATACTTCTATTTCATTGTAATTATGCCTGAAGATGCTTTCATTTTAGTGTAATTGTAAATCTAAATCCTGAATGCATTGAAAATTGTATTTTGTAATTACACAAACCATTTTGACTAAAAAATTATTATTATTTTATGCACAAACAAATGCCAAGGACCAAATATATATTATTTCATTGTCTTTACGCTATCATGTGGCCTTACAAGTGGTTTGCACTTCTTCGTCACTGCATTGATCTTGCAAAATACTGTGGTTGTCACCTTTATTGTGACATGTCCAAGGGTTAGCTGAAACAAAGCAGAATATAAAGTTATTATTCATTAATAATAGATAAATTGTTCTTGTTTTGGTGAGAGTTCAAGGAGAGGCAACAGGTTAAAAATTGATCTAAAATGCAGTTTAAACTCTATGTTTAACACACAAGTCTGTTACATAGGCTGGTATATCTACATAGATGCAATTAATGTTCACTCAGTCATCTGACATTCAGGCAACAAACATAGTCAATAATATTTTAGGTTATTGTATTATTACTGTTAACAAAAAGAGGCAAGTGATGAATGTTTAAATACTTTGCTATCACAACTAGTAACAAGCATCTTTTAGAGCATGCCCTGAAGTGATCCTAAAAGCATATCAAGCATCTACAATGTCTACATCTAAAATTGATGTTAACATCAGAAATAATTAAAAATATTTACCATGCCTCTGTTGTATGCTAAGAAGCACTCTAAGTGTCTACTGTGTACAAATTAATTAATCATATCAACATCCCTATGCTGAGTACCTATATACAATTTACTATTATGACTGTCACTGTACACATGAAGAGATTGTAGTAGAGGGCAGTAAAATTATGTGCCTAAGATCACATTAGCCAGAAAGGTAAAGTCATGTCTCAAAGTGATTCATTCATAACTGGTACTCCAGAGCTCCATTCTAATCTACCATATGTTAGGATGCCTTTCTTGATGATTCTAAAATACCATGGAATCTTTCAAATATTCATATGATTGTTATGTATTATTTAATTTCTGTTATGCATATTCTATTGAAACATTGAACTTTTTTGAAAAAAATCAAATTATTTGAAAAATAAAATTTCATGTATGGCTCATGCTATCTGCACTAGTTGATTAATCAGAACACTCTTTAGTGATGCTGGAGTAGTCAAGTCACCTCACTCTATGATTTCTTCCATATTACTGTGTGGTATTCACAATCTGGCAGAGGATCATCCCCTCTTCTGGGCAAAACAAGAGACCAGAGCTCCAGTGCTGTATTGACAAGCCACGAGGCACTGTACCACACATTTCACCCTAATTTATCTTCATGCCCTCACCTCTAAAGAGAGGAGATTGGTTTTGTTGATATATTAGGTCCCTTTATGCACCAAGGTTTATGATTATTATAGAATAATCTTCATTATATTGCATGGAATCCAATGTACAGGTCAGTTACAAAATATGGATTGTAGTACAATTAAATTCTTAATGTAATTATAAGGTATTCAATATACATACTACCTATACCATTTATGTACTGTATAGTACACTTCAGTTCATAATATTCTCATCCTAGCTTGTGTTCATTCAACTATACAAATTATTTTTTTCTCTTTGCTAAGCTATCATAATATATATGTTGCTATATTTACTCGTCTCATCCTAATGCCAGCCATAATACTTCAGTGGATGTTTTTTTCCAGCAATATCCTTCTTTTTAAAACAAAAAAAAAAAATCGAACTAATTTATACTTCTGATGGTTGTCAATACTTTTGGGCCGAATCATTTGTGCGACTTGAAAAGTCCTAGAAATAACAGCAGAACAACAAGAACAATAATAACAAGAACTTTTTCTAGGCTTCCAATCATATCATCACACAGTTGGGGCAAGATTGGGGACCATGAGGTATACTAAGTGCTCATAGAATCAGGAGTGAATCCAAGGGTTCAGCATAAGGAAGCAAAGTGAAAAAAAGAGAAGAATGAAGTGTGTTATGATCTTCTCCCTGATCTTAGTTTTATGCTTTATAAAGTAGGCATTATAATAATTGTCTCATAATAGATTGAATGTATTTTAAAGATAATGCACTTAAAAATGTCTTGCTCATTACAAGGAAGATACAAATATTCTGGATGGGATGATGTAACAAGCATGGATGTTATTAGCATGGAGTCATCTTCACCTAAGTCCTTCTGTATAATCAGCCTAGTGGATGTATTCTTATTTAGCATATTCATAATGGAGGTACCCCAGCAAGACCTTCTGGAATTCTATATGCAAGTAAGAAGCTAGTCAGATATGACCAATCCTATGAAGAGATGCAGATTATGGTAAAATTGATGCCACTTCTTTTTGGTCATATTATAAAATCTCTCTGGAATTAAACTATGATTAATTATATTTGGTTACATAATAAATACTTCCTGAAGATTTAATAGCATTTTGGGGAAGAAGTTAGAAGGAGTAGTTCACCTAATTTTATTGTATTAAAAATGAGCATAAGGCCCTGAGGGGATAGAATACTGGACAAAAGGATGGTGAAGAAGTCAGGAGTATGGAGAAATCACACAGACTGACAGAGAAGAGAACCACATAAAGATGAGAGATCTGTGATCTTGGCAAGTAGGCACCAACAAGTCGGAAAACATGACTAATATAGACACTGATGGTGACTAATGGGAGGTAACAAAGAAGTGTGAGTGCGTGTACATGTACATGCTCCTGTGCTGGGGATTGGCCCAGGGCCTCATGAATGCTAAGTACATATTCTACCACTGAATTATGCCCTTAACCCCTGCTTTCCTTTTGTTAAATGAAGATATTTTAACCTTAAAAATATACCAAGAAATAACTGCTCACCATTATCACAGCATTTTAGATCAGTGTAAAACAAATCAAACCCACAAACAACAATAAAAAACTTTAAAAATTCCTAGATGATGTGAAATTACATAATCCATTGAGAAAATATTTCTAATTCTCCTGATATTTCATTGGTAAGATTTAAATACTTATTTTCAATTTAGTGATCTCTTTATCTCTGTACTACTAATTTACTTACCCATATAGACATCTAGGGGGCATGATGCCTTTGTTTTTATCAATATGTATGTATATATATTATTTATATATATATTTATATATACATATATACATATATATAATGCATATATATAGATGATAACATTGATAAGCTTATCTTATCTCTGTGTCTTCCAGTTTCCTTGATAGTGTTTATGTATTTGCTGACTATTTATTTATACTGGAGATTAAGTCCAGGAGTGCACTACCATTGAGCTACATCCTCAATCCTTTTCATTTTTTTATTTTGAGACCGGATCTTGCTAAGTTGGCCAGGCTGGCCTTGAACTTGTGGTTCCCCTGCCTCAGCCTCCCGAGTAGCTAGTATTACAGGTATGCATCACTGCATTCAGTTTAACAGTGTTTAGTTATATAGTAATATGTAGGGAAAGAGAAGGTGACTTTTTTTATCTGAAACTTACAGCACAAACTGTGGCTGTAATCAGCCAGGAAAGGACCGCTCTCGTGGCCTTCATCATGGGGTATGAAGATGGAATCTAGTTTGTTTCCTCTGTGCAGTAACAAAATGAATAAATTAAAATAATTATTTTCATAGATATTAACTGGTGTTACAACACAAAAGCATCATGGAGATTAAACTCTTACATTAAAATAAGCATTTTATATTAAACCTTCATTCCAGTTTTTCATGGCATCTAAGATCTTAGCAGTTACAAGAAAAGAAATACATTGCATCAGAAAAAAGTTCTGATTGAAACTTTGGTCAAATGGGAGAGAGGGAAGGGGAGGGGACATGGAGCCAGAAAAGATGGTGGAATGAGATGGACATCAATGCCCTAGGTACATGTATGACTGCACATATGGTGTGACTCTACATTGTATACAACCAGAGGAATGAAAAGTTGTGCTCCATTTGTGTACAATGAATCAAAATGCATTCTGCTGTCATGTATACATAATTAGAATAAATAAATTCAAAAAGAAGAAGAAGAAGAAAAAGGTAAATACTAAGAAAAAAATGGCTAGGGCATCTCTTCCCATGGGTATTTTCATTGCAGCAGAAGACTGTCCTTTAACCAAGGAATTGCTGCAAGTCAGTATATAGGGTGAAAATGGAAAATCCAGACCACAGGATGTTAATTTTGGCTTTATTTTTAATAGGATAATATTGGAAATAAATTATATATGCAGCATTAGGAAATGGTTAAGTAAATGATGGTATATAGAATAGAATACTGTTTATAGAGTTTTTAGTTAAAAAAAAGAAAAAAGTTCTGATTGAAAGATAGAAGAGTTTCAAACTTATGCCGTCACAGAACAATGACAGTTGGAACAAAAATATTCCCAAATTATTTAAAGTCATGTGAAACTCAAAGGCTAGAGAGCTTTAATTCTTATTCCTTATATACCTCTACTGCAAAAGTGGGTAACTTGTCCTAGGCTTTCTAAAAATTTTCTTCTTGAATCATTGGTTTCTTTGTGTCTTTCATGTAAAAGAATATATGAGGAACAGGGAAGTCTGAGGACTAGAAAACTGAGGCCAGTGCTTCACAGAGCAGTGTATTACACCAGTGAGAGTTGAGAGGGTTTTAGGTGACACACAAATGTGGCTTTACAGATTTGGATCATAAAGACAAAGTAGTTATGTTTTTATTTATTTATTTTTCTTTTTTTTTAGTTTTTTTCTTTTTTTCTTTTAAAATATGCATGACAATAGAGTGTATTTTGACATATTATACGTACATGGCATATAACTTACTCAAATTAGGATCCTATCCTTGTGGTTATACGTGATGTGGAGTTTCACTGGTTGTGTATTCAGACATGAACATAGGAGAGTTATGTCCAATTCATTCTGTCTTTCCTATTCTAATCCACCACTCCCTTTCCTTCATTCCCCTTTGTCTAATCCATGAACTTCAATTCTTCCCTTCACCCCGCCCCCACCCTTGTGTGTTAGCATCCTCATATCAGAGAGAACATTCAACTTCTGGTTTTGGGGATTGGCTTATTTTCCTTAGCATGATAATCTCCAGATATTTTCATTTATTTTTTAATCCTTAGGATAATTTTAAGGCTAGATTCATGTTGTGCTTCAGTTTATCTTTTACACGTTTTACAACCATCTGGTCTGTCTTTTAAAAAGTGAAAAAATGCCCTCTGGCAAGAATTAGCAATATATTGCTTTCATTAAATTTAATATTTTAATTTTTTGTATTCCTAACTTATTTATGATTCTGATTTTCCTTTATGGCATTAGCATAGAATTTTGTTTTTTTAAGTATATGTATTTTTAAAATAGTGTAAATGGCTATAAAAATAATGGTTTGTCCAATGACAGTATTGATAAAGATTTTGAAACTGATACAATAATGATTGAATTAGTAAATATGGAAAAACAATAATCACTCAAGGCCTACCATTTCTGTATCCTCTGACTTATGTGAACATTGCTTGATAAAATCCTTGCAAGTGCCAATTTCACATTGAGGAACTGGCAATTAATATCAAATTATTTTCATGGGGTAAGGAAACTTTTAATCTTTAGCTGCTTTTATAGGTTTCACATTCTCAATGTCTTTCTGCTGTTGCAAGGTTTTGTTCTTCCTTTGATTATTCAATATTTTAATTGTAAATATGTACTTTGCTCAAAAGTACTTTCATATGTTTAAGAGTCCATGGCAAAATAATTATCCAATTCATGTTTTACTATCCCTATACCCTGCCCTTGATTTCATATTTTTTGCTTATGCTTTTTTTCTTTTTTGGTACTGGAATTGTGCTCATGGCCTTGTGCATGCTAGGCAAGTGCTCTGCTATCGAGCAATAGGTTTTAATCAGTATTGTTACAACAGTCATGAGGCAAGACATTCCCTTGATCTACTTTAAACATTAGAATCAGAAAAAGCTTTCAAAATGGTCTTTAGGTTTCATGACTTCTCTCTTTTAGTGGGTGTGGCCATTTTCTATATGCACATTCATGGTTATGGGGAATATTTCAAGGACAGATGTGATATTGGCATGAACATTAAAATAAATAAGACTTTGGAAGGGTATTCTAGACCCAAGGAATTGTTCTATAATTATTTGATCTTTTCTAGACCCTATGATTTGGTCTTTTGATGATTCTAATAATATAAATGACTCTAAAAGGCTGGGTTGTTCTAGAATTTCTTGGGGATTCTACCTGAGTCCTAGCTTAGGAGAAAGTGAGTGGAACACAACCCTTGACAAGGAATGAGTCTGAAAAGAAGCTCTTTTTTTCTTTCTAGAATATATTGATGTGTATTCTCCAGAAGAGAACTGATTTACAGATGTTTTCTAAAATTACTAATTTAAAGATTATATCCTATAACTTAGAATTCCATAATTCTGAAATTTTAATTTTGCTTCTGTGTAGTGCTTATGCTTTTGATTTGGAATCTCTTATAATCTTCCTCTTGCTCTTCTCTTGTTTTAAAATTTGACTTTACATCATGAAATAACTTCTCATCACCTCCCATAGTAAGAAGTGTGAATGAAGAAGAATCAATCATTGCCTTTGTAGTAAAGATATATGAAGAATGATATGAAATAAATCATACGTACGATGAGCAGTAATGACAAGCATGAAAGTATTCATCACTTGGGCTGTGAGCAACACCATATCCAATTTCATGACTGCTATACGGGATCACCTAAAGATAAATCCATTAGGTTATACATACTGACTACATTGTCTTGAAGCCTTCATCTATTCTGGCCCCACTAAAGTTTCACAAATCATCCATTATATTTTCTTTGCTGTCTTCTGAGTGCATCCCTGCTTTTAGAAAGCCTAATGGTTAATATCCTTCCTATCACTTTGTCTTTGCAAGATTTTCCTTCTGTATTGCTTTTCTCCTACTCTCTCATGTCTGCTGGACAATTCAAGATAGGAACTATCAAAAATTAAATGGAGGAAATAGCTAGAACTGACTATAACTTCTTACTCTTTTTCCACCATTTTCTTCCTTGGTTTTTACATACAAAGAATAAGTGCAATAAGAAAATGGCCATACTCCTTGATTGGTAATATTAATTTAGTTCTATTCTCATGGAGTTGCCTATACAAGCACACCACATCATTTGTTATCAAAGTAGGCACTGTTTAGGGGTACTTGTAAAATGTCAGTAAAAATATCTTCCCTTTCTTCCCTCTCCAATTTTTTCATTTGTCATTTTTCTAAGCCAGATATTTATGTATTGACATTTTACATTTTTGTATTTAAGATTTTGAAAACAACTGCTAAAATGCAAACATTGTTTAGCAAGTTGCTACTTAATAACTTTGATCAAATTATTTTTATGAATCTAGCTATAGAACTCCTTATCCTCACTTGCATGAATAAGGTTTGCAGGAAGAAGTTAAAAGGGTATCATAATTCAATCAGGCAAAAAGTTCTATAGTGAAGAGGCATAAGAAGGAACTCTGTAGGATACAGAGGTGATAATTGGGATAGTGTTCTCATAAAAGAGGTAATTATGCAAAAAGCATAACCCTACATTTAAATCCCTCTGCTGCGTACTGTTTCTGTGACCTTAATGAAATTACTTAAGTTTCCGTGAACCTGTTTCCTTAGCTAGAGTGTGGGAATTCTAATTTCCATACCGGTTAATATACTAGAAAGTACATAGTACATGGCATACACAGCAGAGGCTCAGGATGTGTGTGTCTAGCAAAACATTTAGATACAGGGGTAAAGAGAGGATAGATGAAGAGGCTGTCCACTAGATGAAGAAGTTTACAAGGTTTATAAAAGCAAGACAAATACAATCTTTTTCTCAGTGTCTACTTCTAGACACTATTAATATCTAGAACTATTATGTTCTCCAAAGTGATAAACTTACTTCAAAAAGAAGTGATGATGATTACAGATGTTTGTTGCTAGGCATTCCAAAGATCTTTTAAATGTAAAGAAAACACTTGTTAAAGGAAGGGATATTTTCTAGTGAGTGAATGTATATGTGTGTGTGTGTGTGTGTGTGTGTGTGTGCATGTGCGTGTGTGTGTGTGTGTGTGTATGTATTTGTGTTTGTTGGTTGAAGGCGGAAGCAAAGACGATCTGATTGTTAAATCTGGGGAATTCAATGATTACTGAATTCCTGAATTCCTCCCTTCATACCTGGGCACAAAATTGAAATAGAGCTTCTACTGAAGTGGCTTCAGTGTCAGAAAGGAACATAGCATCCTGCAAAATCCAATCAAAGGTGACATATTCCCAGGAGACAGCATCAGGTGATTGAAATACGTTTTCACCATATGGTTCATCTGAATAAAAGACGAGGTCCAGTTGAATGATTTAGTTCCTAAGCAATTGTTCTACTCCTAATGATGTGGATGGTCATTCCCCACCTTTCTGTGCATTTTTGTCTTTCATTTCACGTTCCCACATTTTACATTAAAGGGAATATCTTTCTGATTATGAAAATAATTCCCAAGGTCTAATTAGAATTCTTAAGTAGGTTGTTTTCTCTTTTGGATCACAAAGCATTATAATACAATGGATGCATTGATGGAATTTATCCCTTTGAAGGCAATTTGCAGTAAATAATGAGAATAGGAGGGCTGCAAGAACTTTTAGGTTTGAAAATTGAGAACATTCTTTATTTAAAATCCAGAAAAAATTTGAGGCATATGTATGGTTTTTTTTCCAGAAAAGATAATCAGGCTTTGGGAAAGTGTAAATAACTTTAAAAATGTCCAAACATAGAAAGGTTATAGATAAATATCCAATGCTTGACCCAGATTGTATGAGAAATCTCCCTATCTTTTTCATTTTTCCTTCCTGTTGAATTTACATGCCATCCTCCCACAAGAAAGAACTATTGTGGGTTTCTTTGATCAAAACATTTGTAAATATTAAGATAGTGATAGAGGTGAGAAAGCAGAAAGGAGATGTGGGTGAGCAATAAGGAGGCAGAAACAAGTTCACATTCTTATGTGGTAATGAAAATAAGGGAATGCTGGATTAGTAGGAACTTTTTGTCTATTTGTAGATGGAGCAGAAGAAATTTGCCAAAGGGGAGATATTTAAGTTAGGAAAGTCTGGAGTGCTTATTGATGGCATAAAGTTCAAATATGATCAAGTATAAAGGTGGAGAAAAATCTTTTGGAAAGTGTAAGAACAACTGAGTAGTATTTTAAAGAATTTGAAGCCAAAAAAGAAAAAGTAAGACACTTCAAATCCTATGGGTATTATTGTTTTTTCTTTTTTGAATAGATGGTGATTTAATCCTCTGAAAGCTGATTCTTACAAGGCAGTGAACCCCAGAGGAAAGGCAAGGTGGCTTGAGGACAACACTGTCATGTGCACAGAGAAACAGCAGACGTGTTTGCCACTGTTCTAAATGACACGAAGTGATAGAATTGGCCTCTCTGGCTATTGGTCTATTTCTGGATGTGTGCAGAAATGGCAGGGAGCTACAGATTCCCTTCCAGGAGGGATTTTTCTCAAGGCCTGGCACATAGCCTCCGGAAAATCTGTATGACTTACCGTCCACTTCACTTTCATCTGGCGAACTGTCTGCCATCCTATATGTACCTGCTGTGCTTTGAACAGTGGTAACGGCTTCACAACTCCATTCCTCAGTGACATACAGAAATGATTTTCATTACACATTATTTACCAAAAAAATAATGCACATTTGACAAATGAGAATCTTATTTACTCCACTCTTATCAGGAATTAAATAAAATAATTTTTTTTATTCTTCACATGCCAGCCATGTTTTACTCCCTGGTGTACTGTTTTCTTTTCCCCTTAAAGTTCTGGGTTCATAAAATTCTGCTGCTTACTTTTTAAACTTTCCAAGATATGGATCTTTTTTACCTCATCAAATCTTTATGTGTAACTATCTCTTGGGTGTGTTCTCCACAGTCAAGTTAGGCTAGAGTCGCTTCTTTTCCTCAGTGACTTTTGGTTTTGATCGACCTTTACTCCTACTGCCTCTCCATCACTGTCTTTGCTAAAAGCTAAATCTCATCCACTCATCATTAGCCACTGCAATTTTCATCTCCTTTAATGGCTTTCCTAACTCCTTCATCTTCCCTGCTATAGCCACCTTTTTGTTATCCTTCAATTTTAATATTTAAAATTGGTATTATTGCCTATTTGATGTATATATTCAATGCCCCAACTCTGTTTAAAGCCTTTAAGTAACAGAATAAATAAATGTTTTGGGTATATTTTGCTTACCTAGGACTAGATAGTAAGGATGATTTTCTAAGGAATGCTAAAACATTTTTGCTTTTCTCAGTGCTGTGAAGACCACTGGGCTCACACTGGTCCAGTAAGGTGGGGCAATTTGTAGGACAAGGTAGGCCAGAGACTCCTAACCTCTTTTACATCACAAGACCTTTTGAGAATCTGATGAAAGATATATATCTTTTGATGAGAAAATATGAAGTGTTTCTATCCGCAGTATTTTGCATATACTATCAAAAATTCATGAACTTACAGATTAATCTTTTTACAGACTCTGGCATAAAAGCCTATGGAGCAGATCAGAAGGTAAAAATTCTTGCCTTTATAATTGTTAGGCACAGGACACTATTTTTCTATATATTGTGAGTCTACATAGATATTATCCTGCTTTGATTCAGCATTGTCTTCAGATTCTCTCTCTCTCTCTCTCTTTTTTTGGTGGTGCTGCAGATTAAACCCAGGGCCTTCCACATGCTAGGCAAACTCTGCCACTGAGTTGTACCACAGCCTATCCAGATACCCTTAAATACCAAAGGTTGTTCTTTTTTTTTTTTTTTAAAGACATTGATTATAGAAGTAACTTCTCTGTTTAGGGATAGTCCCAACTACAGATGCCATGGGACACTACTCATCCATATAATGTGACTTTCATATTTTTTAAGAATTTTTTTTTCAAGATGAAATGACGACCAGTAGCATGTGAAATTAAAATGTAAGAATAGTGTGACATTTTGTTGGGTGCTTTTAACTCTATCATCTGATAAAAACTTTCCCTGTATTCTCTTGCTAATCTGCCCAACCACTTAAGATAGAAGCTACTTCACTCTTTTTTTTTTAAGTAAGAAAATTAATAGCAGAAAACCAAGAAACTTGCCCTAGAACCCATTGTTAGTGAGTGTTAGAATTAGAATATGAGCTCATCTGATTCATCTCTGTGTCTCCTCTCCTGATCATAAGGCTGCTTGCATTACCCTCCATCTCAAAAAACTTGTGTTTGCATAAGAAGGGGGCAGTTCATTGTGCGCAATCTCTTGAAATATTTTTATTCTGGAACCAGATATATAGGAATTTTGCATAATTTGCGTATCTTGAGCACTATGAAACACAATTCTAATTGTATGGTTGGAAATCATTTTTTTTGTAGTTCATCTCTAGTGACAATCACTTATAGCCCTCTATTTAATATTTACAAAACAATGCTGTTATTTTTACTTCCAAAGTGGCCTTTGCCAGAGTGAGAAAAGGAGAAAGATTAGAACTTGTCTCCTGAAAAAATATCAGTGCCCTTTAATGCTAAGACCTCCACTTACAAAACATTTTATAATTTTCCTTTCTCTCATACAACACTATGCAGGAAGTATTACCAACTTTTAGTTATAGGAGAAAAACATGCAATGGATAATTGAAGGGCCTAGCATTGAGCCAGGACACCTGCTTTTAAACAACTTTTGTGTTCACCATATTTTATTCAATGTTACTGTTTTTGGAAGCTCGGAAGAATACAGAATATTCCCAACCTTTTGATAGAGTAAATCAAGAGTTAAATGGCTATTCTTGAATGTGCTACATATTTTGGGATACTCAATGGTTTGCATCTATAGATTCAGCTCAGAGTTAGAAATTATTGTATCTTCTAAGACATAATCCTTGAGGGTCAAAGGCACTTAGTACGTTTTTAGAGAATATATGCTATATATACATTACTGTGTCAGACACAGCAAGAATAATATGAATAACATGCTGTTTCATAGTAGGCCCACATCAAATTAAAAAACCACCACAACAAAAGTTAAGTGCCATTAGAAAATTTAAGATTTTAACAGAAAATTCAGAGAGCAATCACATTAATCATCCTGATGCCTTCCCCAAATAAATCACATCTGATTCAGTATTATGAAAGCATTCATATAAAAGAAACATTTTAGATGGCTTACAAAGATCAGTAAGATTTCCTTCGAACAAGGTGAGGTGAGGTGGAAAAGAGTGGAATATTTCAAAAGGACAGAATGACTTATGGAAGTCTTGGGAGGAGTGTTTTAGGTAAGTAAAGTCATAGAATGTAGCTGAAGTTTGTGGGAAATCTCATTCGGTAGTTACCAATAAGCTGAAAACATTGTTTCTTGGTTGAGAGGAAGCTGTGGTGAAAGATTTTAACAGTTTTCTTTGTGTGTGTTGATATTACACTATTCAGCACTTTACTTACTGATGTGTGTTGTGTGTTGATATTACACTTTTCAACACTTTACTTACTGATGGTATCATTGATGACCCCGATTCATTGTGAAGACTAAGGATTATATTTTGTACCATTTCATTTTCAGAGATTAAGTCAGACAATGAAGCGTCAACCTAAACAAGAGATACACAGAATGAACACAACTGCTCCAGTCTCGTAATGTAGTACTGTCCTCTGGGCTCACCCGTGAGGCTTCTACAGTTACACTCAAAGATATGCATTTTAGTTTTCTTTTTTTTCCCTTCCTGGCCTCATTGAGATAAAGTTGACAAATAGAAATTGTCTATATTTGAGGTGTATAATTTGATGTTTTGTTTTGTTTTGTTTTTCCAGCCCTATTTTGTGTTTTATGTAGAGACAGGGTCTCACTGAGTTGCTTAGCCCCTCACTATTACTGAGGCTGGCTTTGAACTCATGATTCTCCTGTCTCAGCCTCCCAAAGTGCTGGGAATACAGGCATGCATCACCATGCCTGGCTTAATTTGGTGTTTTGATTTATGTTATCATTGTAAAACAATTACTACAAAGTAACTAATATATCCATCACCTCACATAACAACTGTGCTTTTCTTTCTTCCTTCTTTCTTCCTTCCTTTCTCTCTCTCACTCTCTCTCACTCTTTCTCTCTTTCTAAAACACACTTATGATCTACCCTCTTGACAGAATTCCAGCATACAATGCAATATTGTTGATGACAGCCCCATGTTGAATTTAGTTTCTAGGCCTGCTTCTGTTTGTTTGTTGAAACTTTGTAATTTTCCACCAGTACCTCCCAATTCACCCTCCCCTGGCAGCCATCATTTTGCTGCTCCTATGAGTTTGACTATTTTAGATTTCACATATAAGTGAGATTGTGTATATATATTTTTCTGTCTATTTCACTTAGCACTTCACTTGTCCTTCAAGTTTGTCCATGTTATCATAAAAGGCAGGATTTCCTACATTTTTGAGACTTAATAATATTACGCTGTATGTGCATAACATTTTAAAATTGATATTTTTAAATTGTCAAGCTAACCAAATAAGAATGTACTTGCTAAAAATGAAGTATAAACCAAAAAGTAATACTACTCATTTCAGTGAGAATTTCTGAATACTTGGTTTAAAATCTAGTATGCCTTTGTATTCTATTCATTAAATCATTGTGTAATTTTCCTTGTTGCTTTTAAATATAAATACTATACCCACAAGAAATTAGTTAAAAAATAAATAACAACTATGCATAAACAGCAAGGAAGATCAATAGAGGCGAGAGATGGGGGAGAAAGAAGAGGAAGGAAAAAATAAACATAAATATGTACATTTTTATCCTCCTTTCATTCATTATGGTCTTTTTCTTGTTTTCCTTCACAGATTAATAAAAGATAGGGCAGAACAGTTGCTGGGGCTTCCTACAAGTTCAGGGAACTATGTGCAGAGACAGTTTCAGTCTACTTCTCTGTGCTGTGTTCATGGCTCCTACCTGTTGCATGGAGTGATGAAGAACAGAGTCCAGACATAACAGCAAATGGAGCAGATACATCCTTAAGAGAGTAAAAATCTATTTCATTAAATGCACACCTTCAAGAGTAATGCTGAACTGTCTTCTCCAAGGAACAAGCTGTGACAATACCCTTCCTTCAGTCAGTGCATTAATCACTCACTTTAACCTCCTAACTCCCTACAATCAGCTCATCTATTATTCTTCACTGAGGAGTAGGTTGACTTATTATTTTTTTTTTTAATTTTTTTTTTTTTTTTTAGTTGTAGATGGACACAATGTCTTTATTTTATTGCTTTGTACGTGGTGCTGAGGATCGAACCCAGGGCCTCACGCATGCGAGGCAAGCGCTCTACCGCTGAGCTACAATCCCAGCCCCTGACTTATTATTTTTAACGGCATTCTGTTACTTACCATTTAGATATAAAAAGAAAAAGGAAATCATTCTTCACAGCTTAAATATTTTTTTAGCATTTGATTCACATGATCTTAATACATTCTGACTCAATTACACCTTGTACAGTGCAGTATTTCTCAAAACATGATCTATAGAGAACCAGCATCAACCACATCAGGAAGCTTGCTAGATCCTACATAATCAGAGTCCTTGGAGGTGACAGTCAAAGCTCTGAATTTTAAGCAAATCTCTCTCATAATCTCTACATATTCTTAAGTCTGGTAGCTCTAAACCAGTACCTTCAGATCTCAGCATGTTCACCTCCCTTCATGCATCTCTCTCAACCATGCAACTAATTATATTTGCATGGAATTTGCAGTGACTAATCCATAATCCATCTGGGTTATGTTTTGGATAGATAGGGGATCTGATGCTTTTCATTTTTCTCACAGGTTTTGTTTTCCTTATTTATTTATTTTCCAAGTTAATGCATTTTTCTTGAACATATTTCTTGGAACTAGGCATGTTCTAAGGACTAGTGACATAAAAATAAACAACTACAGTTTACTTGGGAATGTTTTTGTAATAAATCCCATCGTCCTTTCCATCAAACAATGATGTTCTGTTTCTGGCTTTCTAAAAGAACACAGGAAATAACTTGAGTTACTACTTTTTCTATTCTCCTATTTGGAGGCCTAAATGTGAATGAAATTGCTTTATTATATACAGTGAATTGGATAAGTATGGCAGCAGTTTTCAAACCATGGCTTCAGAACCCCTTTAGGCTTTTAAAAAATTAATGAAGAACACATACAACTTAAGCTTACATGGGTTACGAATACTGAACCATATTAGAACTTAAAACTATTCTATTAACTGTTTGCATCTCTTAAATCTCTATAAAATTCATATTGTCCTAAGAACAGATTGAAGAGATTGATTTTACCATGTATATGATATTATCTATTCTGTTCTAATCTATTTTTTTAAATTCTTTTTTAACCTCCTATAGAAACTTTTTTTATTTGTTCTTTGTTTTGCAGTATGTGTGTGTGTGTGTATACTCCTCGAGGTGAGTATGGTTCTATCTAACTTCACTAACAATTTGATAACCAGCACACAATGCATCTGCTTCATAATATCATTATTCATGGACTGGAATACAATATTGTTAAGATGTCAAGAAGACTCAAGTGAACTATATAGTCTTATGCAATCTCTATCAAAAAATCCAAGATGATTTTTTTTGTAGAAATAGAAAAATTCATTTAAAAATCTCTGTGAAATCTCAAGGGACTCTGAATAGTGCAAACAATTTAAAACAAAGAAAAGAGTTGGAGGGCTCATATTTCTTGATCTCAAAACTTCTTATAAAGTTACAGCAAACAACAGTGTGATATGGGCAAAAGGAAAGACATGTAGATCAATGGCAAAGAAAAGAGTGCAGAATAAACTCATTTATGGTCAAATGATTTTCAACAAGGGTAACAATACCATTTGATGCAATAGGGCAATCTTTTCAATGAGTGGTTTTGGAAAAACTGGATTTTCACACGTGAAAGAATGAAGTTGAGCCCTTACATATAAAATAAATTAAAACATAGCATCATGTGCCAAAAAAAAACCAAAGAGTTAAAAATATAAAACTCTCAAGGAAAAAATAAAGGAAAGGATCATGACATTGAATTTGGCTATGATGTCTTGGTGGATATCATAAACACAGGCAACAAAAGAAAAAGTTGATAAATTGGGTTCCATCAAAATCAAAAACTTTTTTCCTGTCAAAAAACACTATCAACAGAAGGATTAGCTACTCAAAAAATGGGAGAAAAATATCTGCAACTCATGTATGTGATACAGAATTAACACTTAAAAGATATAAAGAACAACTATAATCAACAAAAATCCCAAACTACACAATTTAAAAAGTGGGCAAAAGACTTGAATAGATATTTCTACAACGGATATTTATATATATATGTGTGTATATATCTGATCACAAATACAGGTTTAAATACATGCATAACTTAGCATTTTGCCAAATGCCTAATTTAGCACATTTCCCTCATATATACATACAGCCCTATATATATATATATATATATATATATATATATATATATATATGTGCATATGTATATATATACCAGAAAAATATATTTCTACCAGAAAAATTCTAAACAGAAACAAGTGAGAAAATGGACAAAAGCCTTGAATAGATATTTCTATTTAAGAAAACACTGCTTAGGATTGTATCTTCTGATCACAAATATAGATTTAAGATAAGGTGCTCAAACTATTAACAATTGGAGAAGTTCAAATGAAAATCACAATGAAATGTGAAATACAATGTCACACTCATTAGGATAGTTGTTATCAAATGCAACCAAGCCAAACAAAGAGAAAAAACTCAGAAAATAACAAGTGGTGTAAGGCTGTAGAAAAGTTGGAATGCTTCTGCATTGCTGGGGGATAGTAAAGCAGTGTAGTCACTGTGGAAAACAATGTGGTGATTCCTCCAAAAATTAAGTAATGGAATTGCCATACAACCTAGGAGTTCCATGTGTGAATGTATGCCCCAAAGAAATGAAAGCAGTAACTAGAACAGATATTTGTGCACCAATGTCCACAACAGCATCATTCCTAATAGACAAAAGCTTCAAACAGCCCAAATGGCTCATAATGTATGGATAAACAAAATGTAGTACATACACACAATGGAATTTAACCTTAAAATGAAACCCTGACATATTCTAAAACATGGATGGAGCTTGAATACATTATGCTTATTTTAAAGCCAGATATGAAGGACAATTTTGTATATATATGATTTCATTTTTATGAGTTATCTAGAGTTATCAAGTACATAGAGACAAAATAGAATGGCTGCTGCCAGGTGTTGAAGGAGGGAAGATAATTGTTTAATGACTATAGTTTCAGTGTTGGAAATAAAAAAGTTCTGGAGACAGAGAGAGCAATGGTTTACAACAGAGCGAATGTACTTAATACTATTGAACTGTGCACCGAAGGATAATTAAATTGGCAAATTTTATATTCCATAAAATTTATCACAATTAAGCTGGGTGCGGTGGTTTGCATCTGTAATCCCAGTGGCTGGAGAGGCTGAGGCAGGAGGATTGCGAGTTCAAAGCCAGCCTCAGCTATGCAGAGGCACTAAGAATCTCAGTGAGACTCTCTGTCTCTAAATAAAATACTAAATAGGGCTGGGGATGTGATTCCATGGCCGAAGTGCCCTTGAGTTCAATCCCTGGTACCTCCCTACCAAAAATAATTTACCACAATTAAAAAATAGTGATTTGCTCCATGTAAACTTAATACTACTGAAGATTGTATCTTCTGATCAAATACAGGTTTAAATACTTACATAACTTAGCATTTTGCCAAATGCCTAATTTAGCACATTTCCCTCATAATAGCACTCCTATTTTAAGCTTCAAAATAAAGCATCTCATCTCCTGTCACCTTTAGACTTAATTTTTACTCACAACTGTTCTCTTTTTTCACCTCTCAGAGCTTCGACTAGCAGCTCCTTCACTTCAAAAGGCAAGGTAAAGGCATGAAGTAGGCTACCGGTCGTACTCACTTGTTTCTGTTTAGAATTTTCCTGGTGAAAATGAAAAATTTCAGTGAATTACTGTCTCACATTAAGAAAAACTATCACTGGCAGTGGAGTAAGGGGTTATAAAACTAAAAAAAAATAAAGGAATTTTGCAACAAGATTGCTTCTACATTCATATTTAAAAACAATCCCACTAACATTTGAAACTTGCTGATTTTAAAAATCCTACTGGAATGGTTTTATTATTTGTCACTCACCTGTGTCACACTATTATGACAACTCATTTTAAAAAGTACCTAATTTGGCTATTTTCTGCCTGTGCTTTTCATCTTCCTCTCAGTCTCTCCCTCCCTCTTTCCCTTCATTCCTTCATTTTCTGCAATTATCTGTCTTAAAAAAATTAGGAAATAGTTTACACAGCTAAAAATTATATTTAACTTGATAGAATACTATGTTTTGGGACATTTTAATGTTAAAATTTTAGAGTATATTATCATTTTTAAAAGTTTATTTTTTAACATAATTACTAGATTATGCATTTTATTCTACATGTATTGTATCAAAATATTCACTAAGCTGTTTAGAGAGAAATTATATTGCCACAGGACTGAAAACATTTATTAAACGTAGTTGCTCTTGTGAAAAATCTTTACATTTCATTGTTAAGTCTATAATGCCCATGAAAGTATATTTGTTATCATAATAAGTAATGGAAAATTATAATTAATCCTTTAAAATATATAAGCCTCTGTAAATATTTTTGTTTCATTGTTGCCTTTAAAAATTGTTTGTC
>CM053406.1:91243672-91292992 GCA_028644305.1 Xerus rutilus | reverse complement strand
GAATAAAATTATGGCATTTGCAGGCAAATGGATGAAATTGGAAAGCATTATGCTAAGTGAAGTAAGCCAATCCCAAAAAACCAAATGCCGAATGTTCTCTCTGATTAGTGGATGCTGATACATAAGGGGGGTGGGAATGGGGAACATAGAAGAAATGGAGGAACTCTGGATGCGGCAGGGGGGAGGGGGGGAGGGAAAGGGGAATGGGTATAGTAAAGATGGTTGATTGAGATCGTCATCACTACCTTTGGTGCATGTAGGAAGACACAAATGGTGTGACTTTATCTGGTTTGCAACCACAGAATTGGAAAAACTGAGCTCTATATATATACTATGACTTGAAATGCAACTAAATAAACTAATTAAAAAAAAACACATTTGCCTCTCATGTCTTTCTTTACCCATATGCTTCACGGTTATCTTCTTTTGCTCAAACAAGGAGCTAGGTGGTATGTCAACTAATAATTTGTGCATAGTCTATATTAACATTGGAAATCATTGAAGTCATACAGAATGTACAAGATCTATGGCTTTTTGTACACAGTACAGTCATATAAATGATTCATCTCTCTTTTTGGTCAATATTTAATTGAGAAAATAAATCCCTCAGTTTCTTCAAGGATGTGGGAAATGCACCATAGGACAAATAACTAGCCCTTTGAATGAATTTAATTTCCAAGTAAGGAAAAACATTACTATTACCAGCAGTATTTAAATGTTCTCCCACTCTGGAAAATTGTAGTATAGTTTAATTTTCATGTGATTTTTTTTCTTGACACTGGTAAAACTCAGCCCCCAGGATAGCTAACCTCTGTTATTTTGCTTTCTATGAATAATCTTTACTAAAATGACAAATAGGAACACTTGAATTAGGAGGGACGTTAAAGTTTAATACTTCAACTATTACTTGAAACTGCAATTGTTTTACTTAATTTTGGCCAGAACCTTGTTTTCAGAAACATAATTTTATTCAACCCTTACAATAACTATTTGAGGTGGAAATTAGTGTCTCCAATTAACTATGAGGAATAGGGTCAATAGGTTGTTCAAGGCTATTACTTTACTAGTAAGTAAAGAAATTAAGATTCAAATCAAATGCTTTTATTGCTAAGTCTATCACTAAGTCTCATCTTGCCATCTTCAGACATTTTCTGTGTATCTTTTCTTGAAAACCATGATTTATGTGTTAGAATTTCTCAATTTTGTATTTAATATCAATTATAATCTAAAAAATGATGCATCTGTTGGAGACTCTAATATCTACCATAAAACTAGTACTTATTAATATTTTAACATCTTCATTCACATTTGAGTTCATGATGCAATGCTACTCAATAGTCTAACTTAAGTTTTTACACGTTAATTACAAAAGCAGTGAGTGTGATATAAAATTATGAATTTTGAATTTAGAGTTGGTCCCAAAACACATATGTGCCAAAAAAGTCTTTTGTTTTTCTAAGATTAATTTACATTTCATTTTGTTCTAGTATAATTGTGTATTTATCTATGAACAGTACTATTTTCATGTGTCTTTGTGTGTGTGTGTTGTGTGTGTGTGTGCGTTACTGGGAACTGAAGTCAGGGCCTTATACAAGATAGGCAAGCACTCTATAAACTAAACTACATCCCTAGCCCTATTTCTGTGTTTCTTAAAAGAAAATGGTATGCATAAAAGCAATCCTATTTTTACCATAAACCCACTGCCCTGCTAGTACTTTTATGTTTCTGGTATCAGTATAACTTTCTAGAATGTCTTCATGCAGTAATGAATAAAGAAAAATGCTACCACACTGTACTAGATTTCTTCCCCTCTGAATTATATATCACAGAGATATTTCTAAATATAAAGACCTTCTTCATTTTTTAAGGTAAATTGTATCCCATCCTAGGAGTCTGCCATAATGTATTTAATGAGTCTCCTATTAATAAATACTTCATTGTTTATAATATTGTGATATTATAAACACAATAATATTGTGATAATTATAAACAATTATAATATTGTGATATAAACAATTATAATATTGTGATATTATAAACAATGCTTCAATAAAAATACTTGAATGTACATACAGTTTTTTTTAATACCAGGAATTAAACTCAGGGGTACCCAACCACTGATCCACATCCCCAGCCCTATTTTTTTGTATTTTATTTAGAGACAGGGTCTCACTGAGTTGCTTAGTGCCTCACTTTTGCTGAGGCTAGCTTTGAACTCGAGATCCTCCTGACTCAGCCTCCTAAGCTGCTGGGATTACAAGTATGCACCACTGTGCCCAGCTGAATATACATAATTTTGTGTGTTTAAGCATGCATGTAGTTGTGGAAAGGTGTAAACCGCAGATATGGAATTGCTAGGTTAAAGAGTAAGTGTGTGTACTGCACTCTAGTCTATGCTAGAGCCTTTGGGAGTCTGAGAAAGCCTCTATAATTGTGAATAAAATTTTGCATTTCTATATTTGTAATTTTGATAACTAACAAGTTTCTTTCTACAGGACTGTATCAATTTTGAATTTATATCAGCAATCTAGCAGAATGTTTTCCCAGAGCTTCCTCATATTTCGCAACTAAAATGAAGAGGAGAAAAAACCAATAAATTACTTGGAAAAAATCATTGTGTTCAGTACTAAAATCAGAGGAAAATTTCTTCTGTGAATTCATATGAAAAAGACATTGAGTAGTTGAGCACAAAAACTTCTTAACCACATCCTCACAGTTAATATTATTAGACATTTAGTGAAAAGTTCCTCAGTGAAGTTAGTGGCATAATGTATAAGAACAACTTGTCCAAAGCAATTTAATAGAGAAAGGAATGTGGCCCATGTACAATTTTCTTTCATGGCCTTATTTAATCAAAATAAAGCAGCGTTAGCCAGCACAATTATTATTATTTTTCAAGTCTCAGACCCTTATAAAAATATGATCAAAACAATGTGTTCTCAGATATAAATCCACAAACACAAGGAAACAAAAAATTTCATTCACAATTATAGGGGCTTTCTCAGACTCCCAAAGGCTCTAGCATAGACTGAGCAGAGTGCAGTACACACACTTTTCTTTATCCCACACAGGTATTTTATTTTCAAAACGAGATTTGGAGCATTGTTCAAATACTGAGTAGTGGACTTAAAAGTATTTTGACAGGGGTGGAGATACAGCTGTAAAGTCCATGTTCAGCATGCAGTGGGCCCTGGGTTCCATCCCCAGCACCAAAGAAAAATAAAAATAAAAATAAAAATAAAAAGATAGTTTGACAAAGACGTGGCATGAGGTTATTCTGTATTGACTTGTAAGAGAAGAAATATGCATTTTGTTAATCATATGAGTTGAGGAAAAGATCAACATATGCTAAAATATTATATCTGAACTTATTTAATTCTCTATAGTTGGATATTTGGTATGTTTCCAAGATTAGTGCTTCTTGCAAATAAATACTTACATGCATTTCTTTGGAACAGATTCTTTTTTTTTAAATATTTATTTTTTAGTTATAGGTGGACAGAATATCTTTATTTTATTTTTATGTGGTGCTGAGGATCGAACCCAGGGCCTCCCGCGTGCTAGGCGAGCACGCTACCACTGCGCCATAACCCCAGCCCCTGGAACAGATTCTTTCAGAACAAATTTCTAGAAGTGAAATTATAAGAAGAGCCAGTAAAGGGAGAAACAACATCAAATTCTGAGTAAAGAAATAACTAAGATAATGGGAATTGAACGTTGGTTTTACAACAGAAGAAGGTGATTGCTGACTTTGATGAAAAGATTGCAGAGGCGTAGAGGAGATGAAAGTTTCAATGGAGTGGGTTGAGGAGAACATGAAGAAGAGGAAGAGAAGGAATTGATAGATATAATAATGTGGAATTTTCTCATGGAGGAATAAAAAAATAGCTGTGAGTTTTGTGTAAGCAAGAGGAATTATGATGCATAGCATGATTCTAATGGTTGGTCCTGGATTGATGAAAGAGGTTTTCCATTTGAATAGGAATAAAGGAAGATAGATATATGGTATACCTGTATGATGGGCATCATTTTTTTTCATTAGAATAAGAAAGAACATTAATATTATGAAAAATATCTTGTTATTTTTTTGTTCTACCAAATATTATAAGAAGAAAATTTCCATCTTTGCACAGTGAAGATTTTTATTGGTTATAGTGGCCCTCTCTTTAAATGAGGGATCTATAGCAATATTACATTTTTAAAAAGAATATAAAATGAAAATTTTATATGAATCATAAATCCTAAAACTTTTATATAATAACCTTTATAGAAAAAGTTTGATGATTCTTGTTATAGATGTATTCTAATGTCCTTAATTCTTTCTGGGTATAAATTTAAGTATATAGTTTATTTTATTTTATTTTTTTGCTTTTCATGATTCTATGCTATATTGCAATCATCATGCTTAGACATCTTCTACACATAACAAAATATATCTACTGAATGATTTCCTAGAGCTGATATTGCCAAAGAATATCTACATTAAAAATGTCAATTTGTTGTCCTTATATTTATATTATTTTACATCCCCATAAGAAATGTGACTATTTTCTAGATGTTTTGAAACTTTGATTTCTCATCAATAAGATATAGAAAAATTGGCAACTTCTCTATTTCTGTATGTGTCATTGGTTTAAAGCTGGGCCTACATTTCATATTTATTGATAATTTAGTTATTTTTGAAATTGTGTTACAAGGACATTTGTCCATATTTCTGTTGGGTTTTCTTCCTTACGTTGCTTTGCAATGTCTACATTTTGCCAAAATTATCCCTTTGATTATCACAGAGTTTTATTTCATTTCTTTTATATTTTATTTGTATCTTTTAAAAATTACTGGATTATATAATTAGTATTTAGGTAGCTAAACTTATTATTCAGTTCCTATAATTTTCTTGATTTTATTTTAGAATAAAATAAGTTTTATGATTTAAAGAGTTTCTTATTTCCTTAGAAGAGGAGTAAGAGTTTGAGGGGAAAGTATTTGAACAAATTTTAATTTTCTACTGAAGAGAAAATAAGAATTTTTTTCTTATTACATATAAGCATAAGGTATTTTTTTATTTCTTATTTTTATTTGGTTTTTTATTATATTTGAAATAACTTATTGAATCACTTCTATAAAAAGGTTTAATCCACAAGAAGAGAAATAAAATTGCTCAGAAAGAATTGGTGCCCTGCCACAGTCCTGTGCCATCCAGCCCTGTGTTCCTATCATCATAGTTTAGGACAAGTCTTCTTTATAGTTAAAAGACGACATGTCAGGCAGCTCAGGTTATTAAAGCTCAAATGCATAAAGTATTTGAAATCCAAAATCTCAACTAAACTTTACAATAACCCAGTGAACATTGACTAATTGTGGAAAAGTCAAAAGTGGAGGATTCATAGTGTAAAACCCAAGGAAGTCTCAGGAAATGGTAATGCCAAGTACTTCTGAAATTGAAGGTGTGCATAGGATTTTTCAAAAGAAGAACTGGTTGAAAATGTACATTGGAAGCATTTAGAATAATAGCCCCTCTTTCCTGAGAATCCAGAAGACTATCTCCTCCTCCTCCCAACAAAAACTGAAGGTTTACACTTTAGACTGGTTACACCAAGCCTTATCTAGGCCTCAGTGATCTAGGTCAAGCATGGCTGAAGCTAAGACATCAAACTGAAAACAGGAGACCTAAGTGAATGCCTGCACTTCTGTTTATCTCCCTCCAATTAGCTCCCAGAATTTTCAAATGTGATTTGTACTTTGCAATTAGGGTTTTATAAGATTTCTCTATGGATAAACTGAACAGCAAAAAACAACACATCCATATAAATTAGCAGATAACATTTTTCCAATTATATACTTGAGATTTTTGCAAAACTATTCTGGTATTTTGCTTTATTGCCGAGCAGTTGTTACCTGTGCATGTCAAATTTCTGACCTACCTTTTAGTGTTCCACTTTCATATATGAATAAATAACCATAGTCACCATGAATTTGATGAAATCTTCTAAAACCATTTAAAATTAAAACATAAGGAAAAGGAACTCAGAAGACATAGGGACAAGGTCAAATACTGAAAATAAATTTAAAATTGATTTAAAACTCATTTCTGAGTTTTCCCCCCTGCTTCTATCCTTTGAGAGATGAGATAAGATATAATAAGAAGATTAGGATGCTATAAAAGAATAGGGAGAAAACCAAAAAGTTTTAGAAAAATTAAAAATTGATAGCAGGCATTTAAAAGATCAGGAGGTTTAGAAGATGAAGTTGAAGTAAGCTCTCTAGAAGCAGAACGTTCACAGAAAAAGAAATGTAAGATGGGAAGGAAAGTAAAATCAAAAAACAAGAGGAACAATCAAGGAGTCCAACATTTGAATATTTAGAGAAAGACAGAACAAGGGAAACAGAGGAGAGGAAATTTCAAAGAAACAGTTTAAACAATTTCCCAGAACTAAGAAGTCCTACTGAATGGTGGCTCAGTGATTGAAAACCAGCCACAGGCATGCACATCATCCTGGTATTTGAAAAAATACCACTTCTCTGTGAAAAGTAAAAGTTTTAGTATGTTTAAAAGGAAATAGAAGAGTATCTCACCAAGGTAAACACAAAAGGCGAAAAAGAATTTTAAAAAGGAAAAAGGTCAACGAATTTATTACATCAAATTTTTAAATTATTTATACTAAAAGACAAAAACATTTAAAAAAATAAAATAAAAGATGTGAAAGCCTTAAAACAGTAAGCCACAAAGAAGGATAAAAAATTTTCAAAGCACATAACTTATCCATAATTATTATATAAAATGTATACAGAGCTACAAATTACTTAGAAAAAAACAAACATTTTCACATACACATATACAGTGCCAATTGAAGAGTTATGGAAAATAATATTCCTATAAGACAGCCCCTGGGAAAAACAGGAAAACGCTGTGGCTCCAGAGGAGAGAGGAAATTAGCCCAACATTAAACCTCCCCCAGTAAATCCTTTCCCAGTAACAATGGACTCTGAGGGGAAAACAGCAAACTTTCATCCCTTCCCAGGTTCATCCCCAGAATCTCCACCAAAAGCAAACTTTCATCCCTTCTCAACCACAGTGAGTCCTGAAGGGGAGGTGGATACTGAAACTCTGGGCCCTGAACTTTTACCCTTTCCATTGCCTGTGAGTCCTAGAAGGAGAAAAGCAAATAGTGAAGCTCTGGGAAACACTGGGTCCCAGAGCACGAAGATAAGCAGTGAACCCTGAGTTCTCAGCTTCTCTCAGTGACGATGAGTTTTGGACTTTTTACAAGTTTTTTCCTTACAGCCCAAACCATCACATTCTGCCTCAGTCTTCAATAATTAAACCACTTGCACTGTAAACTATAAAACTCAGAACCCTTCTGTAACCAAGGAGCCATTTTCGTACCCAGAAAATGAGCCCTTACAATGCCTGAATGGTTGACTGCTGGGAAATAAAGGAAAGCTTGCTGATCCATTTGAGGTTTGCTTCTGTCCAGGTTATTTGTGCTTCCATAATGGTGCCAAAACCATGTTGGTTATTTGTGCTTATACCAATATCAATAGGTGGACAATGATAATAGAAGAACTACTAAGGTAGAATTGCCAAAATGCCAAGTAAGAGGAAAATATATGCCACCTAATAAGTGACTAAAGGAATAAAAAATCAAACCATAAAGGGCATCATATTTGCAAATTCAAAAATATAAAAAACCCAATATTTCAAGGATATGAAAAACTAGACATCATAATTTCTATTGCAGAAAGTATAAACTTCTTCTTTTAGATTTTGGAGAATAATTAGGAACTTTCCATTAAATATGAAAATGCAAATTCTCTTTGGCCCAGCAATTTTAGTCTCAGAGAGTGCTGGTGCATGTTTATAAGGACAGGTACAAAAATATTTATTGTAAAACTACTTGTAATGGTGAAAAATTGATCACAATACACAGATAGAAGAATGAATAAATAAGTTATGTTGGGGAATATAATTCAATGCTTATATAAAAGAGAAAATGTGAAGAGCCCATGATACCAGAATAAATAATCTCTAAACATACTATTAAGATAAAATTCAAGTTGGTGGTATGGATAGTGATACTAGAATTTTTAAAAAATATATTTTAGTTATACATGGACACAGTGTCTTTATTTTGTTTATTTATTTTTATGTGGTGCTGAGGATCGAACCCAGTGCCTCACACGTGCGAGGCAAGCGCTCTGCCACTGAGCCATAACTTCAGCCCCTAGAATTTATATAATGCATAAAATATGAAAAATAATGTTAAATATCTGTTGGAATACATATAGAAAAATATATTGATGCTCATGGATATGATAAGCAATAAGTTCAAGACAGAGGCAAGAGGAACAAACAAGGTTTATAGGTAGTTTCAACTCAATATTTTATTTCTTAAGTTGGCAGGTGAATATATGGGTGTTTATTATATTAATTTCTATGTAGTGTTTATAGTACACACAATATTATTGTTTTCATTAAAGCCATTAAAAAATTATGTGGTGTACTATGTGGATAAATAAGGTATTATGTGGATCCAGGAAAGGAGATGCTAGTAGAAGTACTGTGGGGAGAAGGGGCTTCTGATAACCTTGTTTGGAATAATTTTAAGTCAATAGATATATTCATATTCCTGGTGCTAGGGAATATATTGGTTTACTCTAGTGAAGATATATCAAAAATCACAGTTGTGGGTGATACCATCATTTGATAAAGTTTGTGAGAATATTTAATTATCTGTACATCTTGATTTTTCAGTAGTGAAATGGATTCATTAAATTGTGATGTCTCACAATTATCACCCCTCAAATTTTTATGCCTTGTTTATAACACAAATTCCTGTAATAATTTGTGAAATGATTTTTCTTTCTTTCTTTTTCTTTCTTTCTTTCTTTCTTTCTTTATTTTTTTCTTTTCTTTCTTTCTTTCTTTCATTCTTTCTTTCCTTTTATTTTTCTGTAGTAAGGATTGAACACAGGAGTAGTCTACCACTGCACTCCATCTCCAGACATTTTACAATTTTTTATTTTGATAGAGTCTTCATAAATTGCCAAGTTGGCCTAAAACTTTTGATTCTCTTGCCTCACCCTTCTGGGTACCTGGGATTACAGACATGTACTGCTATGTTCGGTGTGAATTTAGTTTTGATTTGCTATCTTGGTAGTAGTAAATGGGTAGTTTCAGTGCCTTCCACTTGGCCCTTTCTACCATGGAACTCTTAATTTTCAGGTCAGAGAACCAGTGTGGGGATCTGATAATTTCTAAGTATATTTATTTCTACTTTATAGTTTGGGATGAGGCTGTAGTCCTTTGGGAGGTGATCTGGGATTAGATGCACTAGGCCAAGAATCCATTGTCTTGACCTTTATAAATTCCACTCTGACCCACATACTTGCTGGTAGTTCAGGTCTTCAAAGAATAATATTAGTTTTAAATGAACATCCAATAAGAAAATCCAAATGTTTTCCCCACTTTCCATTGTCAGTCACATTTGCAAGTGGCCCTGAGTTCCTCTGAGGAAAGATTGAAGAAATATATATCCATGAGTGCACCGTTGGAGATTTTTCTCAGGACATGGCTTTCCCTGCAATTGAGGATTTCAAATATGTAAATAGTTTGGGTCCTATAATTGGGTGTTTACAAATCACTATTCTAGTAACTTCTTTCACATTTCTGCTCAAAGTCATAGATGTATATATTTTTTATTTCCATTGAGATCAAGGAAATCCAACTTTTTTTTTTTTTTTTGAAGACCAATACATTTTTATTGTTATCATCCCTTTGGGTCTTATCTATACCTTAGGATTTTGTCAGGAACATAAGAAGGTCAAGGATCCCTTGAACAAATGCAGAGTCTGTATTTATGAAATTTTACTCAGAGCAGAGTTTTAGCTTATATTTAACATATCTAATTTATGTAACATATTTAATTTCTAGCATGAAATTTCTTTCCAGGCATTAAGAATACATGGAAACATCCAAATTGCTTGTTAAAATCAGCTACCCTTAAACCAAGTCATAAAATGTTTAAAAATGGGCAAAGCTAACCAATATGCAGAAAGCTATTTTGGAGGCTTTGGCTAGGTGGGGAGGTAAATTGAAGGGATCCCAGGAAGGCTTCTGTGACTGCTCATTTAAGGAAACCCAACTTTATTGCAGTATCTCTGTATCATCTTTGGACTATATATTTCAGCCAGAAAAGAGCTATCCAGGTATACACCATCGCCAACGCAGTTTTTTATTTCTTTCTCTTCCTACCTCCCTCCCTCTTCCCCTCCCTCTCTCCTTCCTTTCGCTACTAGGGATTGAACCCAGGAGCGCTTAACCACTGAGCCAACTTTTTTATTTTTTAATTAGAGATAGGGTCTCACTAAGTTGCTTAGGGCCTCTCTAAGTTGCTAAGGCTGGCTTTGAAATTGTGATCCTCCCACCTCAGCCTCCACAGCCACTGGGATTACAGGTGTGCACCACCATGCCCGGCCCAATGCAGTTTTTAATGCCTTGAGTAGGAAAAGATTTCTGAGCCCTAGGTTTGAAAAGTTTCGAACACATTTATTTGTGAATTATACAAAGCTGTAAACATGTCTTACCAGTTATGATAAAGATTACTAGATTCAGCATCACATTTTTATCTTTTATTCAGTTTTTGAATTTACTATTCTCATCACCTATTTTTATTTACTCTTGTGTTAGCGAGTATAATGGATAAAGGTATTAGGATGTATTGTATAGAACACAGCTTCAAAACTATGCTCATTAAGAAAAAGACAATGGAATTTTGCAGTGATTTAAGGGGAATCACTTTACTCTTGAGAAGACATATCACCATGAAAGGACATATTATTTTATCTTGAGAAGACATATCACCATGAAAGGACACATTATTTTATCTCTGAAGAGCATTTGCAGGTAGCTTGGCATTTTTCTTTTGTCATGTTTGTATCACACCCAAGTTGTCGGGACTAAATCTGTACAATTCGATAAATCATCCTCATACATTCAGGGATTGGCTAAAATGAAACAAAAGACAAAATGCTATTTCTTGGACTATAGTATTACTTGTCCAAAACTGTATCATCTCAAGGAAAATCCACTTACTCTGATTTGTTCATTTCTTTAATTCTCCTTATATAAATAAGGGAAAATAGGCTTAAACTATTTTAATAGATATACCTGATGTAGCAGATATAGAATTCTCAAAACACAGAGCTTTAAAACAAAGAAATTTTCTACACTGTTTGAATGAACTGTACAATAACAGAAATACATTTATTTCTCAGTATATTAGCCCAGTACTTGCATGTGTGAGTGTATATGTGTGGTCATATTAGTTTGTACAACGAGGAAATGATAGAAAAGAGCAAGGTGGTAATACTTCACACAGCAAACTGCGTGCCGGTGTGGAGTAGCAACCAAACAAAAGAAAAGTAGCCCAGACTAGTGACTCTGCTGTGTGCGCGTGTGTATGCGTGTGTGTATGCATGTGTGTGTGTGTGTGTGTGTGTGTGTGTGTGTGTGTGATTTGTATAGTTTCTGGGGATTAGTAGAAAACTTGCTGGAACCTACAACGTATGTGTTTAATATAGCCCAGTGTTCTTTTTCAGGTGCCTGCATCCCAAGATGTGCAGTTGCTAGGGAGGAACCATCTTTCTTTTCCTATATTTCCTGATTTTTATTGAGGATGGGAGCAAATTGAGCCTGACCATACCTAAGTTTATATAGTCAGTTAGTTTCTAAACATTTGTCTTTCCCTTCCTTAACTAAGGGGACAGCGCTTAACCACTAAGCCACATTCCTAGCCCTTTTTTATATTTTATTTAGAGACAGGGTCTCACTGAGTTGCTTAGGGCCTCGCTAAGTTACTTAGGCTGGCTTTGAACTCACCATCCTCCTGTTTTAGTCTCCCAAACTTCTGGGATTGCAGGTATGCATCACTATGCCAGGCCTGCATGACTATTTCTATCTTACTTCAGTCAGTGTCATCCTGAAACGGCAGCTGCACTTAACACCAGAACTTTTAGTTCTGCTTTTTTTACCAAGAGCAAAAGGACTGAAGTAAGAAAAGGAGGGCCCAGAAGCAGAGTGGGGACATGCTTGTACCAGGGCAGAATATCAGCCTGTCTTTTACACAAGTTCAGAGTACACGGAAACATCATTGATAAAGAACGTAAATGACTTACTGCAAAGCCCGTTATCACAGTGATCAGGGCAGTCCCCACATGGCTTTCCTACTTTATATGGGGTCTTTGTTCTTTCTGGGTTTCCTCTGGCAAAGAAATATTTGGAGGAATGGATTAGTGACAACATTAAGAAATATGAGACTTTACCATGTGTATGGACTAAACAATAGTCACAGGGAGTCACAAAAGGGAGAGAAAAATTTCTGAAGGTGGAAGCAATAAGAATAAATTGAAGGCAAATTGTGCAAAATTTAAATATGTGCAGAAGAAAAGAGTTTGCATCGGACCACTTTTACAGTAGGCAAAGGGGTTGCAAACAGAGGACAAGTTTATAGTGAAGCTCCTAAGAATTGGAGCAAATATGTCTTGCATCATTATTAGACGAATTTTCTTTCGTTGCAAATTTATTAATGTGAACTATGCCAGGCACTTAATATGACTTATCATATTAAATCCTGATAAAAATCCCTGAATACATTGCTACTGCCTCCTTATAGATAAATGGAAAGGTGCTCCAGGTTATTGAGCTTTTGCTGAACTGAAGATCACACAGCTAGCAAGTAACAAAGCCAATATGTGTGTCCTTGAGTCTGATGGTCCAAATTGTATGCATGATGCTATCAGCTCCCTGGTTTTATCACCCCTTAGAACTTATTGCTTATTTCTTGTCTTTTGCAATGCTCCCCATTCTTCCAAATCCACCCTCAAACGTCTTTATGCAGCTACCTTACAAGCTCAGATTGACAAAAGCGGTTGGACCACAGCCCAAGTGCAGACCACTGGACTATTACCATAGGCCAAAAAAGTCCTCTGTGCGGTACTTACTTAGGGCAGTAGTGGCAAACATAATAATAGGGGAAGTACTTGTGAGGACAATGGGCTAAGGCACATCCAAGCTGGTAGGAAGTGGCACAAACAAGCTGCAAGAGAAAAGTTTAAAAAATAAAATCATTTAAATTAAATTTATGGTGTTCACAGTATGTGACATTTTGTTTTTTCATTGCTGATTAAACGTTATCGATGAAGAGAATTTTAAAAGCTGAAAATATTGGCTCCCAGTTTCTAACATTTCCATCTGCACTTGATGATTACTCTTTTAAAAAATTCCTTTCAATTATGGAGCTTCATTTAAAGTTAGAGGAAGCTTTATACATTCATGATACATTTGTTAAAACAGTTAATCACCCTGCAATTAGTAAAGAAGTAGGCAAGTGGGTATCAGGCAACAAGGAAAGGTAGCAAACTGCGATTCAAGTTTTGCAAGGAAAAATAACAACAAATTACATCAACCTTGTGTTTTTCTGCAGATATCTCAATTTTCACAATATAACTTTAATTTTGTGTCACAAATAAAAAAATATTCAATACTTTTAAAAATCGTATGTATAAAAGTACATAATTCATGATTATTATTATTTTCTCTTTAGCATTTCAAGTTGTGACTGGCTCAGTGAAAATAGCTCAAGGTTTTTATTTGTTTCTTTGCTTCAAGATAATTTAATGTTGCCTAAATATAACTGAGGTCATTTTATTACTTTACTCCTAGGGCCATATTTGAAAGTCTCTGTTGTGGTAAATCCAAAATCACAAAGAGCAAATAGGTGTTTGAAGGTACCCTAGAGATAATGGATATTAATGGGTAACGTGCTTTATAAAGCAGGGTAGCTTTCATGCACAAACTCAGGTCACCATAGCTCAGATGTGCGTGGCATCTCCAATAAAAAATGAGGAGAAAATATTAGTCTGGGATGATAGAAGATTGGGAAATATCAAGGTTTTAGCATTATATTTTTACCTGGGTATAATGACTAGTTTCAGCATTTGCTTGAATATCTCCAACTCCGTATTTAAAATCTTTAACTTCATCATAGAAAAATTGGATTGCATCTGACCATGGTAAGGGAGCAGTGGACATGAATAAATTCTCTCCACAGTTAGCAACTAAGAAATAGAAAAGACAATGAACCAATAGTTAAATCAGTCCTTGTAAAGATTTCTCATTGAAAATCATTACATTCTTTTAGTTTCTGAGATCAATATTACTTCCCATTTATGTACAGTTATCTTCAACTGACTGGTTTGTGGAAGAAATCCACTATCAACTTCAAAAGCATTGCTCTGTGACTTGGAATCACTTGCTTTTCCCCCTTCCTGTGAATGAATAGATGTTTTAAAAATGTAATTAATGATTTGTTTTCAAACTGTTTATGTAGCTTTCTTTCTAGAGAAAGACTCAGCAAAAGAATTCCTCCCTATATCCTAGATTAAACACAAACTTTTACAGTGTCTCAGAATTGGAAGGAACGAAAGAGATAACAGATAACAGATATGATTTTGGAAAAACTGATAAACTCAACGTTTAGTCAATCATTGAGTATTTTCTCCCATGCCTTCATAGCATACATGTAGAGGATATTGAAGAAATTACAAACGTGACTTTTGAACTTTGGCTCTTAAGCTGGGGAAATAAGGTGTATACATGAAATAGGCAGCGATTCGATCAGATGTCAGATGTAGTGTCTAGTGGGTAAATGATGAACCCAAAATCATGGGCACAGGAGTGACAAGGCCATGTCTGGAATAATCAACAAGCCGATTGGATTTTAGTAAAAGGTGTAAGGCAAGTTGTAGAGTCGTCAAGTAGAATGGAGCAGAGTGAAGACGACCTTGGAGCATAGGTGGAGAATTCATTCATCATTAAGCTGATTTTCACTTATGCTATGGAAAATTATCCTAAGAGGTAATAATGAAATTACTTATAAAAATAAAGTAATAATTTTCACCAGGAGCTTATGGTTTGATGGGTTCGACCATAATATATTAAGTAGGAGATTTTTAGATTTTGAAGAATAAAGCCTGGCATATGGCTACCAGGGATGATTAATATCTAAGTGGACTTAAGTTCCAAAATATATTTAAAATAACATATTTTTGTTTTATTTCATCATAACTTTTGCTTTTTACTGCTTCTTCAGAAAAATATCTAAATATTTGGTGTGAAGCAGCAGGAATAAAGTCATTTTAGGATGAGGCTTGAAAAAGAAAAGACTGGAAGGAAATAAATGAGCGTGACAGTGGAGAGAAGACCAAACCCAATAAATACCAGGAAGTCCTTCATTCCCAAACTTATTCTATCCCTTATTCATACTTAATCTTTAGCTTTTATAATTGCTACCACATTAGTCATTAGAGGTTTGACTTACAACTAACTTCTCGTTGACTTTTTGAACTGTGAGACAAGGTGCACCTCTCTGCCCACTTTTCAGCATTCTTGGCAACTTCAGCATTCCAGTTCTCAAAACACATGACAAACATTTAGGAATTCAAATAGAATGTTTTCATGACATAATGGTTAAGTATATGACTACATTGAAAATGCATACCTGTTTGAAGAATAGTTTTCTATTGTTTCTCATTTTCCCCCAATTCTACCACAAGACATGCCTTGCTTTCCTAAATTATTTTAGTTACCATGATATATCTATCTAGGCATCACAGAATAAAGTATTTTTTTGGGAAAAATAGTCATCTAGTTTCCCAGAAGCACAATAAACATTTTAAAACTGTGGGCATAATCTTTTAGAAGGACAAAACATTTTTCTAATAGCTTGGTGTTATGTCTATCTAATGAGAACTGAGATCTAAGCATGGGCTGTTTGGCCCCTGTAATTGCTACTGTAAATATAACAGCTTTCATAGACTAATATACTATCAGATGCTACATTCAACATTAGAAAGTCTGTGTTATACTTCACAGTTGTGAAGGAAAAGATATATGCTCACTATATCCCATATCCCAAAATTTCAAAAAATCTAGGAAAATCAACATAAATATGGATTTTATTATTATAATTCTGACAAGTTAAGCAAAGATTCCTAGTGATTGCTTTTGAGGAAGAAAGAATTTTCCAGAGTAGGATGAAAAAGATATTTACAATAGAGCAAAGTTATCTTATATCTTTGACAAGGCAACATCAGTTACTTATTATGGTCATGAGGTATTTACTCCCTGCACCTGGCACAAAGGAACTATTCAGGAAAGAAGGCTAACATAAGACTCAGTAGAAAAATTCCTTCCTATAATCTAGATTGAACATCAACTTCCAGAATCTCACAACTGGAATGAATTAAATTTTATTTCTTATTTGTCATAGAAAACTCCTCTAAAGAATAGTGATTTAGCCAGTAATTGAAGTATATTCTCAATGCCTTGTAAGACAGCTTCTCATAGAACAAATTGCTAGTTTTGTTTTTAAGAATTTACCTAGCTATATATACTTCCACAGGTATTTGATATATCACAACAAAGCTAATTAATTTTTCATATGATAACACTTTACTTGAATTTAGAAGAGAAAGAGAAACTAATTTTTGTTAATTATCTCATACATATTTGGCTTTTTGTTTAATATAATCTCTATTCATTCTCACAAAGATGCAGCAAAATTTGAGTTAATTCCACTTCTAGAAAGAAATTTGAAGTTCTTACAGATTAAGTAACCAGCCCAGAATAAACTATCATATCCTCTTGGTATTTTTTATGAGTCTAAAGATCTCCTGCTTTCAGCCTCAGCAACAGAGAGGCACTAAGCAACTCAGTGAGACCCTGTCTCTACATAAAACACAAAATAGGCTCAGGATGTGGTTCAGTGGTCAAGTACCCCTGAGTTCAATCCCTGGTACAAAAAAAACCCCAAAATTTTGATTAGTGTATTGTCTAGACACATATTTATTAAATAACTTACGAACTAACCATAGCAGAAAAGAGCAGGACTCTCATTTTATGAACTTGTTCACCATATTTTATTATAGATGCTAAGGTTCCATTTGCAGTTTGATGTCTATTCAAGTTATTTAATCTGTAAGGTTTCTAGCACTTCATTTGCCCATTAACTATATCTCCATTATTGCTTATAGACTTAATTTTTGTTTTTCAGTTCAAAATGTTATATTTAATGGCCAGTCCAAACACTGAGATGACAACTATTCAATACTATAAACAGATTACTTTAAAACTATAGGTCCTGATTTAATGTCCATTGCTCAAGGCTAAATGCTGATTGTAATGATTCATTCACAAGACAGAACTTACCATTTTAAGCATATTGCTAGCACTAGGATTTACCATCCTTCTAAGATCATTGTGCTTATTAGTAATCTCCATTTGAACTGATGGATGATGGGTCAATAAGGAGGAAATGGAGTTATTTGCCTTTAAAAAGAAGCAAGAAGTTAACAAATTTACAACCTTGAATATCGAAGTAACAGTATTACAATTTATTCTATCAATAGAGTAATTGATAAAATGTTTAGTTTTATGATTTCAAACTTTAATAAAGATGACACTCACTCAGGACTTCTTAACCTGCAGAATGCTAGCCTCCACCCGCTAGAGTTTCTGATTCAGAAAGGCAGGGTGGGGCCAGATAATTTGCATTTCTAATAAATACTCCGGGACTGCTTTGAGAATTGCTTGTCTAACTCACTGAATTGTTCTGGGAAACGTGGTCTTGTCTTTTTGAATGTTACTTTTTTTTGTCTTTAGCAATAAATTAATATGATCTGTGACTTGTCTACACATCATCCTGTCTCTCAACAATGCAAGAATTTAAAATCGTCATCGGTGGCCTAATTGTACCAGAAAATTCCAATGAGTAATACTTTCTGGAGCTCTGCAAAAACAGACTGTGACCCACATGATATCCAGGAAGAGAGATTTACTCAAAATGCAGATACTATCGATTTTTTAATATAGCGAAACATAGGAAGGCTATATTATATCAGATATTATTCAGGTTACAAATGGTAGCATTCCAGGATTTACTTGCCAACAATATTCAGTATGTTATAAAGAGCATGATTTCTGTGCATATATATGTTTAAGCTAACCTCAAGAAATTGTCATTTTCTATCTTAATAGGAGTGTAAACAGAGGAACATATTTTTAATGTTTATTTTTATTAGTGCATATTAATTATACAGAATGATAAGTTTTACTGTGGCATATTTATGCATATATAAAAACACAATTCGATTAATTTCAGTACCCAGTATCTCCTCTGTACTTTACCTGCTCCTCCCACCCCCATTCTCTTCCTCTACCCTGTTAGTCTCTCTTCTAATATCATGGAGTCTTTTTTTTTTTTTTTTTTTTTTACCCTTCTAGCTTGCACATATGAGAGAAAACATATGATACTTTTCTCTATGAGTCTAACTTATTTTGCTCAAAATAATGGTCTCCAGTTCCATTCGTTTTCTTGCAAATGACATAATTTCATTCTTCTTTATGGCAGAATAAAATTCCATTGTATAGATATATCACATTTTCTTTATCAATTCATCTGAAGACAGATCCCTAGGCTGATTCTATAACTTCCTTACAGTGAATTGTGCCTGTGGGCATGTATGCATCTCCGAAATATGCTGCCTTTAATTATTTTGGATAAATATGGAGTAGTATAATAGAATTATATGGTAGATTAATTTTGGCTCTTTGGAGAATCTCCATAATGATTTCTACAGTGAATTTTCTAATTTACATTCTTACCCACTGTGTATAAAAGTTCTTTTTTCTCCCTGAATCCTCACCAGCATTTATTGCTATTTGTATTCTTAATGCTTGTCATTCTAGCTGGAGTGAGATGGAATATTAGTGTAGTTTTGATTTGCATTTCTCTGATCACCAAAAATGTTGAATATTTTTTATATAGTTGTTGGCCATTTGTACTTCTTTTGAGAAGTGTCTGTTCAATTCATTTTCCCATTTATTGTTTTTTTTTTAATTTGAGGTTTTTGAGTTTTTTTTATACATTCTGGATCTTAGTTCTCTGTCAGAGGAGTAGCTGGCAAACATTTTCTCTCATTCTATTGGTTGTCTCTTCACTCTGTTAATTGTTTTCTTTGCTGTGGAGAGCTTTTCAATTTGATGCCATTCCATTTATTGATTTTTTCTTTTATTTCCTGAGCTATAGGGGATCTTATTCAGGAAGATTTGCCTGCACAAAGTGTTTCCCCTATTTTTTCTTTTAACAGAAAAAAAATTCTTATAGTTAGGTCTTTGATCCATTTGAGTTGACTTTTGTACCAGTCGAGAGATAAGAAAAGTTTTTTCTAGCTGTGTGCAGTGGCACACACCTATAATTCCAGCAGCTCGGGAAGCTGAGGCAGGAGTATCGAGGCAGGAGGATCTTGAGTTCAAAACCAACCTTCGCAAAAACAAGGCGCTAAGCAACTTAGTGAGACTCTGTCTCTAAATAAAATATAAAATAGGCCTGGGGATATGGATTAGTGGTCAAGTAAGTGCCTCTGAGCTTAATTCCTGGAAAAAAATTCATTTTTTGATTTTTATGGATATCAATCTTCTGCGTATGGATATTCACTTTCACAGAATCATTTGTTAAAAAGGCTGTCTTTTGGCACTTTATCAACAGTCAGATGACTGTAGCTGTGGGGTTTGTTTCTGTCCTCTATTCTGGTTCACTGATCTATGTGTTTGTTTTACAGACAGTATCATGCTGTTTTACAGAACAGCATATTTTTGAAAAGTAAAAAAATTAGTCATGTAAAAATTAAGGACAATGAAAGCATAATGAATCCTTGGAAAGGTTCTAGTACAAGGCTATACTGGTTCTTTTCTACTTGCTGTCCCACTCAGTCCAATTATTATCCACCCTTTTCTGCCCTGACTTGCCAGGGAGCTGGTCCTTCCAGCTTGCCCTACCTGGGCTTCCTTTCCAGTTTTCTGAGTCAAAGGGAGGATTTGGAGGAACAGAGGGTGAAGAGAGAGGCGGGGCACCTCTTGTTCACTCCCTTTGACTTCTGCACTTCATTTCTGGGAATTACGTCCTGCATAATTAACCCACTGTGACTCTCTACACTCTCTATCATTTCCTCCTGGCATCCCTCAGGCCTAGGAGTAGAAAGGCTTCCTGCTGTTGCCATTCTCCACATAGATTCGTTTAACTCTATTCTGCCTTTACATAAATAACCTTCACTAAAGATTTTTATTCAAAACATTTGTTGAAATCTGTTCCCTGTCTAGACTCTAAGTGAAAGATTTTCCTTTGTTTTGCAGAAAACAGAGATTCAGAAAGGTTGACTGAGTTAGTGAGCATCTCTTTTTTCTTTCTAACCAGGAACTGATTACTTAAATTTAGTAGGGCAAATTAATAAATGATAACAGACCCCTCATGCCTCTGGGCTGTATTTCAACAATGAGGATAGCAAACTGGCGCAACCACTACATCTTTAGAAAATAGTTTTACTACAATAAGCATTTTGCTATGAGTGAACTCACATGTCTTCTTATTCCTTTATAAGTAATCATTTTTTGACTCAGTGGTCAAAATTAAATGAAGTATTTGGCAAAATACTAAAAGCATGTAGGAAATATAATTTCAGAAGACACACAAGTATATGAGTATGCTAAATCTGTCCCTTGTCCTGTACAAGGTTGTTTCAGTAGCTTAATATATAATTTCTTTGCTTATTATACACAGACCTCTCCTCAAATTCATCTTCTTATATACACTACTAGTTTTGCTTTTCCATTTATAACATTACCAAGCACAAGGCAGTAAAAATAGTTATTTGTGATTTAAAGCACTATGTGGCTAATAAGTGGGAAGAATGCCAAATATGTTTTCAAAGATACAGATCACATAATTCTGGAAAAAGTACAAAAGCAAATGACTGAAATTCTTGGAGTACAGCAGGTCTCCTGGAAGGTATCAGGGAGTACTAAGTAAGCAGATGCAATGTGATCAACCTTAGCAACACTCGTCAATATGTTGTGTTTTCTTTCCCTATATCTTAAAGAAAATCTGTGAAATGATTATAATATCTACTATTTATGGAACTATTATAATTTAATTCCCAAAGCTAGCCATTTTGGTAGTTATTTTTCTCACTGGAAAAATGAAATATTCTAGATCAGATAAATAGCTCTTTATTGGGCAACGTTCAGACAATTAGTCAATGTAATAGACACTGGCTAATGCGCTATGCCCATTTAATAGATGAGGACTCTAGAAATTGGAATATGTGAGAAATCTTCTAAATCTCCTATGGAAAGTGAACAATATGAGGCCATGACTTGAATCAAATTTTTTCTCTTTCTCTCTTCTTGATATATATATCACTTATGTATATCACACATATGTATATCTGTATACATAAAGCACATATACATATGTGTGTGTATATTTATATATATGTGTATATGTGTGTGTGTATGTGTATATATATATATATATATATATATATATATATATATATATATATTGAGATGGAGTCTTGCTATGTTTACTATGCTGGCCTCCAACTACTGGCCTCAAGTGATTCTCCTGTCTCAGCCTTCCCAGTACTTGGAACAGCAGGCACAGGCCACTACCCTTGGCTGAACCAAATTCTTTTGATGCTAAATAAATAATAGAGTCCTTCTAAATTAACACACTGGCACCTGGAATATAGATACCACCTAGGAAATAACAAGAATAAACTTCATTTAAAATTGTTCCTCTCCTATGTTGACACTCATCTATTTACATGGTTGGTAAAGATACTAAGAAAACTCTGCAGATACCTAACTATGGGATAACTTGATTTTACTTATCTTCTTTTGAGGTATGTGAAAGTTATTTTACCTTTTTGTTTCTTGAAGTACACTTTAGTCTACAAAAAGCTTTACTTCTTTGGAAATCAGACTAAAACACTATTCCTTTAAATAAGCACAGAACCTAAATTACAATAATCATTCTGGCTTGGGGTATAAAGTCAGTTTTCTTTTTCCTGGTACACAGTCTAATTTTTGTGCTCTACTTATTCTTCTGTCCACCTGGTAAGCTGACTGTCCTAGTGTGGGTGAGAGGAAGTAGAAATTTGCATGCTGATGTTGTATTACTTGATTGAATTTCTTGTTTTAGAAAGGAGAGGGATGTGTTTCGCTTCTAGAATAAAATATCATGTATTTCTCTAATTGCTCATTTTATCTTTGCTTCTCAAACTGCTGTACTGTCCTCTCTCCTCAACTCCATACTGAACCAACATTGGCCAAGAGAGTTCCAATCCTGTCAGTGATTAAGTAGAAAGGAAAACTTTTATTACTTACCTAGCTTGTCTCAGTGGCACTGAGGAATTTCGCACACACTCTTTTTTAATCTGTTAGTTCCTCCTGTTCTGAGCTACTCAGTATCCTTCCTTCTTAGCTTCCTGTCCTCTGGCTCATCCTTAAATATTGATGTTTTTTAGTATTTTTTCCAAGTCTTTTTCCTTTTCAATTTGTATGCTTTTTTTTTCTTTCACTTTTGTGGTTTAATGTCACCTATATGATCGCCAAAACTCTACCTCCAGCTCATATTTCATTCACACCTCACCTAAAATCTCCTGGTCTTACCTCCAGAGCCCCTCCTAGTGCCTGATCATCATGTGATCCATACTCTAGTGATGACATCACCAGGTACCCATACATACAAACCAGATAATGTCTTTCTCTCCTAACATTTCAAGTTCAACCAGTCTCCAATTCCAGTAGCTTCTACTTTAGAATTATATCCTCATATCTGTAACTGAGTACAAATTGATTATGTTCACTCTTTCATGTTCTCTCTTTTATTTAATATATTTAAACCTGATGTAAACTTTTTCTCCAAAACATTTTTGTTTCTGTCTTGTTTCTCTCTTCACTGGTTTATATTCTACTAATTGAATTATTGTTAAGACTAAATGAGGTGATGAATAAAGAGTGCTTAGAATTTTTTTTCACATAGAAAAATGTCAGTAATAATACACTGTAGAACTCTGTGTAATCACAGGACACTTATACTTTAAAAATTGCCTACTGACTTGTAAATTCTAATCTGAGGTGCTAAGTGGGCATTTAATCTCATTTATTGTTAAATCTATAGCACCTAGCACAATATCAAGTATGCTAGACTCTAAGTAGTTGTTAAACTACATTGAAATGTGTTGAGCGAAACTTTGCCTGTGGAAATTAGATTACTTTTTGAAATGTTGTTGTCAAAGACTTTGGAATATTAGATATATATTTCTGCAAGCCTAAGAACAAAATCTTTAAGCATATATGAACTCTTTCATTAACCTACTAATGATGAAACAAAGTCCTGGAAGGCAAGGGGATAGTTGATTTTATACATATATAATTCATAGTATACAGATCATTATAGTCATATTTGGTGTTCATATTGCTGACCTACTGTTTTGTTGCTCATCTTGTGATATTAATAAGTTTATTTGAATTATTCTTACCTTTTGCCTGATGACTTAGTCATTAAAAGTACACACTGATGAGAACAAGATGAAGTAAAAGGTGTATTATGCAGCCAGGTAATATGTCCTTCCACCTTTTATCTCAGAACATTTAACATCATCATCATTGCCTACATAACAGGCACCCTGGGCTATTATTGAGGCAACCCCACTAATAGGGCTCAAAATTTATTTTTAGGTTAAATCCATACCATGCTTGCAGCGTGTTGCAGCAGTAACATGAAACATATGCCCGCCAACACCATTGTCTCTGGAAGAAATGAGGTATTTATGCGATTGACATGAACATAAAAATAGCTTACTCTACGAAAAAAATTTTAAGAAATGGAACTATATGGTTTTTTGTAGAGTTTAAAAACTTCTGTGGGAACAGATATCCTTGGTCAGAGGACAGTTTTTATGAATAAATATTGGTCTCTTTACCTAAAAACATAGACTTTATTTCTTTCTTACTCATTCCTAGGCTGGAATCCCAGAATACAGCAGCAAGCTTTTCTTATTTCCTTTAGAAGGAAAAAAATTTGAGACTCTATCAATAGATAATAGTAAAACTCAGACATATGATAATCCATATCACTAACAAACATCTCCAATTGCAAGGAAGTTAATGTAAAACTTTTTTTAAAAACTTTTCTCTGTTGGTCATGATAATCTTTAAGATACCACTGAGAAAGTCATTAATTTGCAAGTAAACACACCAAAGTGATAGAGCTCTAAACATGCATTCATCTGAAGAGATACTCCTGGAGAAAGTGATGGATTTATATTTCCATTACACTTCTACCTTAGGTTCACATAATTGTCTATTATTATTATTCCTGAAACATTGTCAAGTACTATTTTTGCCACAGTTTCTTTTCTAATTTTAAAGTTTACTTCTTTTTTCTCCCACATTTGTTCATTTATATATTATTTGAGCTGAGTAGTGTAATAGAATAAGTACCCTGTGGCCTGGAAAATCTGATGTATTTAATATCCAACTCTTTACAGGAAAAGTTTGCTGACTTCTGGGAAGAACATTGACAGGAGCTAAAAACAGAAAGAAAGTCCCTTCTCTCATCTATATCCTCCATCATGTTTCAGTGACACTTTTAAAAAAAAATTTGTGCATATTAATTATACAGAATATGGCTTTCATTGTGGTATATTCATGCATACATGTAACATACTTTAATCCTATCTACCTCCCACTATTCTTCTCTGTCCCTCCCTCATCCTTTTCTTATCTCTTTTAGTATACCTTCTATAAAAGTAACTTCTTGAAAAACTTTTTCCCAGTTAAGTTTCACTCTAGTCCTTCTTTTTAAATGACCAATAAATATTGAAGCTGGCTATCACAATTCCATAGGACTTCTGTTAGAAAGTTGGACAATTTGCCTCCTTCAATCAATTCAATATGACATGTCTTGAGTATCGTCAGCACGGTAGTGGCTTTGGCCTAAATGTACTTCAGTTTATCTATAATCCCATTAAAAAGTGTTGTGCCAAATATGAATGTAATATACCTTGCATGATCCATTTTTCTTGGTACACTGCTATATTAGACTATGACAATGCTGAGAAAAATATTTGAAATAAGTTCTAACGATTACTAGACTCTTAGCTACTAGTAGTAATGTTGGGGATAAAATTAAAGCTACAAAAGTTTTTCCTTCCACTGTGAATAACTCTTATTTCAAACTAATGCAGTAAATACTTTACCTGAGTCAGGCAGATGGGAAGGATAAGATGTTCCTGTGACCAAAGGAAGATGAACATATTCTGACCTTCAGCACAGCAATATATATATGGAACACAACTCACTTTTCCTGTTTGGTTACCCTAAATTGTGCAATGTAATGTGCCTTGGTGAAAACCCCCAAAAGATGTTATCACATGTTTCAGTTCTAAATAAGTCATCATTTAATTCTAAAGAGTAACTCAGTTAATGTTGGCAATTCTCTTATACTTAGGTTTAACAATGTTATAAATAATGAGATAGGGAAGGCTTAAGCTTTGCTCCCGTAGTCTAAAGAGCATAACACTATGTTACTGGGTGGAGACTTCATAGCACCACCTAATAATTAACTTTCGGTAAATTCCTTTATGAAATCTAAGGATGATATAATACATATTATAAAAGCTCATATCATGTTCTATTATTAAAATGAATAATGTAATTAGTATAAAATTTAATAAACATAGGGAAATTTATTTTGACTTTTATTATCAAATTCTACTGTAATGAAATAAGATGTTGAAATAATTTTCCAGAATCATAATATAATATCACAAATTACTGAAAGCAAAAGTGTCACTCAAATGTATCAAAAGGGGCAAAACAAACTATAGGCATGCAATAAATTTGTGGTCAAAATGATTGACTTCTTACATTTTCACTAAAAATATTTTTTCTCAAACATTATATTAATCGTGGTGGGAAAGGAATTCACATAATGTATCAGATGGTGGATTCTGGAGCCATTTACTCTGGTTCATATCCCAACTTCATCACTCAAAGGCTGAGGAAACTTGAGCCACTGAATTATCCTATTTGTGCCTCAGTTTTCTTATCTGTAAAATTGGTTGATATTAATAACCATGGAGAATTAGGGTGCTTTTAAATAAGTTAATTCATCTAAAGCAGTTAGTACTTGAAATATTGTACTTGTAATTATTATATTTCACTGATCATTAATTAATAAACTTGTTAGTAACATACTAGACGTATATGAGGTATATAAAGAAGTAATGTAAATTAGTACTCATATAAAATTATAGTTTATTAAAATTCTGTACTTAAATAAACATGATGGTTTGAAGTAATAAATTTAAAATGAAGAAAGCTTAATTTTATATGCTATTAATACAGATGACATTTGCCCCACAGAAAGACTAATAGGAGAAATAGTTGATTTCTTTGTTTAATGTGACCATTAGCAATCAAATTTTTGCTTGTAAAACTGTCTACACTATAGATCCTTAGATCTTTTTTTTTCATTTTAAAACTTTTTAAAATTTATTTATTCTAATTAGGTATACATGACAGCAGAATGCATTTTGATTCATTGTACACAAATGGAACACAAATTTTTATTTCTCTTGTGGTACATGATGTAGAGTTGCACCATATGTGCAATCACACATGTACCTAGGACAATGATGTCCATTTCATTCTACCATCTTTCTTGCCTTCATGTCCCCTCCTCTCCCCTATTCCCTTCCCTTTTGACCAAAGTTTCTCCATTCTTTCCATGCCCCTTCCCCCCTTATGGATTAGCATCTACTTATCAGAGAGAACATTTGGCATTTGGTTTATTGAGATTGGCTTATTTCACTTAGCATAATATTCTCCAACTCCATCCATTTACCTGCAAATGCCATAATTTTATTCTCTTTTATTGCTGAGTAATATTCCATTGTGTGTATATACCACAGTTTCTTTATCCATTCATCTATTGAAGGGCATCTAGGTTGGTTCCACAGTTTAGCTATTGTGAATTGTGCAGCTATATAACATTGAAGTGGCTGTATCACTGTAGTATGCTAATTTTAAAACCTTTAGATATAGACCAAGGAGCGGGATAGCTGGGTCAAATGGTGGTTCCATTCCAAGTGTTTCAAGGAATTTCCATACTGCTTTCCAGATTGTCTGAACCAATTTGGAGGCCCACCAGCAATGTATTAGTGTGCCTTTTCCCTCACAACCTCAACAACACTTGTTGCTTGTGTTCTTGATAACTACCATTCTGACTGGCATGAAATGAAATCTTAAAGTAGTTTTGATTTGCATTTCTCTAATGGCTAGAGATGTTGAAAATTTTTAAATATGCTTGTTGATCGATTGTATATCTTTTTCTAAGAAGTGTCTGTTTTGCTCCTTAGCCCATTTATTGATTGGATTGTTTGCTTTATTGTTGTTAAGTTTTTTGAGTTCTTTATATATCGTGGACATCAGTGCTCTATCTGATGTGCATGTGGCAAAAATTTGCTCCCAGAATGTTGGGTCTCAGTTCACCTCACCAATTGTTTCTTTTGCTGAGAAGAAGATTTTAGTTTGAATCCATCCCATTTATTGATTCTTTCTTTTATTTCTTGTGCTTTAGGAGTCTTGTTAATATTAATACAGTCTCAGCCAATCTGAGGTATTGTGGTTTCTCTCCTATAATCTTGTAGTGACTCTACAGATTACCTGCACCTCACCTTGTAGTTCACTTCCTGTGCCCAGCAGGTATCCCTGGATGGACACTACTGCAACTAAAGATGGTGGTGGTGGTAGTGGAGGTAACCTAACATAGCAGTGGGGGTGGCTCAAGATGGATGCAAACACTTTCAGAGATGGGGCTGAAAGTGTGGGACTTACAATGCCTTTGGGCTGATTAATTGGAGACTTAGCACTGTGGCATGCTGAAGTGTGGCAGGCAGCTGCCTCTAGTCCCTGTCTATTGTCCCAATGTGGAGGCTACTACACTGGGAAGGACTATGGCATTGGCTGCAGTGTCCTAAGATGGATTCAGGAAAGGAGAGACAACATAAATCTCCACTCTATGCAGAGGCTGTCCTGGGCCTGGGCTCTCACACAGGTCTGCGGGGGCAGTCCTGGGCCTGACCTTGGCTGGGTTTCCCCAGGGGTTCCTCAGGGGGTCTTGGGCTTGGGTCTGGGTTTTGGCGTGGATTGGCTGATCAGTGGGGGTAGTCATGGGCCTGACCATGGCCTGAACTCCCACAGGGGTCCCCAGAGGTCATCCTGGGCCTGGGCCTGGGCCTGGGCTCCTGCTTGTCGGCAGGGACTCTGGCACAGAATGGCAGGAGGTGGTCCTTGGCCTGACCTTGGCTGGGCTTCCATGGGGATCTTCTTTAAGATCTCCTATAAGCTGAGAAATTCGCTTTAACCAGACAAACATTTTCATGTACATTTGGCAAAAATTAAGATCAGGCACACGTTGACAACATTATAATTTTTTTTTTCAGATAGTTAAGGGTCTTCTGTTACATTTTTGTTTTAAAGTGTAGTAAATGTTCATTTTCAAACAATTAAATATTCACAAGTATAGAAAATTCAGAAAGAAAGAAAAATAAATTGCATCTATAATTTCACTGTCTGGATATAATCTCTGATATCATCTTAGTCTACATTTTTCCAAGGTTTTTTCCACAGTTTTATTAGTAATCTGATAATTTTAAGATGTATATGTGGGAGCCTCCCAGTCTTGATTTTCCCAATACTTACAAATTTTTAATAAAAAAATTAAATTTTAAAATAAAATTTAACTATGAATAAATTCAGATTAATTCTCTTATAATAATGCCTTTTGTTTTTAGTACTGGGGATTGAACCCAGGGTAACCCACTAATCTACATCTCCAGCTTTTTTATTTGAAAACAGGATTTTGCTAAATTACTCAGTCCAGCCTTGAACTTATGATCCTCTGGCCTCAGCCTCCCAAATGGCTGGGATTACAGGCATGTACTGTCATGCCTTGCATATAATGCTTTTTAATCATGTTGTTGCATTAAGCATTTGTGTTTATTTATTCAACACAACTGAGTAATTATTCGATTAAGTGAAAACAGTTATTCACATCAGGCACTACACTCAGTGCTTCAGATAAAATGGTGATCATACACAGCTGTGATTTTTTTCTCATTGAATTACTATTGCATGGAGCAGAAAGCCATAACATAGATGAACACACAAGTGGAGGTCATAAAGGATAAATGGTAGAATATCAGGGTGTTGATGAGTCTTCATTGCCTCAGAATATGTGACCAACTCCTTATCCAAAGGCAGGTCTTTCCTAAAAAGACTGACTCACAGTTCGGAGTGGGACTGGACTAAGAGCTTATTAAGAAGAGGCAAAATTTGCTTTCATGTCATCAGCCACCACACTGCATCCTTGGCTTGCTTTCCAGGATGTATGGGAAGGAATGAGACAGGACATCCATCCTGGATGGGAAGGGGTTCAGGGCTTGTGGTTAGAAGGTTTTTTTTCAACAACCCACTTCCTCTTCCTCCCCAGCTTATCACCTACTGTACACAAACCTTAAGCAAAGGTAAGGGGAAAATTCCAGAGATTAGAAATAACTGTAAGAACAGCGATGGTATTACAAAAGCTGTTGGACATTGTCTAGCCAGTGATCATGCTGATAGGCCCACAAGCTTATTTGAATGTGAAAGAAGAATTGGCAAAGGAGGCTGGCTGCGTAATAATAGCCTGCATTAGAACCATTTGACATCACAGTTATGCTAGAGTTTCTTATGTAGTCAAGTAGGTCTTATAGAAGTTAGCTAGAGATTGACATATTTTATGAGAACTACAAACAAAAGATGAGCTCCTCAGGCCAGGATGCACTAGAAGAAACAGGCTGTAGGCTATGTTTACCTGAAAGGTTTGTCATTAAAGGAAATGTTTTATAAAAAACATACATTGTTATTGGCACATGATGTGTGCTCAGTAAATGTTAGCTATTTTTATAATAAGTATTAATCTGATTCCAACTTACTTTTCATCTTTATCTCCCACTGTTCTACTTGTTCAAACAAGTCTCCAACCACCAACCTAGTTACAACTTGCTATTCCCTGATTGAGACTGGTCCTTTTCAAGTGCATTTTCCAGAACACATTAAATTTCTCTTCTCACGCTTTCACATGACAAAAGCTCACTACACCTTCAGGCTCATGATGCAGACCTGTAATCTCAGCTACCTGAGAGACTGAGGAAAGAGGATCACAAGTTCGAGAACAGCTTAGGCAATTTGGTATCATAATAAGAATTAAAAAGAGGCTAAGGATGTAGCTCTGAGGTAAAGCACTTGCCTAACTTGCTTGAGTTCCTGGATTCCACCCCCAGTACCACAAAACAAAGCACATTAAATGAGAATACAAATCTACTGAACATTTGTATAGAATGTGCTTGAAAATACAAAGATTATTTGGAAGTTTCTGTGGATGGTAGGAAAATAGATTAGATCATTGTCATCAAGCAATGATGGCTTACCAGTTTTATTGATGCTGAGTATGGGACATAGGGGTAGAATTGAGAATGACTTAAATTCTTTTAGTTATGAAATGTATGCCTTAATTTCTTTCACTGTTATAAAATATATAATACGCTTAGTATTTCCCATGTACTTATAACTGACCAGACTTTTTAAACTGAATAGACAATTGGCTTTTATCATATAGAGTGATTCTAGCCAAGATATCATTCAGATAGACAATTTAAGAGGGACTGGGAAATAGCTGATTTAACTTAATTCTTGAGGGTTTTTTTGTTGTTGTTATTGTTCTTATATACTAATAACTTTTCTTTTTTTGCTAAATTTAATTTTCTTTAAAAATTAATTATTTTAACCAACAAATCACATTGAACATGACACACTGAAGATGACACTGGGGGATGCAAAGCCATCCCATGTTTTTGAATTGAGAGAATCAATATTATTAAAATGGCCCTACTGCCAAAAGTGAATTACAGATTCAATCCAGTTTGCATCAAAATACCAATGTCATTTTTCACAGACCTAGAATCTATCCTAAAATTCATTTTGAAGCATCAAAGACTCCCAAGTAGTCAACAATGAAAACAAGACAGTCTCTTCTACAAATGTTGCAGGGAAAATGGAATATTTACACATAGGAGACAGAAACTAAATCTCTATCTTTAATCCCTTAGGATAATCAACTCAAAATGGATCAAAGGCCACACTGTAAGACCAGGAAATCTGAAACTGCTAGAATAAAACACAAGGAAAACACTTCAAGATATTGGCACAGACAATGATATCTTAAATAAGACTCCAATAGCTCAGGAAATAGAAGCAAAAATTGACAATTGGGATCACATCAAATTAAAAAGTTTCAGCACAGCAAAGGAACCAATCAAGAGTGAACAGAATGGGAAAAAATGTCTACCAGCTTTTCATCTGACATAGAATTAATATACATAATATGTGAAAAACTTCAAAAGATTAACAAGAGGACAAGTAATCCAATAAAAATGGGTAAATGATCTGAACAATTCTCCAAAGTACAAATGGCCAACAATCACATAAAAAACTGTTCGATATCTTTAGCCATCAGGGAAATGCAAATCAAACCTACATTAAGATTCTAAGCCTGTAATACCAGCACTTCGGGAGGCTGAGACAGGAGAATCGCGAGTTCAAAGCCAGCCTCAGCAACCGCGAGGCGCTAAGCAACTCAGTGAGACCCTGTCTCTACATAAAACACAAAATAGGGCTGGGGATGTGGCTCAGTGGTAGAATACACCTGAGTTCAATCTCCAGTACCAAAAAAAAAAAAAAAAAAGATTCTATCTCACCCTAGTCAGAATGGTTATTATCAAGAAAACAAAAAAGAGCAAATGTTGGAGAGGATATGGAATAAAACAGTCATTATATACCACTGACGGGAATGTAAATTAGTATAGCCACAATGGAAAACAGTATGGAGGTTAATCAAAAAACTAAAATTAGAGCTACTATAAAATCCACACCTGTGTATATCACCCAAGGAAATGAAGTTTTTATAGAAAAGAAATAACTTGCATACCCATTTTTTGTGGCACTACTCACAATAGCCCAGATATGAAATCAGCCCTGGTGCCTATCAACATATGAATAAGAAATATGGTATATATAAATAATACAGTATTGTTTAGCCATAAAGGAGAATGAAATCATGTAATTTTTAGGAAAATTGATGAAACTGGAGGACAATATGTTAAGCAAAATAATACAGACATAGAAAGACAAGCATTGCATTTTTTTTTCATATGTGGAAACTAAAAAAAATGACAAGGGTAGAAGAAGTATTCTCAAGCAAAGAGAAGCAGGTAGCAGGTTGGAGGAGGAAAGAAAGGCAAAAGGGTAGTAGGGAGTATGGATACTATCAAAGTACAACATATGCATATGCAAGTGTCAGAAACCCATTAATTTGTATAAGTAATATGCATTAATAATAACTATAAAAGTAATAATAACAAAGTTTCCTCTCTTTAAAAAGTGCCACTTCTCTCACCAATCTTCATAATACTAATTTCCCAGTCTTTAAATTTATCATATATCAAATTAAAATTTATAGAGATATTATTCTATTATACTTGAATTAAAAAGTGATATGTAAAAAAGAAGTAAATACAGTGATTTCACTTTTAAAGTTCATAACCAGTTATAATCTTGAAAACAGTATTTCCTAAGTAAAAGAAGTGCCAAGCATTTGACACTATAGAGTTTTAGGCAAGAATTTAAAAAAACTCTGATGACCTAACTTTAACTTCTCCATTAATTTATATTTATATTATATTATATAAATATATATCATATAAATATGTTAAATATATTAATATATATTTCACTTCCTTTTAATACTTATTTACTACATTATTGATATATGCAGATATCATTGTGGATGTTAGAGAAAAATAAAACACAATACTTGATTTTGAAGAACTTTTAATTCTGGATCGTAAGTACTGAGACCACCTGCATCAGCACTATCCACCTATTGGGACTCAGAATTGAGATTATCTGAATCAAGATCATTAATTTTCTGTTTCAGGAAGATCTTGTCCAGGAAGAAAACACTGAACACCAATAAATAAACTCTCAGTTTGCTATAGGACTAATTTTATTGTGTGAGTGTTACTGTTTGCTGTTCTGGGCAAGTAGATGGCTTACTTGGTCATGACTTGCTTGTAAGACATTTGTTTGCTTATATATTGTGTTCATCTCTGCATTCGCCAATCCTAAAGTATTGTTTCAAAAGCTCTGCACAACTCAGTAAAATCTCAAACTTTTTTCTTGACATGCCCTTCTTGCATTCATATTTTAGGGTTCCACAATCCTATAAATATTCAACTTATGCTTTCTCTTTTGAAATTCTACTGCAATTCTATTAACATGGTGTTTTCCTTCTTTGAAGTAAATTTAGTGAAATCAGCTTTGCTTGATAAAGAGGTAATTTTAATATAGTATGTTTACATGATAGAGATAAGCACAAACTTTCTAGAAAATAAGTGTGATAGGAGATGGTTTAAAAGTTATACACACACATAAATATATTTGTATACTTGTAGATATTTTTAGAAATTCCTCTATATTTATTATTACAATTTGAGTACAACTTTTCAGGATGCTTTTACCTAGAATGAACTGGCTGTAGGTAAAATTGTGAAGTTAAAGATACAAAATCTAGTTATCTAAACATTTTTCTTTATTACTCATCCCCTTCACAATAGTACCCCTGTATACATGGACCTTTTTTTTTTCTATATACTAACTTAGAAACACTGATGTGTGCAATCATATTGTGTATATCCACCTGAAATTTTGAATACATTTGGCCTAGATCTTAGATTATTAGCCTTCCAAAGTATTTGCATGCAATTACTAGCACTTGCCAAACCCATCTGACTTGGCTACACCAGGAGATGATTTGAATAGTGGATATAAAGGTATGTAAACAAAATGCTATAACATTAAATACTATTTAAAGGAACTCATTTAAATGTCAAGCACCTTACTGCATAAATACAGGAAAATTATTTAACAGCATGCTAATTTAAACCAAGTCCTAAAGGGTGTTCTCACTCTATAAGTGCATAATTTCATCTCCCATCTGGAATATGATCTTTAGATACCTGAACAAAATAGTTGGTGGAGCCACATCATCACATCATTTGAATTTGCTGATTTTGGAACTCATTCTCAATGGATAAAATTATATTGGTTAGTAATTGATTTGAGAGAATACTGTGCCTCATTTTTCTAATCATGGGGATCAAAATGGTAATAATCATGTTATTTGCTTCAGAGGACTGATTACAGAAATTAAGTAATATATATAATACACAAAGGACAGAAGCACATAGTGAGTACTCAATGCATATGTGCGATCATATTCACACCTCCTGCCTTCTCCATATATTGGTATTGCACTTAGGTGCAGGGAAATACATCTTTTTCACCTCTGTGAGTCCTCAGGATATGCTAAGAACAAATTATTTATATATATGCTGATAAAAATGAGAGACGATCACTGAGACATTTAGTTTACCCTCCCCTAATATCATTCAAGATTAGAGTGATTGCCAAAAGATGAAATTATGAGGCCAGGAAATGTTGGAGTTGCCTCCTAATGCAAGATCTGCAATTCCTTAATATTATTTTCACTTTATGAAAGGGCAGGAGTAAATTGAAATGAGATTACCTTCACTTTCTAATTTATAGAGTTTTCTAAAATAATGGAAATGAAATGGAATTAAAACAGTTTTGCTTAGTTAAAGATACTAAGAAGAACTTCTGGGCTCTATTGGCAGTTGGGTGATTTTTTTTCTTTCAATCAGGAAGAATTGTTACTTGACATTGGTATTTGTCTCAATAAAAGATTGCACACCTTCTTTCCTTCTTTTTCCCTTCACAGTCTTATTAAATCTTAGTTTTGGAGGTATAATACTGATTCTTAATCTTCAGTGTTTGATAACCTCTGCTGAGCTATTTTGCATAGCCATGGAGGGATAAATTCTCTCCTTCTCCAAGAAATGCAATTTTGAGATTTTGATGGCCTTGGCAACTTATTATATCCTCCATGTCTCTTGACATTTGGTGGCACATCTGCATAAAAACTTCAACAATAATGACAATAATAGCAGCTACTTAGATTATGTCAATAATCAAGTTACCTCCTAGTGAATTTCCAATTCAGTACTTTAAGCATTTTTTTATGTATTCTTATGTAACAATAGTCTAAAGTAGATGTGGCCACAAAACAGTGCTCATATGATTGGAATCTTCATGAGATTTATCTTTTTTAAATATTATATTTAGTATCTACTTATACCAGTATTTATACCAGATACCAGAGCTTGGTCTTTCCTTTTTGCATGTGAAAGTTAGATAAGTATTTTCTTTCATTTTTTTTGCATTATTGTTAGAGAACACATTATTATTGGGTGTTGTGATAATAGATTGAGTGCATTAATCTATTATTTTTTTATCTTGCCAAACACTTTGGTTTTTTGTAGAACACTCATTATATGACAAATAATATTTTAGATGCTCTGATGAAGTTTACAACCTAATTTGTGAGCTAAGGTTCAAATAATGAAAACAATTAGGAAAGAAATGTAAAAAAATAGAACTGTAATATAGATGAATATGTGAAAAAAGTTTTCTTATATTTGTCTGAAACTAAAACACACACAGTTGGATGAAAAATATCCTTATAAATTTAGTACAGAATACATCAGATTGAAAAGCTTGTGCCCTGCCAAGACAATTAACTCAATACTGGCAGAAGCTTTGGGAAGTATTAGTAAAAGGAGGAAATATTTTAAAAATAGTGACAGCAAAGAGTCCTAGAAAAGAAACTTTTAGGTTAAGAAGAAAATGTGACAAACAAATACAGGTAAGAGAGATGACTAAGTTTACATTAAAGGAAGGAATTCCAGAGATGGGATGAAAGAAGTGAAGTACAATATCCTCGACTCTTTGCTCTTTTAAAAGAAGGTTACTAGTTTAGATGAAGTATTTCTTAACAAAATATTCATATTATTGATTGTGAAGATTTACATGCTACATAATGCCTTCTGAACCATATATATTTAATGACTAAAATATTCAAATTATCAGGCAACAAGAAATTAGATAGGTGTGCCTAGTTCTGCATTAGATAGCAGATATAAAAGGATGGGAGTCTTGTAAGACAGGTAAGTTCATCAAATTTTTGAAGTAAGACTCTCACAAACTATGCAACTAAAATATATATAGGTAAGATAGTTAACTACCTTAATATTAGTCAATTAGGGCAAGATTGCTTAATACTTCCCTTAAACGGTGGAGTCCTTACCCAGTGTTTTACAAAATACTAAATGTGTTTGTGTTGTTCTCATTTAGTGGTTTGATAATCTACTCCTCTGTTATGGCTTAAATGTTTCCTCCCAAAAGCACGTGTTGGAAACAATTCCCAATATAGCAGTGTTGGGAAATAAGACCTAATGGGAGGTAACGAGACAACATGGGTGTCACATCCATGAATGGAGTAATGCCATCACTGCAGGAGTGGGTTTGTTATAAAAACCTAAGTTTGATCCCCAGTCCTACCCTCAACCTTTCTACTTCCAGCATGAGATGACCCACAAGAAGCCCCTGCCGGGTGCTGATACTGATATTTAACTTAGCCTCCAGAACTGAGAGAAATAAATTTCTTTTCTTTACAAACTATCCATCTCTTGTGTTATACTATAGCAATACAAAACAGATTAAGACATAAAATTTATTTCCAGGAGTGGGATGTCACTATAAAGAACACCAGAGTATATGGAAACAGCTTTTGAACTGCACAATGAGTAGAGGCTGGAAGAATTTCGAGTAACATACTAGAAAAAAAAGATTTCTATAAGTGGAGCATTAAGTATAATTCTAATGAAGGTTCAGAAGAGAATAGATGTACAGTAAGTCTGAAACTTCTGAGATTACATAAATGGTCATTACCACAATGCTAGCAGAAATATGGATAGTAAAGATTATTTTGATAATATATTTTAAAAAATAAAAAAAAAAAAACAAGGTATTTGGACCTGAAGAAGGGCCATCCTTGTTATAAAATTATAAAATACTTTGATAAATTGTGTTAATGCCTGCAAGCTTTATGGAAGGCAGAATTTAAGAGAAATAAACTAAGATATCTGGTGAAAAATGTCTCTAAGCAGTAAGGTGTTAAAGGAGATATGTGGCTTTTCTTACCTACATATAGTAAATCAAGAGGGAGTATATGATTTAAAGATTAAGACAAATTGAATAGAATAGCAGACAGAGATACAGCAATCTGATCCTCAACCAAGGTGCCATAAACATAGGTTGGAGGAAAGATAGCCTTTTAAACAAATGATTCTGGCAAAACTAGATAGAAGATATGTTGATGAATTAAACCAGATCCGTATCTTTCTTCTGCATAAAAATCAACTCAGAGTAAAGATCTAGGAATTAAACCAGAAACCCTGAAACTGCTAAGAGAAACCACAGAATCAACACTTAAATATATTGGTGTAGGCACGATGTCCTTAATAAGACTATTGAAGCTCAAGAAATAAAACCAACAATTAATAACGGGAATAGCATCAAGTTAAAAAGCTTCTGCACAGCAATAGTAATGAGCGTGAAAAGAGAGCTTAATGAATGGGAGATTATCTTTGTTCCCTCTTCTCCTGACGGGATTAATATTCAGATTACATAAAAAACTCATAAAACTTAACAGCAAAACAAACAAAAACAACACAATCAATGAATGAGCTCAACAGACATTTCTCAAAAGAAGAAATATAAGTGGCCTACAAATATAAGAAAAAATGTTCAGGATTGCAAGTTCAAAGCCAGCCTCAGCAACTTAGCAAGGCCCTAACCAACTTAGCAAGATATCAGTAAAAGGGCTGGGAATGTGGCTTAGTGGTTAAGGTGCCTCTGGATTCAATCCCTAGTACCAAACAACAACAACAACAACAACAACAAAACAAAACAAAACAAAAATAAATAAAAAAAAATTACACTGAGATTTTTTTTCTCACTCCAGTTAGAATGGCAATCATCAAGTGTACAAATAACTATAATTTCTGGCAAGTATTTTGGGAAAAAGATAACACTTGCACATTATTGGTTAAACTGCAAATTAGTCCAACCATTTAGGAAAGCAGTATGAAGATTCCTCCCCTCAAAAGTAATGGGATCACCATATAACTTAGCTGTCCCACTTCGTGGTATTTTCAGAGCATTTGAATAAGTCTGAAACTATTTACATTGCCACACGGATACGTGGCCTGGTTACTGTATTTATAAGCTAGGCTCCAGGGTGTGGGCAAATGAAATAATGGTAAAATATCTGGTGCATATGGTTAGATGAAAAGTATTTGTCATGTCTGATTGATTAAATGCAGAAGAAAAGTGTAAATAACCACCAGAGAAAAGGAGTAAAGATTATTTCCTTCTCAGTTGAAGTCCAAAAGATATTTTAGCAATATTTTTCTGGCAACACTTTGATAATTTATGGCAAAGAGGTCACAATAAACTTTGCTGTTGTCTTTCTGAGTTAGTAACAAACATATCTTTATAGAATAAGTTTGCCTCCAATTCTTTAATTCTCTCACCCATCCGCTGCTATTTCCTAACTTGCTTACTCAAGCCACATGAAGCTCCCTATTTCCTTCTGTTGTACTGAAAAGTTGGCACTTGCTGTTCTTTCTCTGGAACTTTCTTCCAAAGCTTTCTATTTAGCCACTATTCAGCTCTTTCTTCAAGTGTCATCTTCTCAGGTGGGATTTCCCACATCATCAGGTCTAATATCGTGTCCTCCTCTTAGACAACAGGCACACCTTTCTTCCCTTACCTGCTTTATTCTTCTCTGTAGGGATGACTACCGTGACTCATGTATATTTTCCTACTAAATTGTCTATCTGAACAGGTGCATGCCACCATACCTGGGTAGGAATTGTCCATATTCAGAAATACCATTGTTTGGAGAGTTCAGTGATTGTATGATATGTGAGCTCAGAAAATGAGAACAGGTGCAGATTATGATTCTCTAGAGCTCTTGGCCTTTCATTTCTTCACATGGCTTCATAGGAAGCCACACTGGGCCAGTACCTACTTTATTTCAGCAGAGAAAATTGCTTTAGTTTCTCATCTACCTTATCACCTTGACCCAGTGACCAGAATCTGTTTGTTCCTCTAATTTTTTTCTTGTGAACCATCTGTATATTATTCCTAAAGTTTTATCTTGACTTTGTGTTTATTAATTATCCTTGCTAGTAGTTTAATCAAACATTTGGGCTGGGGTTGTAGCTCAGTGGCAGAGCGCTTGCCTGGCATGTGTGAGGCACTGGGTTCGATTCTCAGCACCGTGTACAAATAAATAAAAATTAAGTTTAAAAAAAAAACATTTGGCAAGTTAGCACCTAACAAAGCACTCTAAATTTCCAATAAAAAGCCTGAAATGAACTCCATTTCTATTAGCAATAATTACTTATGGTAAATGGAATTCTTTATTTAAGAAAATAATATAAAATCTACTTACATTGTTTTAATATTTTAAAGAAAGTAATTTCTATGAAGTTCGGATATCAAAATGCAATGAATCACCATATATGGCACATCTTCATTATATATTCTTCTGTATCTACTCTTGTTTATTTATTTCTCTATTATATATATTTATATATGTGCACATTAAGCAAGTGTGCTACTACGGAGCTATGCCTGAGCCTGAGCTATTATTAAACACTCATGGCATTAAGACTGTCCTTAACCAGAGGAAAGTTTACCATAACTATGTATATGTTGGATATCTAGAGTATGTTCAATTATAAATATAAATTGATATATACCAGTGCCCATAGCAGTCTTTCAAATGTTCTTATTCTATGTCTTAATATGTACTTTATATTAAATTTTTGATAAAAATATTTTACTTTCTTTTTAAATTTGAATGCTCCAACCATTCAACATATCAATTTACTATTTTGAAATTAAAAAATGTATGATCATTCTTTGCATAATGGTATATTAGTGTTGGGCCATATATGTGATGGGGTCCCCTAAAATCATAATGGAGCTGAAAAATTCCTATTGTCTAGTTATAGCATAATCATCCTAAAATTACAACACAATGCATTACCTACATTTGTGGTAATGCTGGTATAAAAAAACCTACTGTATTGCAAGTCATATAAGAGTATAGAACATATAATTAGGCACATTATCTAGTATTTACTAATGGTAATAAATGAATTTGTTCCTAATTTATGTATTTACTACACTTTTCATAATTATTTTAAAATCATCTAATCATCATTTAATTATTTACTTTAAACATTTTGCTCGTAAATAATATACTAAGTTATGACAGCTGTAGCCTCATGCATCTTTTGTTTAACACGTCTCCTGATTGCATCGAGGCCATGTCAAAGGATTGACCTATACCATCCAGCTTTGAATAAGTAAACTTTATGATGTTCATATAATGACATAACTGTCTAATCATGCATATCTCAGAACTTTACTTATTGGTAAGCCACACATGCCTCTATAAAAAAGAGAGAGAGAGGACATGGGAATGTACTAAACTTTCATGATTTATTTACATGTTTCTTTCTTGTATTTGTTTCAAAAGGAAATTGGCCTCATTCCTTTCTCTCATAGAATTGATGTTTCATGTTTGTTAAACAAGTGGAGATGGCAACTATTTTATTCTTTATTTTAATAAATTAAGGAACACATAGTGTTCTTTCACATATCATTATAGCAGAAAATATAGTAAAGAATTTTTTTGGAAGTAAGAGTGAATTCTTATAACATCTCTATCAATCTCACAAAATATAGTCTTCTAGCAATTATTCCGTTATTTAAAAAATTTTCTTCCTTGATCATGCATCTATTCCTTAAACTTTTACTCAGTAGGTAATGTCAAGCAGAGCACTCACAGGGTGGGGAGTACTGAGCCGAACACTAGTTAAATATACACTAAGCTTAATAATGAAAAAAGATAGAATTGAGAAAATGTAAGGAAAGCCCAGGATGTAATGTAATTGGTATATAAGGAAAAAGATCATGAAGACAAACATATGGTAATAAGAAATAATAGTATTCAAGGATAAGTATATCAAATGATCAACAAAATTGGATTCAGGGAGCCTGGACTTAGAATCAATGTAAGACTCATAAATTCTAATGATCTCTGGAATCTCCTTAATTGGCATTTTAGTATCCCTTCTCTCAGAAGAGGTCAGGGCCATGGAAACCCTGAAGGTCCATTTAAGCTCTAACATCTACTTTCAGGTGAGTATACCAAAAAAAATGTACTTAGAATTTAAAAACAAAAAGAGAATACTAGGAGAGGTATTCCTAGGACAGGTTACCACAACATTCCCTGAATATTACTATTTACAGAGTGCTTAGTGCTTTAGGGGATACAGAGAGGAATCACTCATGATTACTAATAGCTTATATAACCTGATTGGCTTGATAAGGCAGTGTGTGTGCCAGTTCTGTCTGGGACACAGTCCCAATGGCATTCTCAGTCTAGAGGCATACATACTGGATTGATTTCTTTTTAGGGATATAAGTCTTCAGAAGATCTGGGTAATAAAGACTTCCACCCTTCTACCTGACTTCATCATTTCCAGAAAAGAATCTATTATTATTATAAGAGAAATGGAAAATAAAAAAACAACAACAACAAAGTTGCTGATAGCCAGGGCTACTTGCTCTCATCTCCTGACTACTCCCCACCTCTCTACTCCTTGCCTTTCTATTTCTTCCATGAGGTTGAGATATTTGTGATTGTGGAGGGGCTAACAGAGTGAGGGGGGCAAGAGTGGAATCTCCAGTGTGAGGGCACTGTCACATGCTTTACCATTAGAATCACTTTTCATCCAGATGCTCCTCAATACCTCACCCTGACTGAAGCAGCAGCCTTGGCATCTTTCCCACTAGACTTCCCTCTGTGAAAGTGTGTCACTTGTGAGGGAGGCCGGAAGACCACTAAATATTACACAGCTCCCAAACCCAAATAAGCACAAGAATGTCCCTACAAGGATCATTGGTACAGCCATGCCTCATTCCGTGGAAGGCTGTAGGACTGATGTTTCAGTGGACTCCGGGGATGTCCTAGTGGAAGACAGAATTGTAATACACCTCACCTCCTCATCATCACCTTTGGATACCAGTACAAGTACCCTATTAAAATACCAGAATAGAATGTACTTTCTTGGTTGCATTTTCCATGATGCACAAGAAAATAGGACTTTTATTTGTCTTGAGTGAACATTTTTCTATAAATTTAGTCAAGACTCATATTAACAGATTGGTAGTGTTGTCATACTGTCATGATAAGACATTTTTGCCCTTAAAGAACAGCTCTGGGTCTTTTCAAAGAAGATACTCATGCACCAAGTATTTCTCACTTTGTGCATGATTTATTTTTGAACCTAAATTCTATCTGTTATATTATTTCAGATTTTTGATGCTTGCTACTCTTGATTCTATCACTTAAAATATTAGCCATCTGTCCAAATTTAGGATGACTATGTACCACACCAAGGATTGTTCTTTCACAGTGATTGGGTATTTTTTTTTTTTTTTTGTACTGAGGATTGAACCCAGGGGCTCTTTACCACTGAGCTACATCCCCAGCCCTTTTTATTTTTTAAAAAAATTTGAGACTGTCTCACTAAGTTACTTAGGGCCTTGCAATGTTGCTGAGGCTAGCCTCAAATTTGTGATTCTCCTGCCTCAGCCTTCAGTTTGTGTGACAGGCTATTTAAAAAGTTAAAAGTGTGATTAAAAGTTTGCTTTTAATAAGTTCAAAGGGAAATGGTTTTAGGAGGCATTTCATTTCAGTTTATAATGAAGCTAACGAAGACCTCCCTAGGAGGATGCCCTCCCCCAGTAACTGCCCTAGAATCTGCTACATGTGATGTCTGCCTTCCCTCTATCATAAATCAGGTCAGTCAATGTCAGTCTTTGAAGGTTAAAACTGACATAGCTGGATCTTATGCTTGGTTTCCATTCAAATCCTGACTAACAAGTTCTCAGGTGATACTAATGCTTCTGATGTGGATACTTTAGAAATCATTGCCTTAGACTGACCTCCTCTAATTACACAGTCTTTATTAAGTTTCTACTTAATAAATTCTAATTACATTCCTATCTCATTCCTATTCCATAAGAGAAAATCTTAGTTGACTTGATTGGAGTTTGGGGGCTTTCCGAATATTTCAGTAGAAATCAATATTATCGCTTGGTTTAACTAAGAAGAAAAATTTTATTTACAAATTCCTGAGAGGTTGCTCATTGTTGTCCTAAAGCATTACTTAATTGCTAGCTTGTGTGGAAGTTACTGGAAGCATGGATTAATAACATCCAATTATGGTCACAATAATGTGCTGAGCAAATATAGGTAAATGTAGATTGTTATGTCCCTTGTAATTAGCATTTTTCAGCTAGTTTCTTGTATCCATCATATTACAAAATTGTCCTACATTTTTTAATAAGAATTTAATGAAATTCTGTTGAAATTTAGATGAAATGTGGCACACAACACATGTAGATTTGTAAAATGAGATCAATATTGATTTATATGCATAAATCAGGGTGATACTAGCTTCATAGAATTAATTTTTTATTTCATGGAATAATTTGAGTAAGACTGGTGTTAACTCTTTGAAAGTCTTATAGAACTTGGCTGACAGTCTGTCTGGTCCTAGGCTTTTTGATTGGTAGGCTTTTGATGGCTTCTTCCATTTCATTGCTTGAAATCAATCTGTTTAAATTGTGTATGTTCCTGATTTAATTTGGACAGGTCATATGTCTCTAAAAATTCACCAGTCTTCAAAATTTCCTAATTTATTGGAGTATAAATGTTCAAAATAGTTTCTGATTGCCTTCTGTATTTCAGTAGTGTCTGTTGTGATACTTTCTTTATTTATCATGAATTTTAATAATTTGAATTTTCTTTCTCTTTCTCTTTGTTAATATAGCTAAGGGTTTATCAATTTTATTTATTTATTTTTTAAAATCAACCTTTTGTTTAGTCAATTTTTGAATTATTCCTTTTGTTTCAATTTCAATGATTTCAGCTCTGATTTTAATTATTTTCTATTTTTACTGCCTTTGTTGTTTATTTGTTCATCTTTCTCTAGGGCTTTGAGATGTATTGTTAGGTCATTTATTTGTTGACTTTTTATTCTTGTAATGAATTAGCTCAATGTAATTAACTTTCCTCTTAGCAGTGCCTTCATAGTGTCCCAGAGGTTTTGATATATTGTATTGCTATTTCTCATTCACTTCTATGTATTTTTTTTTTTATTTCATCCTTGATTTCCTCTGCTATCCATTCATTATTCAATAGCATATTATTTAGTCTTCAGGTGTTAGTAGCTTCAATTTTTCATTTTATCATTGTTTTCTAATATCATTCTCTTGTGATCTGAAAGAATGCAGGGTATTATGTCTATTTTTTTTTTTTTGTATTTGCTATGAGTTGCTTTGGGGCATAAGATATGGTCTGTTTCACGAAGGATCCATGTGCTGTTGAGAAGAAAGTGTATTCACTCATTGATGAATGAAATATTCTATATATATCTGTTAAGTCTAAATTATTGATTGTATTCTTTAGTTCTATAGTTTCTTTGTTTAGTTTTTGTTTGGAGGATCTATCCAGTAGTGAGAAAAGTGTGTTAAAGTCACTCAGTATTATTTTGTTGTGGTCTATTTGATTCTTGAAGTTGATATGGGATTGTTTGATGTACAGAGATGCTCCATTGTTTGGGGTATAAATATTTACAATTGTTATATCTTGTTGATATATAATTCCCTTAAGCATTATAAAATGTCCTTCTTTGTCCTTTCTGATTAACTTTGGCTTGAAGTCTGCTTTATCTGATATGAGGATAGAATCCCTTGCTTGTTTACAAGATCCATGTGAGTGATGTTTTTTCCCATCCTTTTACCTTCAGTCTGTGAGTGTCTTGGCCTATGAGGTGAGTCTCTTTGGAGACAGCATATTGTTGGGTCTTGTTTTTTAATCTAATCTGCTGGTCTTTGTCTTTCAATTGATGAGTTTAGGCCATTAACATTCAAGAATATTATTGAGATATGATTTGTATTCTGGTAATTTTGGTTTATTTCTTATTTTCAATTTGAATTAGTTTCTCCTTCGATTGAATCTTCCTTTAGTGTAGTTCCTTCCTTTGCTGGGTTTTACTTTTATTTTTCATTTTATCTTCATGGAATATTTTGTTGAGAATGTTCTGTAGTGCAGGCTTTCTATTTGTGAATGCTTTTAATTTTTGTTTGTCATGGAAGGTTTTTATTTCTTCTTCAAATCTAAAGCTTAATTTTTCTGGATAAAGAATTCTTGTTTGTTATCATTTTCTTTTAGAGCCAGGTTTATAATATTCTATGACCTCCCAGCTTTGAGGGTCAGGATTGAGAAATCAGCTGAGATCCAATTTGGTTTCCCCCTATATGTAATCTGATATTTTTCTCTTGTAATCTTTAAAATTCTATCCTTATTCTGTTTGTTATACATTTTCATTATAATGTGTTTTGGTGTGGGTCTGTTGTGATTTTATACATTTGGGGTCCTGTAAGCCTCTTGTATTTGATTTTCCATTTCATTCTTTAAGTTTGGGAAATTTTCTGATATTATTTTATTAAAAGATTCATTTGTAGCCTTTGGTTTGTATCTCTGTGCCTTCATTTATCCTGATAGATTTTAAATTTAGTCTTTTTATGTTATCCCATAATTTTTGCAAGTTTTATTCATGGTTTCTTACCATATTATCTGCATGGTCAACTTTATTTTCAAGATTATATGTTTTATCTTCATTGCCTGGGGTACTGTCTTCCAAGTGGTCTAATCTGTTGGTCATGCTTTCCACTGAATTTTTAATTTGCTTTATTGATTCCTTCATTCTGAGGATTTCTGCTTGATTTCTTTTCAGAATCTCTATGTCTTTGTTGAAGTTATCTTTCACCTTCTGAAATTTATCCCTGATTTCACTCCATATATCATCCTTTATGTTGGGGATCAGTTTAACTATTTACATTCTAAACTACTCTGACATTTCCTGTGCTGTGTTATCAATGGATTCTATTATTGGAGCATCCTGGTTGGTTTGAAGTGCTTTGTTCCTCTGTTTTTTTTCATTTTGTTTGTTTGTCTGCCCTTTTAGCAGTGTGGATCTGAGGGAATACAGTCTCTACTCCATAGAATTTTAGTGTCCCTGTATTTTTCCAGTTACCTACCCTGTAAGGGAAAGACCAATTTTTATAGGACTTAATGTAAACAATATACAGCCTTAAACCAAATACCTCCTATTAAGACATCTGTAGTTTTCTTATAATAAACAGAAATGATGCTTTCAATTATTGTCTACAATATAAACAGTAGTTTGCAAAAGGGTTTACAATTTCAAATGGTGAACAAAGAGAGAATAGAAGTGGTGTAAGATGTGGTGTTTATGAGGAAGGAAGAGAGAAGACAGAAGTAAAAATTATACTTAGAGTGAAAGAGGAATTAATAGAAGTTGGTAGTTAGGAGAAAAGAAAGAGAATCCAGGGGAACAGATAAGAGAGAGAGAAAAAAAATATATATAGACAGTAAAAATTTAAAAAAAGAAAAAGAAAAAAGTAAAATACAAGAATATACAACAAAAATATAATATACTCTTCAGACATCCCAGTCCTCAATAAACTGATGCATGAAAAATACTTGGTTTCAAAAATGGTAAAAATGTGAGAGGAAAAAAAAAGGAGAATCTCAATAAAAAATTGAGCAATTGTTTCTGTTGAAGATCAGAAGTTTCTCAGCTTCCCTTCTCAGCAGTTAGGTGGGGTTGTCTGCAGTTTAATGCTAGCTCCACCCTCAGGATGGTTGGGTTTGCTAGGGTGGGAAGGTTGGTCCTGGAGGTAAAACTTCTAGGGGTGGGTTGTAGGCTTGGTATGCTCCTGTCTCTATGCTGTGTGCCGACTGGTCTGGAGATTTGACGACAGCACACTTTCAGAGACTAGAAATTGCCAGTCCACATTGGAAGAATGCACCCAAAGAAATCTCCTTTGAGTTCAACACATGTGATGTTGGAGCCTGTTCTTAGTGCCTTATGTCACTTGCAAACCCCACAGTTCCTGATCTTTGATTCAGTCTCCAAACTCAATCTCCTGCTCCCACCCTTTTGAATTCCCCATCATGCACTTTTCTCCCAGTTGGTCCTGAGGGCTGGGCACTGGGACCTGCATGCCTGTTGCAAAGCTATGTGCTGGACCCAGTGAGTCTGGTGGCTAAGAGGTGTGCAGAACCCAGTTACATTGGGGGCTCAGATGTTATGTATCAAGTGGATCAAGACCAGGCACTGAGACCTGCAGGCTGGCTGCAAAGCTGTGAGTGATGGGCCCTGTGTTGGGGCCTACGGAGGGGTTGGGAGACTGGGTATTGAGAGGCTGGAAGGCTCTGGAGAGTACCAGACTGATGCTGGAACTAGCAGGATCAGGGGACTTGCTGGATGCAGGACTGAGGAAGGAGTCGGGGACCAGGCTGGTGTTCGAGATTCCATGAGTGCTCGCCTGAGTGGGCCCCAGGAACCCAGTTCATGCCAGACTGGCTGGCTGTGTGAGCTGAGAGCAAGATGCCCTCACCTCACACCATCTTCCAACCTTCTGGCTCACTGTAGCCCATCCTGTCAGTATCTGTGAACCTCAGGACTCATGGCTCTGGGGAGAGCCTGTGTTCCCCTTGGTAAAATGCTCCCAGTTTTGGACTTTCCACAGGATTGTTAGGCTCAGACAGAGCCATGGAAATCTAGCTTCAAACTCATGGATCTGGGTTTCAGTTTTTGTAGGCTCTTTCACTCTGCAGTCCCAAGATGGCTCCTGGATCTTGGACGATCTCTGGTTGAAAAGGTTTTTTTTATTTTTTATTTTTAAATATCTGATCAATGAGTCAAGCAGTCAAGCAGTCTGTGGGTTGGCTAGGGCAGACTGCCCCTCCAGTCTCAGGATATCTTACTCTAAGCCTCGGGGAGACGTGGTATTCACTCTGTTTGAGTTCTGGGTAGCCGAGCTAAAAGAAATGCTGCCTCATACTAATTTGCCATCTTCACCCTCATATACTCTTGTAACCAGTTATCCAGAGGTTCCCTCATGGCCTCATCCAATCAGAACTCTGCGAATTTTAATCTATTTCTTGTCCCATTTTATAATTCTAGAACTGATTTTAATATAATAGAAATTAAAATCAATATAATTGAGTCAATTCATCATTTATAATGTTACAGGGAGCTTTTAAATGCCTGACTACCATTGAACTATAGGTATAACATATAGTGCTACCAAAAATATACACATCTCCTTGAATATAGAGCAAGTAATCTACCTGAGAGCTTTATATAACATGAATATTTTTTTTCAAATTAAATACTCAGTATGAGTACATTTTCAATTCAAACTCATTTAATTTTACCTTAGATCAAGAACCATCATGCAATGTTTAAAAATCATAGGGCTTTGAGTCATTATATAACTGAATTGAGTTCATATTCTGATGTTTGCTAGCTGATTGTATGTGGGCAAAGGGCCTAATTCTCCTATGTCTGCTTATTCATCTGCAAGCTGCAGGGAGAGAATATATTGGAAAATTATAATGCAAAAATTAATATTAAAAATTCAGCATCACAACTGAAATGCAGTAGATTTTCTAACTAATTTTAATGGTACTAAGGAAGCATAGAAACAAGTTAGTATTCAGTTACCATCTCTCTCAAATATTTTACATTATTTCTTTTTAAAAAAGGAAAAATCACCTCAATTTGAAATAAGTCAATATCTGACAGAATTTAAGAATTATGTACATAAATTAAGGGCTTCTTACGTAATCATATTTCTTAATACTATTGGTTTTAAGATAGTTCTTAATGTTTTTTGTGTGTCTCTCATACATACACACATATATTATATATGTGATCTTCTCCTCTATTGAGAAAAACTGTAAACCTTCTACCCAGTTAATATTGGGTGCCTGGAGGATATTGATATTTCTTCCTGTGTACTAACAAATCTTGTCACTCACCCATAGTATCTGTTCTTTTCTTCCTATTCTACTTTGGCATCATTCACAGATCTGAGATGCTGAGGACTCTGAGGCCTGAGAGCTCTACAAGAGCACAACACTGGAAGATCCAGGCTTCAAAGGTAAGTTTGTCTCCTAGACTCCACTGAAGCCTCCAGTGGCTTCACTGCTGACCATCAGTGCTGCAGTAAGAAAAATGGTTACTTAATGTGGTCAGGATGAAATAACTGCAATGGAGTGTTCTTAAGTCTTCTCTGATTTAAAG